>BMAV01015271.1:0-281855 GCA_019973955.1 Trichonephila inaurata madagascariensis
ACTTTAGATTTCAGAGCATATGACCATAACCAATTAAGAACCCAATATCCAGAAAGCGGCTATCTGCCCACCTTTCGGATTTTTTGATTTTTTGACTTTTATTAAAGCTGCTCAACCTTTAAACGGTTTCTCGATTCAAATTTTAGAGATCTCCCTTACTTTTTTGTGTGCAAAGTGCATTTTCGCGCCCCATTGAGGAAAATACTCGTCTCAAAAATTTTCGACGCCTCGAGGGAAAGGTTTGTTCTGAAAATTTCAATGCTTTTTTCCTAAACTTAAAGGGTTTTTTTTCGGACTTGTTCCTGGCATCCGCCCAAACACGAAACGAATTCAAGCCATTCTTGATTTCAACAAAGAAAGTTAAGCGCTACAAAGATTCCTTGGGATGTGAACTTTATCGCCCTTTCTTAAATCAGCTAATCAAAAAAAAACGACTTTCTGTTGGAATTATAAAAAACAAAAATAAATTGATCGATCGATTGATTGGGATGAAGTTCAAAAAAAACTTTTTTGAATACTAAAAGGAATTCCCGCGACCACTTGTCACACCCTTTTTGATAACGGTCTTTTTAAATCATGGTCGATGTTTCTACAACTCCATCGGAGGATTTGACAAAAATTTTCTCATTGGCAATCTTTAGCCTTTTTCTTACGACTGACCCTACCAAAAGTTAAGTACATACGACGAAAAATTTTGTATTCGCCTTTAAAAAATTTTCAACACCATTTAGAGGCCCGTGTTTCTTTTTTTCCCGATCATAACCACCGTTTTTTTCTTTCAATCAACCATCAAACAAAGATTCACCTCGACAGCTACGACATTTTTAACCTTAGCAAATACACAAATGCGACATATAGGGGAGCCCATCGTGTTGATGCTTTATCAAAATCGATAAGATTGCTTACCACCAACAATTGATTATAGCGCAAAGCTCAAGACAGTGATCAGGGAATTCACCAACCCACTTCTCTCAACTTTTACAATTCGAAGTTCGAAAACTACCAGTCATAGGATGGGGTACATGATTACCTGTGAAGTTTCTACTGGTCAACCTTGACCGCATTCCTTCCGCTTTTCCGGAAATCTTTGAACACTACCACAGAAGTCTCATCCTGGATTAGAAGCCCCTGTCAAATTTTTTAAAAATTTTCAATTTTAGACGACGTTACGTCATGGTTTCGAGCTGCATTCAGTGCCAAAATGTAAAAGTACTAGGCATATCCACAGTCAAATTTACATTTCCACGCGCAAACGCTTTGATGAACTTAATCTTCACATAATCGGATCATTACCTACAGCATCGGGATATCGGTATTGTGTCACTATAGTAGATCGTTTCACCAGATGGCCTGAATCTTTACCAGTCACGGAAATTCGTGCAGAGACGGTAGTAAATGTTTTGTGACTGGGTTTCAAAAGGGCAGTCTTCTATAGTTCTGATCAAGGGTACTGGTTTGAATCGGAACTGTTCTATGAACTTCCAAATTTTTAGGGTTCAAGCACAAGCGAAAAACCACCCTCTTAGGTAACAGTTTGGCGGCGATGCGACTTGGTATCAATCTCTACCCACTGTTCTCCTTGGACTGCGCACCACATTTCATGACGATTTGAAAGCTACATCAGCTGAATTGGGGGTTTTTTAAAATTTCGTTTTCCTGGCGATTTAATACATAACTAAACTTTTCATCTCCATCTACTTTTGTGCAACAACTCAAAAATTTCCAACCCCGGGCCTTTCACCCTCCCCTACAAAGCAGAATGTATTTGTCCCTACTGATTTTTTGAACTTCATTACAGCCGCCTTATGAAGGACCATACCTTGTGATTAAGTGATATGCAAAATATTTTGACATCAGCATCAAAGGAGTTTCGCGGATGATCTCTATTGCTAGATTGAAACCCTGTTTCTTTTCGCTGATCCCTATCCTTCTAAACCAACATTGGACGATAAATCTTCACCACTCCTCACCATCAACTGTGCCAGATACTCCCACCACTCCAACAGAGCACTTCTGAACAGCCTTCAAAGCTTCGAGTGAGATTTGCCGAACCTCCTGCTCAATATGTAACTCGTTTTGGTCGTGCAATTCTACCATCTAGACTATTCCTGTAACGTTCACCCTGTTCCCCGGTGGCGGAGTACTATGGTTGCATGAACTGAAGCTAATTTAACTCAATTTCTTTGTTGTAGTTTGGCAACACTTATGATTATTCAATACTTTTTACTTTTTTGTAGAATATTGTGTTGACATGTATCTTATGTATTTTATCTAGTAATATACAACATTAAAGTTCATTTACTATTTTATGAGATGTGCAACGTCGTTTTGACTAAAATCAACAACATTCTGAACGCATTAGAGAAATTTAATATCTTTCTCCAACCAATCTTGCCTATCGCCAAAAGCTCATCAACTGCCGGCTCCTGATTGTAGGAATCCAGCAATTCTTGAACGTCATCACCATCCACTTATAAATTTATTTGCGTGGCAATATCGCCAACTTCGATCAAATTACCAATTTCTTCAGGCTCTATTACCGATTGCGTCTGAATCACAAATGATGGGTAGAGAAGAAAACGTATAGACTAGATTTTAAAATCGTATAACTCCGGGTTCACGTATGACTAGTACTACTGTACTAACAAACACGATGAAAGGATTATGTTCGTGAGTGTCACGAGTTTTGAATAATACGACGGACCAAGTCTTTTGACTAAATTTTTAATAAAACTTGACAAAAAAGTAATGTAATTATGGGTTTCGTAGTAAGAGCAGTTACCCACGTCAGTGATTGCAGACAGTCATTCAGCTTCTGCCGAATGTTACATATGGACGGTAGAGGGTGCACGCAGGCCTCAACAGATTAAAAATTCGAAGGCATAGTATCAATCAATGGCTAGCAATTAGATGCGTGGGGAATGTTAAAATCAAGTTAAGTAGATATAATGTTAATGATAAGTAAATATAATAGGGAAAATATGTAATGATCTGTAAAAACTGCTTGCAGAATAATTTGTCACATTGAGAGATGTGATGACGTAATAGCCCTAAAGCAATGAAGAATCTATTCAAAATTGAATTTCAAAAAAATCTAAAGAGAATTTTGAAAAAACAATCTATTAGAATTTCAAACCAAATCATTTCCCTTAATCTCAGTGAGTCAAATTTCACGCATCTGGCTCTTTCTGGTTTTGTGCTACAGCACACACGCAAATTCTTTGTTTTACAAGTATAAATTATATTTTATAAACATTAAATATGTTAAGAATGTTCTTTTTATTCATTGTTAAGAAAATTCTAATAATTACGGTTTCAAACTATAATAAAAACGCAATAAAAATTATATTTTGGTATAAGGTATAGAAGATGAATTTAGAAAAATGAATTTATTCTTGTAACATGGGAACATCTAAAAAATTTAATACTGTTTCAACCGCGATTACTATTTTAACAATACTATTTCTTATTTACTGTGATGGCATATAGATTTTTATTTTCGTACTAAAATCAATTTATCTGTACTTAAATATTTGTATTAATGTATTTGCATACAAAATATGCGCATTAATGTGCAAAACATAAGCATGAGGCTATTTTGTAAATATCAAAAGTTTACTTAAACTTAATCTTGTAATTTTTCGCAAGAAAAATTACAATTCAAATTTTGATAATAAACATTTCAAAGAACAAATTCCGTTGATTTCTCGTATTTTCGAAAAATATCCAGTATTGAAGAAGTTTTCATCCATTAAATAACACAGGTTTTGCAATTTATGAATTTTAGACTATCATAATTGTTTTTAGTACTTGAAGGCTCTTTTAAATAAATTTCAATATGACAACACAAAATTTTAAAAAAAGAAGTCCTTACTTATATATTTAAAAATACGTAACTTTCTATTAAAAGAATATACTTGATAGAAAAATTTTTAAAAATGTGATAAATTATCCTTTTTATTTCAATTAAGTATAGTGTATCCTTAAAATATTTGATTGTTTCCAGTAATATATTCATTTTTTAAAAAATATGTAATAAATACAACATCAAAAATGTTTAAAATTGTACATATTGAATTATTTGTATCATATAATTCATACGTGAAAGATTATTTTTAAAAATACATAAACACTGACAGTGAATTTTTTTTACACACCACCCTGTTATTAAATTTAAAGTTCATTTAAACACAAATTCTCAACAAGAACTTTTTCTACAATATGAAATTATTTTCATATTTTACTAACCCATTCACAATTACAAAATATATTGATTTTAAATAGAATCTACAAATTTTTTTGTAATTCTTTAGAAAGAGTTTTAAGTGCATAAACTTGTTTAAAAAAATACTTTTATGCAACAAACAAACTTAATGCACAAGAAGAATAAAAGCGTTAATTTATGTGATTATTCGTAAATGATATCCCTACTTTTTGAAACAATTCAATACTTCGAACTCAATGACAAAATTTAAAAAATAATATACATAAAAATATAGTTTTATTACATAATCCCTGGCGAAATAGTAATTTAATAGCTGCTGTGGAAAAAGTAATTGGAAACGGCGATAAGACAGCTTACTATGGTTCTTACCCACCACCCGCACTCGAGGAGTTGCTACATATCGGGGGGTCGGCATCCTTTTAACTGGCGTGCCGAACCAATCTACAAATACGATTCAGCGTGCCACACAGAACATGTTAAAAATAATTAGATTCCCGCGGTAATGCTTGCAGGGTTAGAGAATAGTTTTGTTATATATTAATTTTGCATCATTTAAAGATATTTCTCAACACAAAAATAAGCAGCGTAAAATATACCGTAGAATGCGACGTATAACGCGCATTTGAACTCAAAAATTAAGATTGAAGCTAAACGGTGCGCGTTATACGCCGGGTATAAAAGCGATGGCTTTAATAAAAGATATGGGCATTAAAAAACATTTACTCCTACATGTATCGAAACACTGTTTATTTAAAAGAAACGACTTGCCTTATGAACTAAAAGAGTTTATGGTGTTAATTATTGTACGATGATTAAAGTATATTAAAAATTAAATAAATTTACATCCATTTCAGAAGGTGAAAATATTGAACATCCTTATTCCGCTCACTCCGTTATTATATTTTTATTTCCCTATCTGGTTCTACGGCTCTAAGGCAACTCATTAAATCCATCATATGAATTTTTTCTTCATTGCCAAATACACCAGGATAAAAGACTACTAATTTGAACATAAAAAAAAAATTATTTCTCTGGCAAATAGAACTAAATATACTACTCCCAACGAAGTTCTCGTTGAAAGAGTAATATCATATCCAAGCTGATATGCCTTCATCCATCAACACCAGTTACTACAAGTTGCAGTTCTAGAAGTATACTATTTTTTTAAAAGTCTAGGATAATACCTCGAATAAATGACTAAAACATAAAAGCAATGTATACAGATATTTCAGATTTCTTCGTAAAAAAAGGGGGTGTGCGTAATATGGCGAATATACACAAAAATTAAAAAATTCAGCTTGAAAGTATAGGTGCGCTTTATACGCCGGATTTTAAGGAAACTATTTCTTCAACAAAAAATTAAAATTGTACCTATATTATGTATTTTTAAACGTTTAAAAAAAAGAATTAGACAACATAAAATATAAGCATTTACTTCATTATAGTTAAATAAAAATGAAAATAAAAAAAAATTAGAATCTAGTGCTTACACCGTTCTTACGTATAGGAAAATCAAGGGTATAATGTGTGACTTTCAATTTTACACTATTCTGAGCATTCAGTTCTTAATAAATTTCTCTGTTGACTCGAAACATTCTTCATATAAGGAAAGTATTTTTACTTAGATATTACGAACAAAAACGGAAAGCAGAGTTTATGCAATTATGTCTCTTCAAACAATTAAATCTCTCTAGCAATGTCATTCAATAATTAACAAAACAGCTGTAAATATATCTTCACAACTATCTTTCAGATTTCTTGTAATTCCTTAAATGCCCATAATTCTAAAAGTGTTTGTCAAAAAAAGTCCATTACAAATTTATCAACTTCCAACAACTCAAAAATTGAAAAATTTGTAGAGCAGAGACCCACTAAAAATCATACCACGAGGCACGCGTGCCTTAGGTTGATATACCCCTGATATATACCAATATGTATAATACGTAAATATATGAAGTTTCTGGAAGTTATTTGTAAAATATATATTAACGTTGGAAATTATTCTCTTTTTCATACTACTATCGTCTGCTTTGATTTAATAATTCATCTAACTCTAATTCTCCTTTTTATTTTATTTACTCATTTTTAATCGTTTGGCATAAGTTTTGTTGCAAAAGTTGGCATCTTTTTTGGAATGAATCTCGGTGTGAAAATTCGACAGTTGACTGTTAGAATTCGAATTTGATACGTTTTTCTGACACGTAATAGAAAAAGCAGTTGCTTTTACTCATTTAATTCAGATCTTAGATTGCAAAGATTGTATTAAATATTATTACTTCCTAGATTTAATTAAAAAGTTCTATTTTGAATTGATTATTTACATCATATTTCGAATACTGAACCACCGAAATGAAAACGAAAAATCGGTCACTGCTCTTTCGATGTCATTTTTTTCTAAACTAAATAAAAAATATCTTCCCTCAGTTACACTAATCTAAAAGTTCTATTGGAAATAGTAAGTTCTCAAGTGAAAAAGGTTATTAGAATAAAACCAGAAAGTGAACTATTTCTTTTCTTGAAATTTCAAAATATTTGCAATTCAAGGTCAATAGCTTTTAATATATCAATAACTAAGCCTTTGTTAATTATACCTCTCTAACTTGAAGAATTTGTTATTTATTTCGTCTTTTTTCTTATTTTGTGGTTACAAACTCCGTTAAAGAAAAAAGAAAATGAGAATCTTAAATCAGAATTATGTTTTTAATGTTTTGAAAGATTGTGTTTAATCAACATTGTACAGTGAAAAAGCGCAAAAACTTTTAAAAATAAGTTCAAAATGCTTCTAAGACATTAATATTTTTTGTTATTGTTATTGTGCATAAATAAATGTTAAATAAAGATGTTTGAGCTTAAGGGCTTTAGAATAACGGATGACAAAATGTCACTTTGACATTCTATAGCTGTTGACGAATATCATTGGTGCTTTGAATACTTGAATATTCTTGATTTGTATTTTAAGGTCATTAAATGCTACTCTGATAAATAAGAAATTTCTACAATCCTATTTTTATTTTGCATTTTTTTGTTTTCGAAAAGAAAAAAAACTCTCCTCCGAAAGATTGACACATAAGATAGGCTCCTCACAAAACCATGATATTCGAAATCCCAGACTTTTTTCTACGTAAAACCTTGTTAATCGATAACAAAATCAAATGCGCATAATTCTGTCATTTATATTTCAATGTAAAATAAAACTTACTTGTAATTGTATTGTATAAATAAGTATCTGCTTTTGAGGGGCGTCTTCCAGCCATATTATTAATGCGTATTCCATATTTCCAATTGTAACATCTCCTGGGTATAAAGTTGTACTCATAATCGTAAAAGATAAAAGCTTCTATACATTATTCTAATAGTCTTTATTTTTATCTTATTGTCCTTATAATGGTTTCATTCATGGAATAAAATTTAGCACAACATCTGTTACTTTTTTTATTATGTAACTAATCTACAGTTTTAATTTTGCTTCCTAAAAATTTATCATTTTTAAAATTTATTTTAGCATGGTAAAACCCTTAAAATTTCAATAAATTCATGAAAAAGCTACAAAAATTATAATTATTTAACATTAACCGGTGAATATATGAAGTTTTTGAAATATTCTGAATAGAAAAACACAAAGGGGTATGACATTCTGCTGCTAAAAATTTACTACACTAAATCAAATGAACAGGAAGTTTGACTGTACATACAAAAAGAGGTGTCCACATTTTTTAAATTTTTTATCTCCTACATTTCGGCAGCCAATCTTTTCAGACGCGACAAGTCCGTAAGTGTGAGAGCCACATTTCTTCGGTGGCTCCATCTAGTGACGGCTCCCACTACGAAATGTTTGACGGTTGAATTTATTCAATTCAAGCTCTTGTAGGAGGCTAATTATTGCCGTGATTTAATTTTTGGTGTTCCAGACCCAAATAGATACTCAAGGGATCTTTTACATGTCACAATCATATGATATGCGTGTCTATGATTTTCGCATCCAGAAAGTCTATCAACTTCAGCAGGGATCAAACCCGAAACTTTGGGCTTATAAGACGGGCACGCTATCTAAATGGAATTAAAAAATGACTGGAAACATAGGCGCCTATGCTATCGAGAGTTTTTTAACCCAACATTTTAAAACCTGTGATAAAGTAAAATCGCATAAAAACCGTATCGCATAAATCGGGGAATAGGTGTATTATAAAATGAAAAAAATAAATGTAAATTGAACGGAATTCAAAATTCATGTTTAGAATAGTGAAGGAATTAGAAAAATAACGTACCAGCCCAGACGTCAGCTTCGTCAATTTAGTGGTAAAAAAAAATTGATCAAAAAACTTTTTAATAATTCAGTCATGTTAGAACACTTGTATCAAATATTCATAAAATCAAATCGAATCAAAATGTTCATAATTTAACCGTTTTAAAAGAAAGTAAAAGAAGTGTTAATGGGGATTCGAAGTACGAGGCGTGTCCGAAAAGTACCATTTGGTTCTACCACAACCGCAGTGGTAGTTTTGCAGTTCAACAATATCACTTACATGTCTCTGGTGGTTGATCGCGACGTTATTACAGTCAAATTGTGTTGTTTTCGCACGTGTTAGTAAGCGTTCAAACTGCGTAAGATGAGTTCCGATCCCAACGAATGTGAAGTGCGTTCTATAATCCGTTTTTTTTTTCCTTAACGCAAGGAATGTTAGACAAGGTGAAATATCATCGACAGCTTGTAGAGATTTATGGTGAAATTGTAATGATTGATGAATTAATGAGTGTGGAGATGAAATGGACAATTAAATTGTATGTGAGCCAATGCTCCTGACGAAGAACGGAGCGGACGGTTTTCTGTTGTTAATAATGGTTTGGTTGAAAAAGCGAATGAGAAAATTCGTGAAAACAGACGGTTTACGATAAGAGTGCTTAGTAATGAGTTTTCACAATTTTTTCAAAAACTATTCACTGAACGCGACTTTTTTTAAAGAGGATATAAATAAGTTGGTTTCTCGATATGTGAAAATGGCTGAACAGTAGTGGTAACTGTGTGCGAGTTTTTCTAAAACGGTACTTGGTTTCAGAACACGCCTCTAGTTAACGTTTAGAACAAACAAAACAAAATGTGCTTTAAGAAATCATAGAAAATATTACAATACCGTTCTTTGTGAAATTCAGAAATCCCATTTTTATGTAATGTGCTTCTTAACAATTATAAAAAGAATACGCAATAATAAAATTTTTAATAAATCCTTTATTTTCATTAGTCTAGGAAATATATTTACAGGTATCTCTTAGATGATTGTATTCATAATAAAGTATTTAAATATATAATGTACACTATTTTTCATTCATCTTACACTCTCAGTATTGACTCTATTTGTAATTACAGAAACAAATCTGAACAAAACAACAATGGCTTTGAGCATTGAAAATTTCAATACATTTTTTAGCCCAGAAATTAATCTATTAAGTTTTTATTTGTAAAAAAGCACAATATTTTAGAAACTAAGACCTTAGTAATAAATAATTAAAATTTTCTTAAGTACAGAAAAAGAGTAGAAGAGTAAAAAAAAGACATATAACATTAAGTATTGGCCACTCAGTACATTCAAATAAATATAAAATGAAAATATGTAAACACGAAAAAGTAAGCACTGTGTCATGTACAAAAAAATATAAGAAAACTTTCTTTTCCATAATTTTACAAGGTATAAAATTAAGAAAACATTTTTTTATCAAAAAATGTGACATGTATAAGTAATATAAAATCAAGGTTTCCAATTTTAAAAAAAAAGTTCTTAAAAATTAAAATATTTTAATTACAGCCTTGTGTGACTCTGTAGATTAAAAGTTGGCGATTGTTAGTAAAAATTAAATACATGGAAATCAAAAGTAATAATCCAAATTACTTTGATTTCAATAAATATTTCAATTTAGTACCTTAAACGCTGATAAAATTGTCGTATAAACCGAAATCGCAGCAAAAAAAATTTAAGACAAAATTTGAGAACATCTTATATAAAAAAAAAATGGAATGTTGAGTGTCATATTTCTTTCTTATAAATTGTGCAACCAAACATATATTTTTCAAACGGAAAAATTCCCAGCCAAAAACAAGCAACACAATTTTCCTCTTCGTTGGGATATCGAAGCCAAAATCTCATTTTCGCACATGCAAAAATTGAAAACTTTCATAATTAGTGAGCAGTGTGGACAAAGCATTTGTGTTTAAGGGTTAGTTAGTTTCCAACTACATCAAATTCATGTCTGATACATAGTAAGCTTTTCGATTGTAAATATTTAAAAAGCTACACAGAGTCCAAAGTTAAGAGTGTTTTCCCAATGGACACATCCACGCGTTGACTAAGAGCTGATTGTGAAAGATCAAGGCTGTTTGAGCACATAGCCGTTAAATGACAACAAAATTAATGTTCATTTGTTAACATGACGGCGGTTTCGAACACGTGATTAAAGTCCCACTGATGTTCAATAAAGTTCCTTGATCGAAATCACAGTAACAATCTTCGGCTCTTAGCAAATAATAGATTGAAGAACTTTGATGTGGCTCATTGTTGTTTTCCTGAAACATTGTCTTGTTGAAAGTTCATTGAATGGATTTTTATCTCCAGAATAAGTGATGGTTGTTACAGTTCAGTAACTGGATTGTTGTTTCTTCTAGAAGACCAACTTGTGAATCTGGAAGCTCCAGAGAAGCCAGAAGCTCTGTAAAATAAATGGAATTGATTAAAAGATTACTCTTGACTAATACAATTAAACTAAAGTGAAAAAAATTGTAAGATATCTTACAATGACAAAATAAACTGAAGGAGTAAAACAGAATTGCATTAAGTGCTTCTATAATCCATTTCTTTTTGAGGAATTTAGTACCAGCCAACATTATTGGTTTTTGCATTAATTGTATGTATATTACGGATGCTTTAAATACGTGAAATAAAATTTCACCTTTTGAAGCTACAGAATAATTTATTAATAATTATTTACTTTTGTAAAATCTTTTAAAATTATTAAGGTGTTGCAAATACTCATGAACGTAAAGAAAATAAGTTCGTATTTTTCCAAGTGCTTACATATGACTAACTTAAATCCCTTAAGACTTCCCGAGACCCTAAGCCCCTATACAAAAATAGGTTCTACCTTCAACCTTTTTAAGTAGATAGTATGTATGCTGTCACATACTCGTATACAGGGTAACCTTTAACAAATAATGTGCGTAACTCACAATATCACAAACCTAAACACAAACCAACGCGACCGATTCCACCATTCGACTAAATGAATAATAATGGTGTTTCGTGAGAGGTCAGTTCATTGTGTGCTATTGAAACTACTTAAGTTAAAAACTTATTACGTAAAGTTGTGAGAAATATACTCTTTATGAATATAAGACAAAAGGAAATGATGAATTAATGATTTGCAGTAATCAACATATTAGTTATTAACAAAAAACCAATAAAACGATCACCCCTATTGAACCATCTTCATCCATAATATCCGCTTCCTCATCCAACTCCCTTTCCACTACAAATACATCTTTAGAAACTGAAACCCGCCCCCTTACAACCTCGAATAAGTTTACTGCACTTTTAACTGAAATTCAACCATTAGTTCCCTTACCAAAGTCTGTCCCTACTACATCCAATAGTGAACCTTCGAATGCATCAGAAATCCCAAAAAGTGTAAAACGAAATCCAAGAAATAGAAGAAAACGCCCAAAAGTACGGAAACCAGAAATAGAAATAAAAATGGCTCCACATAAACACCAGAAAGCCAACACCTCAAGAGTATACTACTGATGACGAAGACATGCTTATGTATGACGTGGAGGAAGAACTTGAGCCAGATCCTACGGATAAATTCGCTATTACTGAATATCATAGAAACAATCCTGACAAATATATACGCGCGTTAACTCCAACCCGATTCAGGAAAAGTAGAAGCTAATTTTTTAACAACATGTATTGCCTGACTTTGTTTTAAACTAACATGTTCCATTCTTCTTTTTCAATTGTTTTTATTTTAATATATGGTCTGACTTGGTGGGGCAACTCCCACCAAATTTTCTCTTTAATTACTTGAAAACGGTTTTATGTGATTAAAATTTTAACTTTTTAGAACTGTATTGTCATTATTTTTAAATATTTTATAAAATTTTAATTTTTTTTTAACAAATGTTTGGCGCAGCATAGCCAAAATTGGCTCTTGCGCCATAAAACCCTACTCACTCACTCACTCATTCACAAAAAAAAACAATTATTATTTTATATAATTTTTAAACATTTTTTTTTTCTTTTAAAACGCTTAACAGTATTTAAAAGGTTAATTATCCTTTACTACCAGACAAAAATGATGACGGTAGCTCATCAAAATATGTAATGGATCTATGTAAGGAAATTGTATCGAGCAGACAATTCAGTCAGTTTTTTGAAAACTGCATATAAACCGATATACATGAACATGGCGTGTGTATGGATATATGTATTGGATAAAGAGGGAATAAGGTTTTTCAATTTCACATAGAAAATAAATGAGGCTGCTCTTTCATAATGAAAATGTGTATGGATATATATATATATATATGTGTGTGTGTGTGTATTGGATAAAGAGGGAATAAGTTTTTTCAATTTCACATAGAAAATAAATGAGGTTGCTCTTTCATAATGAGAATCGTTCATGAAATTTATTATACCATTAGGAAGAAATATTTTAAACCCATAATTATATTTTTGGAATTAGGTATTTTTTTATGCACGTACTTAAAAATAAATATTATTTTTGAATGCATTTTATAATACAAATCTTTAATAGCATTTCAACTTTCTCGCAACTATTGGTTCAAATGATGTTATTAGACAAAAGTGTTGTTTTATTTTTTTTACAAAAAATTAATATATAAAGGACAGTCTTTTTATTAACTGCTTTATCTCAACTGCGTTATATTTTATAGGATTTCAAGTATAGCTAACATGAATTCATATGGTTTATTAAGGTATCCGACTATGTTCGGAACCACGATTTTAAAAAAGAGCATAAATGGAAAATTTTCATGATATTTAGTGTCACTTGATTAGAATACATGTATAAAATTGTTTTAAGGACATTTTGACAAAAGTATTTAAATAACAATTCGGCAAAAATTAACTAAAATAACCATTTTTCAAAATGTTCTCTTAGTGAAAATTGCTTCTATTATAATATTTTGCCTGTATATAGCTCAGACCTCTGTACAGAGGCTCAACTAGTTTTTTGAAAAATCACATTATTTTCAGAGTTACAACCAATTAAAAATAATTATCGGCTTTTTTTCTTAAAATTTCTCCTCTCTGTTGTCGTAAAACATGGAAAAACCCCAAATTCTATGCTATATATTCAAAATCTAGGGGTTTCTGTACAGAGGTCAAGCTATATACAGGCAAAATATTATTATATTGAAGCATTTTTTCATAAAGGGAATTTTTTTTAAAGGTCTTCTTTTTCATTTTTGTAAAAATTTTGTACTTAAATAATTTTTTATTATTACTATTTTTAAAACAGTTTATAAACATTTTCTAATCTAAGTGACACTAATGTCATAAATATGAATCCATTTATACCTTTTTTGAAAATCATTTCGAACGTATTTTCTTTTACTTCAACAGAAAAAATTGTGTAAAGAGTTTGTCTGAAATGGTTTATCATCTGAATATAACTAGAGTTTCTATTTTGCACTGTATTTTTTCTAACAATTTTTTTTCCAAATATATATATATATATGTATATATATATATATATATATATATATATATATATATATATATATATAATATATATATATATATATATCTTCCTCTAACAGCAAGGATTCTTTACTCAGAGGCTTAACTTTGTTGCTAGGAAACGGTCGCTTAGAGATGTAGTTCCATGGCTCGTGGTGTTGCCATGACAATTTGTAACTTTTTTTTTTCTCTTAAGAAAATCTTACACAAGCTTCACAAAATGAATTATGATTTTTGAAATGTAATTTTTCCAATCAAAATTAACTTAATATAAACATGCTTTCGTTGTTAAATGTTATCTTTCCTGGTTCAAACTCAAAGTTCCATTTCGATTATATAAAATTCGAATGGTATATTACTAAAATGATTTTGTACGTAGATTAACTAAAAATGCTCAGAAAAAATGCATTAGTGCTACATTTCTGCATACGTATTAGTGCAACAGTCCTACTTATGTTTAAGTGCAGCATCTTTACAAACAAATTGGTGCAAGTAACAAAAACCAAGTGACTAATTCTTCAAAAGAAGCCTATTCAAGACCAACCTTAAATATGTTCGTAGATAATATTAAAAAAATTCCAAAAAAAGAAGGTCTGACCACTACCTACATGGAGTCCGCTCCATCCCTCATATCATACCACTGACTGTCATTCTTATTATATTTTTCGAATTTGGGACTGGCATTGGAAGGATTAAGGGAAGAAGCGCCATCTGGAGGAACTTGTTGACGGGATCTTCGATTATTCCTCTTCATCGATTGGTTATCACCAAGACTGTCATTGTAATCAGGACTGAAAGGAAATATTCGATAAATATCTAATTCTATATATGAGTTTATAATATAACAATTTATATAAAATTATACATTTTTGAATTATTTTATAATGTGTTACTTCAAAAAATACGCTCAAAAATTTGAAATATCAGTACTAGGTGTGTGCTTGTATTTTAGATATTATACTAACTTCCAATAAATCAAAAATTTTATTTGACGCATGTTCCTATTCGAGACCCCATCCCATCACTAAATGGGTTTTATTTAACACGAGTTTATCCGCGTAAAGTCTCACAATCTCGAGGTACCCTAGTGATCTTTTCCTTTTCTCAAGGGGTTTACTATCTTTGGTAAACACGGGTGTCACGACCCCGGGGTACCCCAGTGATCCTTCTCTATTTTCGACCCTCCATCTTGTCATCCAATTTCTTCTTTTCCCGTCTCGACCACAGACCTATGAATGTTTGGCGCAGTATAGCCAAAACTGGCTCTTGCGCCATAAAACACCAAACTCAACTCAACTCCACGTAAAATCGAAAGAAAAAAATCAGAATCACTTATTATTATACAAAACCAATACAATTTTTTGATTTATTAGCCTTCAATGTAAAGTCCCGGATTACTAATCCATATTCCTTAAAAGACATCGAGCATTCAGTGTTATTAAATGACGGTAAATTTCTTAATCATAAATTTGCATCCATACTTAATAGTGGCCTAACAGATTCGCGGCCGTTGAGTCCCGGTGCCAATGATGACCCACAGTGTAGAAGAGCTGATGCATATTAAATCTGTCGTAGCTCAAAACTCCCACGTTGGCATGGTGTGGAAGTTCGGAGAGAGGAGTTTCAGCTCAGGTGTCGTACTTGCCACTCGACCGCTGTTGAAAATTACGAGGTCCGTCACCAATAAACTTCGTGTTGCATTAGATTGAGACGTTAATAAACACTCACTCACTCACATCTATACTTAATGGAGAAGTACTTTATATGATTATTTACCAAGTAATATAGTTTGAATTTGAACTGTATCTAACGAAATAATTCCAAGTATCCCAACATTCAATATTTGGCTGTATTTTTGTTCTACTCGAATTAATCCCTTAACTGTCAATTATAAGTTAAAAGATTTCCACCGTAGTACCACCATTTTTTACATAGACACACGTACGCGAGGTTATTGAAAGAAAAAGAAGGACATAAATTTAGAATAAGTAAATCCTATGCACTGTCAAGGTCATTTTCTTGCATTCCAAATCCTTCGTAATAGTTTTACTGATAGCAGCGCAAAGAAAAGGATCGTATTTCGGAAAGACGTATATATACGCCAGGGGCACTTAACATAACGACTGAGCGGGATGTTTTAGTACACCAGCGGCAGTTAAAGGGTTAAATAAACATAAGTCAGATGAACATTTACATTTTTTGACCTTTTCATGAAAACAAAATGTTAAACAATTCTTAAAAAGAGATCAAAGATGTTTTTACAGCAAGAGTCAAAAATTAATAAATAAATAAAACGCATTGGATTATTTCCTGGGTAAAAAATGCAAATGCATATTTTTCAATTAAATTTTCAGAATTATTTGCAAAACTTACACTGATAAGTCACCATTTGCATAAGCTGCTTTTATATTATCTACAGTTCCATTTGGAGTGCTTCGACTGCCATAAGGGTTTCCAATGCTTTTTCCCATCAAAGGATTTTTGATGTTGTACAATCGTTGTTGTTCCCAAGATGTGTGTCTTCGTCGAACTTTCCTGTAATAAATTTAAAACATTAATTCCCGTTTTTATTATACTTCATAAAGATATTTATTATAAAAATGTTTTGTTATATGGATATCAGGAATTGTTACAGATATTATAATTATTGTTATAGACAGGAATATTTAATTCATCAATTAAACAATTAATATATTAAAAGCGTTTCACTTTAGAAGTGGCAATAGTACAGAGTTATTCATAATTCCTTCCAAGGGTTTCAGAGCGCTGTAGTAAAAACACTAAGACGAATATACAGCAAACAAGAATATTTGACAGAAAAAAATTGAAGTCTTATTTACATATTATACAGCTATTCCAAATGTTGGTCACACGATGTACATCAATGCGATTGTCCAGTTCCTGCCTCACTCTAGTCAACATGATACTAATAACGTTATTGACAGCGCGTGTAATCCTTTCACGCAGATCTGCAACATCATGTGGTAAAGGGAATTAGAAAACTTGGATCTTACGTAAAAGACCAAATTTTTTTTTCACATAACATGGATAACATGGAAAGGATAACACGTGCTGTCAATAGCGTTGACATTACCATGTTGAGTAATGTGGCAGGAATTGGTCTGATGTATGCCGTGGGACCAAGAGTTCGCATATAGAACACCTATAAAACATGTAAATAAAACTTGAATTGTTTCTGTATTCTTTTATATGTTCCTTTTTGCCGTATTCGTCTTCTTTTTCTACAGGGCTCGAAACCTGGAAGAGACCCTGAATATCCTTCCATCCAAAATTTTAAAAGTGCGATTTTATTCTTATTATATGTGGTGAAATTTAAATTAGATTAAAAATCATACTAAAACACGAGAATCTTATTTTTATATATATATAAAGTTTTTTTTTTAATGTTTAAAAAAAGTGCTAAGAAGATTAAGTAGCATAACACATCTAACAAGAAACTCATATAAATAAAAAAAATATGTCTAGTGCTAAGAAACGACAATTAAAACACTTAAGTAGTTAAATAGATTAATACTCTGTTTACAGCATAAAGATAAGTATTAGTTACCATTGTTTTTTTTAAGTAGAAAATTACAGAAGAAATTTTACTTGAGGAAAAACGAAAACATCCATGATAAAAGGAACAGAAGTAAATTAAAATATTTATTAATAATTAAAATACATGAAATTTATAGAAAATGAATATAAACCCCAAATATCATTTTAATTAAACATTAAATAAATAAGCAAAAATTAAATATTTGAATATTAGTTTATAGAATTGCTTTCAAATATTTAATATGTTTTGGTTAAATGATGAGACGTATGCACATTAAATGAACAGCAGTCCAGTTGATTTTCTTGATAATAATCCTTCCACGCATAAACAAAATATTTTAATATATATCTTACCCATGAAAATAAGTGGTGAAGATTAATATTAATAGCAGTTCTATAAAATGTTTGCACCAGCAACATTCGAAATACAAATAACACTTATGTAAAAAATTAATAAGAATTTTGGTATTGTTCTAAAATTGGGGTGTGCAGAATGTTCCATTTTTTATGACCACAGACTTATAATGTGATGTATATTGTTAAGGAAAGTAATTTTATTATTTCTAATGGGCTCAATTCATGATGGTCACGTGATAAAGCCAAACAGCAATGCTTCACTAAATTTAAAGCAGACATAAAACTAATTTTATTTTGTTCCATTTGTAAAACTTGGATAAAATTTCATATTTTATAATAGGGTAAAGATGTTCAAACGGTATAAAAAGAATTCTTCAAAAAGATTTTAAAATTAAAATAAAGATCTTATTTTATGCAAATTTTTTTTGAATAAAATACGTTTTGTATTACTGTTGTTGACAAATATGTACTTTTTAAAAGAAAGTTTCTGCAGAGCAAAAGTTGGCAACAACGAAGTACGTGAACTGATTAGCTGGAAATACATGATTGCTTTTATAGTGCGACTCTGACGTCACATGAATTTTTGGACTGATTTGCAAGAAACGCATGATTGAAATTGTCATGTGACTATGACGTTGCATGAATTTAGCCCATTAGTTTAAAATCGTGTGACTTCATTTCATTAATTTGATTAAATTATAACACGAAATAAGCTGTAAATAAAATCATTGATTTATTATTTATTATTGGATCCCAGAAAAAATGTTAAAATTTTTTAAAAATGAAGAATATATTCCTATTAAGTTCTATTGTCAATTAAAATTCCATTTATAACACGCAGTTAAAAACTGTAAAAGTATAAATTTTTAGCATCTTAACAAATATTTTTATGCGTACCTGTAATTTGAAATCTAACAATAATTTCCCGCATGAATAAATAATTAATTGCTTTAAATAATAAGAGTAATTAATATATCAGTACTATTAATATTTGAATAAAAGACAACTCGTGTTGTTGTGGCTAATGCCACCTGTCTGACGTAGTCAGATCGAGGCCCACGAAATTCATCGTGGCAAGGGGTTAGAAGTACGCCTGTCGTTGACCTTGAGCACCATACAGCGAATTAGCTCGGCAAAACTCCCCGAAGGGACGATAGATGGCGACACCACCTATCTCCACCTCCACAATTTACGCATGGAACTGAAGGGGAGGGAAATATTCCCCAGTCCCCTGCACTCGTGATTCAGCCCACGAGACTTTCGGACCCACTGATTTAACGAGCACGTACTCCGTGTGTGCTCGGAGGGTATTTGGTGGCATCGAACACAAGTCTTCCGGTCTGGAGTCCGATGCTCTAACCACTAGGCTACCCACCGCCCTAAAAGACAACTTTAATCGTACTAACGCAAAAGTAGCTCGATTCACATTATATATGTATATAACATGAAATATGTATGATAAGATGATTTGTATGCATATTTTCCTGTTTTTATAAATTTAATTAGAATTTTAATCTTACTTCTCTTTTATAAATATTTTTTCATTGTGAAACAGTTTTTATTAAGACTTTTATTTGTTCTACTTTTCTTATCACCGAAACCATTATTAGAATCCTAGATGAACCATGGATACTTGTTTAATTATCAAAAAAGCAATTAAACAAGACGGATGCAAAAAGAAAGTAAAAAAGTATTATGCAATGAGAGTAGTCTAAATATGAGAAATAAACGAATATAATTAAATGATTTTCCTCTAATAGAAGAAAATAAAGAGAGCTTTTAATTATATATGGAAATTCATTTTGAGCAAATGAATCTTTTACAAACGCTAAATCTATTAAAATTGCCATTTTTCACATTCAGCAGGAATTCAAAATTTATTCATACTTCAACACGAAAATGCCCTTAAATCAGAAAATTAATTAAATCGGAAAATATATGTATTGGAAACACACAAAAAAGATGACTGTTTTTTTTAAATATAGAACATATATAATTTATTTAGCACAGACGTTATTAAGATTAAATATCCTTAAGTACAAAACATCTTGGATAAATATACGTTTTATAAAATACAGACTTTTTTACTTACAAAATCAAGAACTCTATTCATCTCGATGTTTAAGCAATACTAATAAGGAGAAAATTAATCATTTTCATTACATTTTAATTAAAAGCGATATGCCTGTTAATAACTTTGCAATTTTACTTTCAATTCTTAATTTTTGCATTGTATTTAATAGATTTGGTAAAAAAAAATTCAATTAAAAATATAATAGCGAGAGAAAATTGCAGTGCATTCGAAAATTATTAATTACACTTTTATAAAATTCGATGATTATTTTTAAGCATATTTTTTTGCGCTTCATAATATGTATTTATATTTCTGTGTTAAAAATTAATAAAAAAATCCATATAATGACTATTAGCATTTGAAAAAATGTTAATATTTTAATTATTTAGAATATTTTTCAATGCTGCCAGAAACAGAAAAGCTCGATTTTATATTTTCAATAAGTTTATAACAATTCTTAATTACACATAATTATTTCACTTTTTAATGAATTTCTTAAATAAAGACCCTTACGAAGTAAATAACTTCATAGTAATTGACTTCTTGGTAACCTTTTGGCAGATGATTTAAAAATTCATTAATGGATAACAGATCTTTTGCGTAAAGAATAAATTTCAAACAAGTTATTTTTATAAAATTGGAAAATAATTTTAAAAACTGTCCTAAAAAACACAATTATTTCAAAATGATATTTTATATATCATCTTTATAACAATAGTAATATGAATTATAAGTTGTTTGAGAAACAGAATTAATAATTTCCATTAAGGTTAAAAATGTTTTAAAAGCATAAAAACTTGTATTACACTTGTATCTTTATTTTTAAGTCATGTAAACTGAACTATAGATCGTTTGTGAAAAATATGTAAGAACCTGAAAAATTCAACGTGCTGCATAACCAATGGAAATTGATCAGACCGCTGACTAATAAGTAAAAACTATCCTTTTTTGATCAATGTCAATTAAACTGAATTAATCTGCTTAACCTATGTAATGAATATAATTTCATGAAATATAACTCTTAATGTTTCAAAAATTTGATTAATATGAAGATAGTTAGTTAAAACAATAAATTATATAGGCATAAAGTTTAATGTTAAAAGAGGATTTATCACATAAATTAGCAATTTAAAAGTACAATATTTTAACAGAAATTCATTTGAAGCAATGAAATATATATATATTTAAGTTATTCTGACTAATTATCATATAAATCGTATTTTATTATTTGATATATTAAACAAACAAAAAATGAATAGAACATTTTTTTAAAAAAAATAGTTTCTTATGATCCTAGCTGTTCTTCATAAATAAACATGAATAATACTGTTAGTATTGTTTGTAATATGATAGCTAACTGTATTGATTATCAATAAAAGAAGTTTAATGCTGTTCTCCGGCTCAGTTATTTCCTTAATGTTTCAAAGTATCTTACAGCTTAGCCTGGTAAAAATTAATAAAAATGACAAAAGGTATATTTAAAAAGTTAGTGCAATATGAAGTCTCTTATTTTTTTTATATTTAATGTCTAAAGTTATCTAGAATTTTGATTTTTTTACATCTGTTTATTTTTCTTAATTTCTTAATCTGTTTATTTTCCTTAAATATTCATCATTTCTATTTTACTGAGTCAACTACATAGATTTTCATTAATAGTCCTTTTTGAAATTCATGTTTGTCTTCCACTTTTTTTTTACTTGACGAAATATAATCAGATTATATATATACATGTATATTCAATCACTATAAATCAGTCGAATTGTTTAAATTTATATTTCTTAAGATGTGATTATATATTGAATTTATGAATTCGTAACCAATACGTAAAAAAGATCATGTTCTTCATTATTAATATTTAATCAAGAGCATGGTGTTTCAAAAAATATTTACTAAATAATTAAAAATCTATAAGACCATATTGCATTGCACACTCACAAGTTGTTATTCAAATTCTTAATCTTCATGCCTAGCTCTCCATTTAAACGAATAATTGCAATAATATAATCTATTTAAATATACTATCACCTCTTAGATTTTTTCCCAACATTAATATGTTTCATTTCTTTCAAATAAAAAGGCAGTACATATACACTGGAATTAGAAACCCAAAAGCAATATTTTATTGGACCACTTTTTGCACGAATGACTCCTCTGATTCGTTCGGTCATCGTGTCTACATGCTTACAGAGTGCATTTACGTCTATAGAATACCATGCATTCATTGGCTATGCAGCTTTTAGATCTTGTAAATTGAATGGAAAAGGGAATGCTGTGTTTGATTCCTTTTTCCACCATATCCCACACATTTTCTATGAGGTTAAGATCCGGGCTTTGCAGAGGCTAGGGAAAGAGTTGAAGTCAGACTGATGTTCAGAACCTATTTTGAACACTTATGGCACGATATATAGTTGCATTATCATCCATCACTAACAGGGCAATTATGCAACATTGCAGGATGTACTTGATCTGCCAGCATATTCACCTTCGAAGAACAAGATGGCACTACTTCCATACCAACAGAACATGCCATATATCATGATACTCCGAAAAGACCCTTGCATACAAGAAAGATGGATTAGTGGCTTCGTGGGGTCCTCGTCAAATTCGACGTCTTCCATCAGTGCAAAATAAGGTGTAGCGTGATTCCTCCGACCGTATTACTCATTTCCAATCCTCAGATGTCCTATGTATCCCTATTCTCTACGCATGGCTCGAGCTGAAGTCTGTCAGGAAGAGCCTTCGTTGACGATTTGTCTCAGTTGAAGTACAGTGAATCCCGTTTCCACCGTACGCCTGAAGTACAGTAGACGACGCCGATTACACTCTTGCAAAATTGTGCTTGAACCACAATTGCGTCTTGTAGAGTAGGACTGTAGGTTCAGGTTCCAACTTTTGAAAACCTTTGATATGGCTTCTATTTGAGAACCCAGTGAGATTTTCTGTCTTCAAAATCAGGCCTCTGCTAAACGGGCACTAACAATAGCTATTTTTCAAACGGTGAAAGATCTATCATTTTTTTTTCCATTTTAATTCATTCATTTTCTGGAGACATGGCTGGCCACACCGAATAGTGAATAATTTCTTCCAGATAATCGTCGACAACACCAGCTACGTGGTCGGGCGTAATTACTCATGAAACCGAATTGGCCTCCCACAGCTTAACAAAAAAATCGCATGTAGGTTTCGAGATTCTCATCTTTACAGCTTACAGTCTTGCTGTAACTGTACCATCAGATAATATATGGTGCAGTGTAAGCACGTCCAACATTATACTTCGCTATACAAGGATGTAAGTGTAACCAAAGCAATCGATTCATCTAATGTTTAAAAGGTTATAGAGTTCTCCCAGTTTCTCTCCAGATGAAAACTCATCGAAATTTGCTTTGTGTGTTGCATCTCAATTCCTCACTGAAGAGGGTAAGGTGCCTAATCTTGCTTTATTCAAGATGGTATTCACGGAAATCCAAGATAGACGGTTATGGCGTGAAATTACGTAAGAGGAACGCACACCACATGTTTTCGATTCCTTTTAATTAGCAGTCTATACACGGTTTGTCTGAATACCATTATTCCAGATACTAGTTAAGTTTTGAGACAGCTGCTTAATAATCGTACTTTTATGGCGCTGTGCATTTAAAGCCACATTCCGATCTTTTCGCGGGTGATGTGACTCTCAGGAGACCTTGTCTAGTCTTTCTAATGATTGTACAAGATGTTTAAGACAGTTACCATAGTTTGAAGACCACCATACGAGAAAATTAGTAACGTACTAGTGATTTCCACCTGTGATTATCAAGCTTCAAGCCTACCATTGGCTCTCCATCGCAATTCATTGCTTAAACGATTCCGTGTAGACCATTTTAATTGCAATCTATTACTTTCTTTAAAAACGAAATCCCACACAGGCACAAATTTGGTTCTTTCAGAAACCTTTTAGTTTTCAAAATATCAAATTCCGCTTCTGGTTTGGGTTTTTTTGGGAAAAACGACCCTCTTCACTATTAAACAGACACTGTAAGCATAAACTGAACAAGTTCCTTTGTTACACTGTATATCATTTTTTAAAGTAAATAACAATGGTAGATTTCCTATTTGTTTCAAAAAATGTTTTTGTAACTGTAATTTTGGACACCAATGTGTTTGTGTATATATAACACTATCGACCCAAAACATTACAAACACCACCACATTTTTCAATAAACTCATCTGGATGACATGGAGGGCATCTGATTAAGAGAAAATGATGTTTAACTGCTTGCGCTGCTGAAGAAGGTAAGGAATCATTCGTGCACTTACGAAAGGCTGCTGATCGAAGCGAATTTGATAGAGGGCGCATTACAATGGTCCAAAGACTCGGAACAAGTATCTCCAAAACTATACGATCTTCCGTTTTTAGAATTTGTGTAAAGAAAATAAAGACGGCGAAACCAGCAGTAGATACCAAGCTAGCAAAATTGGCGCCAGACACGGAGTCAGTTGACAGAAAAATACAATGCAGGTCCAAGTACAAATGTTTCGGAACACACATCTCAGCAGACGAAGTTGGATATGGGACTGCACACAACAAATATCCCACTCGTGCGCCTCTGTTGACCACTACACCTGCAGTGGACCAAGGAACACCGAGATTCGACCATAGATAAGTGGAAGTGAATTGCCTGGTTGAATGAATCAGGATTTTTCATTAATCACTTTGATGATCGTATAAGGGTGTACCATCTTCCAAGCATATAAGGTCATATACAGGGTGGTGGAGGCGGTATTATGCTTTGTGGGATGTTCTCTGGGTAAGCTCTGGGATCCTTAGTTGTAGTAGAATAGACCATGAAAACTGATCCGAGCATAAAATACGGATCAGTTGTACCTTTACATGGCGGCGTCTGTTTCTCCTACTGGAAAAGGACTCTTCCACCGGGACAACACCCAAGTCACAAGGCTTGAATTGTGTAAGAGTGGTTCGAGGAGCATTCTTCGATTCCAATTAATGTACTGGTAATCTTATTCACTGGAACTTAACTCGATAGAGAATATTTGAGCTTTTAAATAATGCATCTCACGGTGGTATTCTCAATCACGAGTTAACCTCAGGTTATCCCCGAACCGGAGGTAACTCGCAGATTGGAGAAACATCATTATTCTCAACTGCGGATCGCGCCAAATCCACAGATTATTCATCCAAAGGTAACCCGCCGATTTCGGAGGGTAACTCGCGGATTTCGATGACGCGAATCTGTTTGTAAACAAAGATGGATGGATTTATCGGAGCTTCGTTTTTTTTTTTTGCGACTCCTTTTTCATGATTTTAAATTTGTTTTGAAGCTGCTGCCGACTTCTTTTACATAGGCTGGCTGCATTGAAATCCACCGTCAAACTATCCCATGCTTCTTCTTTTTTCTTGTTAAAAACTACGTTGGTAATTTTGCAGTTTATTATGCATTTATATTTTTCTACAAGATTTAATAACAATTCCATCTCTTGAACTGAAAAGTTGCTTTTCGACATAGCAAAGCAAAACAAGAGAAATACGTCAAACAAAAAAGCGTGTTAAAAACAGCTGATCGAATGTTTCGCGTCAAGATAACAACATAAAATGTAAGCAATATGTCACGTGATTATCAGTGTCCAATCACAACGACTGTAACATCTTGCCCACGCATAGCTCACGGATTCGGTATAATCGTCAGTTCGACAATAAGAAAGGAGAATTATCCGCGCGAGTTATCGGCGAGCGAGGGTTACCCAATCCACGAGTTTTTTCAATAACTCGCGATTGAGAATACCACCGTCAGAGATCAAACACCTCCATGTCGCAATACCTCGCCTTCGCATGAGCCACGGCCTAGACATTTGCTACAATCTTTCTCTAGTCATCTATCAAGAACTTGTGGCATCCATGCCAAAGAGGGTTGCAGCTGTTTTGCTGGCAAAAGGTGGTGTAATGAGTTATTGAGTAGGTGTTATAATGTTTTGGCTCAACAGTGTATATGAATTCAAAAGAAAAAAACTGTATTTCTACTGATGTATTACAGTTTTGACAAATACACAGAATTTTTCAATGAAAAGAGGCAATGCACGACAAATTTATATTTTCTGCTATTCTTATAATATCATTGATTCCTTAAAGTTGTATGAATAATCAACAGCAGACAATATTAAAATGAATCAAAAATTGAATTTAAAAAATAACATCATAGCGAAAAAAAAACCAATTCTCAAAAAGAAAATCATAATTTATTTTTAGCATATCACACAGGTTAAAGCTCTTCCAAATAAAGACTAGTTCAAACAATAAATTAACGCGCTGTAAAATTCTTGAAAATTCACAACCATTTTTAGTACTGCAAAAAAAAAGCTCATAAAATTATCACTGTGATTATAATATAGTTACAGTTTTTAAGCACCACAAAAATTCTGTTCCATTTCACATGCAGAAACTGATTCACTACATTTCTATAAGAACATCATCATGAGTTTTTCGATTGAATCGAAGGAAAAAGAAATTCATTAACCTTTTCTTGCAGGAGGAACACAGCAAGGCAATTCCCAAAACAGCTCCGAGGAAGATGACGCTACTAAGGGCTATGATTGCTATTTCAGTGGTTCCCATTTGACTTATCTTCTCCTGGACTGACACTCCTTGGATTCGTTGGATGTTGAAGTTATCCAAATTGGAAACAATAAGCTCAGAGCGTTGCTCAAGGGAACTGTGAAAGAAAAATATTGGCATTGTAACTCATAGTTTGACAACTAACTTTTTTACACTATAAATTCAATACATTTTGATAGATTATAAATATAATTATTTTAAATGGTTTTAGTATTACCTCACAATTCCCCCTTAGATATTTGAATTTACATACGCCTGCTGTTCATAATTTATATCATTTCCTTATTAACACTGTGCTACGACTTCGTGACCTTTTACTCATCCTCTAGTTCAGCGATTCTGCGGCCAACATGTGGCCCACCGGACCTTTCTGAGTGGCCCGGTTACTGACCCTAGCACTAACAAATTAAATTATTGAAGACCAATGCATTAAAAATTTAGTTAGAAATTCTACATATCACGTGTATTAATTTTTCTATCGATGTGGTACTGTAGTATGAATTGCGAGATAACTTTTTTTTCCTTTTTGTAATTGCAATGGCGAATCTATTTTTTAATTAACCCTCATGCCTTTCAAGCGAAAAATATCTAAAGAATATCTGTTGTTTCAAGACAATTGGGATTCTGATTATTTCGTGGAGAAAAACAAACATGGATGAATAAATCGTTTGATTTGTCGTAAAAATGTTATATTTAAAATATATAATTTTGCTCGTTACTGTACCACTAATCACAAATCTTTCAATGGCTCATTTTTTTTTTTTTTTTTTTGAGAATCTCTTTCAAGACGAGATATATAAATTGGCTTTCTTAAAATTTTCTTTGTAACAGCAACAAAATATTTACCAGGGGGTCATTGATGAAGGAAATCGAAGTTACCCTATAATTGGGTAAAAAATGCATAAAGCCTGTTTTTTGTGCATTCAGTTTAATATAGTTTTCAAATAAAAACCAAAATTATGTATTTTAATATTTTGATCAATTTTCTGCATGTTAAATGTCCTTGATCTTATAGCGTCCCCTTCCATTAATCCTTATGTTGTGGCCCGCGTGAAATAGTTATATGTATGTGACCCGGTGGAAGAAAAGACTGAGTACCTCAGCTCTAGTTGAAATATTTCGAATAAATTGTTTGATTCGAGAACCTCTTTCTGTAAAGGAAACGTAATTTGCGTAAAGGAGAGCTACTATCAATGTTAAATCAATTGAGAAAAAAGGGAAAAAATCAGACGTTTGGATGTGAGATTAAATTAGTTTATATTTGAATCACAATATGAGTATCCTGAAAAAGGATTAAGAACTTCGTGAGACAAGTTCAAGGAATCAAGCTGAGTATCTGCATTTAATGATAAATATTTTTTCAATATAATTATTTAGAGTAGGATAAAACAGACTCGCTTCCCATTAGCTTCAGTAAAAGTTGATAGTAACTGAAAGGCTATGATGGCCTTTTTTAATGATGGCTCTTCATTCCAGCAACCCTCAAACCAACTTGAGTGGAGGCTCACTACAATTATAGTAAATAATTGTATACAGTGAAATTTTTTTTTAGATACAATTTTTTCATCTATTTAACAGAGTAATATTTTTTCCAGTAGAAAGATACATAACCCCTTTTATTCTCTAAGGAATTTAAGAAGATAGATAATTAAAATTAGATGTAATTTTCTTCAAATTTTAAAAAATCAGTATTTCCTCATTATTTCTATTCATTCTCTATTCAATCCACGTCATATATATATATAATTAGTGTTATTAAATATTATCATATCAATTACTTTGAAATTTTTTAGATAAAAGAAACACTCTACAGAGGACTCATACATTATACCAGTTTTTAAAATGTGGCTTCTTAAGGCATTGTTTTATCTAACTGTTAAACATATATAAATAACAAATTTATTTAAAATATTTTATTCAATTTAATAATCAAAAAACATCCGAAAAATATTTTTGACATAAAAGAATTTATAAAATACTACCATTTACTCTGTTTATTCTTATACTTAAACATAAAAAGTATCAGTGGCTCAACATTTATACTCAAGTATTACATCGTTTTAAAAATATTAATAAGAAAATCTGAATTTAATTCTTTTTAATGAATTTTTTTTTCCATGGCTTTGTATATTATAATATAAAAATAATTGCATACAAATTTAATAATAATAGGATTCTAAAATGAAAATGTAAAAGTCTTTAAAATATTTTAAAGTTTTATATGATTTATTATTTGATTTTTTAATTGGGGAATGGATTAAAATTTATGAATAAAAGTATGGAATCAATTTGAGAAGCACTATATTATACTTTGTTAATAGTTCTTTTTACAATTTTTTTGTTTATTCTAACGTAGGAACAACGTGCTATAAAAACAAATAAATTTTTTAAATTCTAAAAACTTTTATTCAAAAACTTTTAAAGTTATTGATATGAAAACCTTCGCAGAAATAGTTTTTTTGAATAAATTAATGAATTTCCATTGAAATTCTTTTTTTTTTTTCTTCGTATTTTTTTGTTTTGTTTTCATTTATAAATTTATCAAGCAAATTTCATTTCCCAACATACCTACACATCAAGATATTACATCGTTTATAATTTTTATTAATAAGATTAAATTCTCCGAATTTCACAGTGCTTCAACTATTATTCAATGAACTTTTACTTTTTTACTCTGCTTGAGAATACTTTAATGCTAAGGAAATATATCTGCTTTAATAACATAGCGTCGATTTATTAATAATACAGATTTCATAATTTATTCTCTAAAATGAAAATGTAATAATTCTTTAAAAATATTTTAATAATTTTTATAATGATTTTTTATTTAAAAGGTAGTTTTAAAAATTCGGGAAATGATTTAAAGTTTAAATTATATAAAAACGATGAAAAAATCAATTTAGAGAAGAAATATACTTACTTTAATAGTACTTCAGTATCTACAATATCATTAGTATCTCGGTGAACGGCGTAAAGGAACAGATCCGTGCTATAAAAAACAAATAAATTTTGATTAAAATTTAACAAACTTTTCCCATTTAAAAAACTGTATTAAAAAGATTATGTTGATATGAAAACTCTTAGCAGAATTTATAGTTGAATACTCAATATCTCGAATAATATACTATGAATTTATTTCTTTTACCTTTATGTTTTTCAATCAAAAGAAGAATTGCAGTAAGGCTTATATTTTAAGTAAATACGCAAAATACTTTAAAATGATGTAAAGGGTAGTTTTAGTGAAGATTTTCCCTCACTAGATGGCTGCACCTGTCAGCTGTTTCAGAATCAGCGAAAGAGATGGCATGGTGCGAGATAATCCAAATTAATTCTATTCTAATAAGTTAAACTTAAATAATAAATGATAAGTTTATTATATATAAATGCACTTAATTACTGTTAACTTTTAAAATTATCCTCATAATTTATATTTCAGTTTTATATTTTTTCTTGTGTACCTATATCGATTATACATATGTTTAATTGTAACGAAACTGTATTTTTTTGTGAAACGTAGCATTTTTGAACAACGTTTTTTTGACTTGCTCTGCTGACGGTGTCGAATGTGGACACGCATAATAAAATTTCCAGTAGTTATTGATAAAGTTTGAAGAATGAATGTTTTGAAAACTCAACACGCTGAGTATTTATTAGAGTGCTACTAAACAAGCACCTAATAATGAGATTTCTTATAAGGAAATACGAAAAAGAAAATCTCAATAAATAGATTAAAATCATATTAATATCCTTTAATGGATGTAGGACAATACAGAAAAAGTTACTTTTAAAAAGAAATATCTTTGAATACTTATAATTTTACATTTTCATCATTTTAAAAGATATGTCCGATGGAGTATAAAATTTGAATTGTAAATATATTTGATTTTCAATAAAAGTTTCTATAGTTTTTAATATTTACATAAAATGAAATAGTTTTAAAAGAACTTGTATGGCATTTTAAACATTTTGTTATCAAATTAAATATTTTGTTGTAGAATATATTTTTAATACCTTCACTTTGAAAAGACTTGAATACATAATACAATACTTAAGTGAAAGCAATTACGATTCGAAATTGTACATTTATCCCTGGCTAAAATTAATTGATCTATATAACTTTAAAGAATGATTTTAGATTAGTGACCACAGTTTATAATACTTAATTCAATTATATAAAATTTTAAAAAACCCTCATAGTACATGTGTTAATATATTAACAATTTATAAGAATTATTTACGTATTCCGCGTCAATTTACACAATGTCTTTTTTTTTTTTTATTGTTTAATAGTACTTAAATATTTTGAAACATAGTAATACTCATAGAAAATATCTTCAAAATCTGAATATTAGTCACGATAAAAAATATCTTAGCTAACATTTACATCAAACAGGAGTAATTACCTTTCTCGATCTTCATATTCTCCATCATGATGAGGTTCTAATTTGGCCATTTTCACATCGTATCCCGTCAGGTTACTCAGATAACTGTAAAAAAGATAGAATATTTGCTGTAATTCTTATATAAAATGTAATAATTTCTTTAAGTATTCTTAAATTTTATTGAAAGTCAACATGTTAATTTAATTCATGTGTATTTGAGTAATTTTAATAAGATTACTTGATTTCGATATAAATTGGAAATACCATTTCTAAAATAAAAAATCATCTACTGAAGCTTTTTGCCAAAAAAATTCTATTGCATCTTTCACACTAATTCAAAAACATTCATCTTTTTAATTAGTACTGTAAAATGAACCAGAATGAATAATTTTATCCACTATAAAATGAAAGAAAAAATACATTTTTCTTCTTATATGTGTTTTATTTCAACAGAAATGAAGACTGAAGTATACACACTTGCAAAATACACACTACTATTCAGGGCATTCTCAAAAATTTATGTTTGATTCTTGGTAATGTATGCATTAAAATTTTTTTAAAAAATGGGTTGCATTTCGGTAGCTAAGCCCCCAAGAGTGAGATCCCTTTCATTGGTGGCTCTTGCTACTAAATTTTTGACATCAAGCATTAGGTTTTAAGACAATTTTGCACAGGAAAAGATTGTTTATATTTGAGATATCAGGTAAACAATACTTTGTTTTGCACCTTATATTCTGATCAGTACTAACATTATCTAAGTTGTGGAGTCGGGTCTTCTTCGTACATGGAAATGTTTCTAAGTAAAGAGAAATGTCACGCATTTTTTCTCCTCTACAATAAGTTCATTTCTTGTTTTATAAATATTTCACATTTTTCACAAAATTTCAAGCTAGTTATTTTACCTCCTTTGAATTTTTAGAATATAAAAGATTAATATAATAATATAGAATAATTTCTGCGTGCATGCGAGGGACTTAAGAGTTATGTATTGTTTATTGAATTACAAGTTTTTCCTAGTTGACACATGTAAGTTATATCAATATTTAAATAATAATAAAAAACACAATAATTTAAAAGCATAAAAATACAGGTAGGATCTTAAGGTATTCTCGACTATGTACGGAACCGTGATTTTGCAAAAGCGTATAAATGGATAATATTAATGATATTTAGTGTCACTTAGATTAGAATACATGTATAAAATTGTTTTAAGAATATTATTACAATAAAAAATTATTTAAATACAATATTTTGGCAAAAAATGAACATAGAATGACCCATTTTCAAAACATTCTCCTGTTATGAAAATTGCTTCTATAATAATAATATTATACCTGTATATAGCTCAGACCTCTATACAGAGCCTGGGCTAGGATTTTTGAAACATACAACTTAGAAGTGGATTTATCCATATTTTAGTACAACAGAGGGGAGAAATTTTAAAAAAGCCGATAGTTATTTCAATTGGTAGTAACTCTAAAAATAATGTGAATTTTTCAAAAATCCTAGTTCAGGCCCTTTGGGTAAGTCTATAATATAAGCAAATAATTATTATTACAGAAGCATTTTTTTATAAAAGAAGCACGGTTTGAAAATAGGTTATTCTGTTAATTTATTGCCAAAATATTGCGTTTAAATAATTTTTTTGTCATAATGTCCTTAGAACAATTTAATACATTATTCTAATCTAAGTGACACTAAATATCACGAAAATTATCCATTTATGCGCTTTTATAAAATCACGGTTCGAAAGTAGTCGGATACCTTAATAAGCCCGAAGCATACCATGTCAATTGTGGCATCGAACGTTCAAAAGACGATGAAACAAGCAATGTGAATATTTCAAAATCGATTCGCCACACAAAAATTAAATAAATAAATAGTAAAATTATAAAAAATGTAAGTTCGGTCACAGTTAAGAAACCAACAAAATATTTCAAACAACTTAGATGTACTTATATGCTAACTATATCACTCTTTGGGAATGAAACTTCGGAAGCTTTCAATGGCCACTTGAAATCTAGCCAAGCGTTAATGGTTGTGAGCCCGTGCAGGACATTTTTTCTGTTGAAGAGTGCCGATACCACTAAAGAACCGATGTATAAAGCGGCTGATGCGTATTAAATATTTCAAGACTCAAAGTCTTCACAGCATGGTCAACATAGTGTAGAAATGAAGAATACGGTGCTGGAGAGCTTGAATGCCGTCCTCGTCGCTTGAACGTGGTTTACTAGTATGAGGTCCGTCTCCAATAACTTTTGTGTAGCTTTATGGCCGTTGATGAACAATTGCTCAAAAATATTTTATATTATATAAATATTTTAGTTTTTAAGAGTTTTAAATTAATATTTACCTTAAAATCTTGTCCACGTGTTGTTCGATAGCTAAAGGTGTTCTTCCAGCAACAAACAGCACCAATTTTGTTTCAGGTAGTACATAAACCTGCAAAGTGTGTTTCATAGAATCAAGAGTTTTTATTACATATATTTTCTACCAAAATTATAAAACTTGAAAACAACTTATAATTAAGAAAATAACTAAAACTAGGAATAAACATAGCTAACAATTAAGAATAAATTAATATATGAATTAAGAATTATTTAGATTTTATATATATAAAATCGAGTATATAATAGAGTTCTAAAATTTAGAGGTCCTGAGTAAACCAATGGTTAAAGTTACTAACTGCCTAACAAAATTATATTACCCAACACTTAATTCTCCAACTATCTTTTTCGATGGAAATTAATATCAAAGCAATACTTTAAGGCTATTTTCGATAAAAAGTACGTGAGCTCAAACTAAACGCGAAGCACATTTTCAGACAGAAAAAAATGACCCAATTTCCATGAAAATTTGCAATACTCTAACTCGTACCTCTGTTAACAATATAGTGTTTTTAAAAATTTCAAAATATTCCGTGAATACTTTTTTTTTTTGTTTTAATACGTGAAGTCAAAGCTCCTTTAACATTACGGAATAGGATAAAAAATGGGAAACACATTTTATACCAGAAAAAAGGAATCAACTCGGTTAAAAATGGGAAGCATGATAAAAAATGCTGTTCTCTAAAGGATAGTGAAGCCAGAATATCATATTATTTTTTCATTTCTTTTATATCTGAAAAAATGTTCCAAATTCGGATCCTATTCTTTAACATTAACCGAAAACAGCCTTAAAAGCAATACCATAGGAAGCTTACATAACAGTGCAATTTTGAAGTATTTCAAAAAAGAGGGTGTGTTTGGGTCATGGAAACGGCCGTGTGTTGTACGTGAATACGTCCCGTAATGGGTAATATTTTTTTATGTTAAATATTATTATTTATGTATGTCCTAATCATGTTTGAACACTAAATATTCCAAAAAGTCCTTTGTGTTATTAAAAATATTACAAATAATCCATCTTAATACAACAAGTTCTTGCTATACAATCAAAGAATTTTCTAGAAAACATTTAAAGATAGAAAATATAAAATAATTGCTTTCTTAAATGTGATGATCGAAATTATGGTATTTTTAAAAATAATTCAAAAGAAAACTAAGTTATTCATAAGTATCGGCAATTCATATGAATCGGTAAAGTTTGATAAGAACTTTAAAAAACGCATTCGAAAAACCCACATTTTTTATATAGCTTCTTATTTAAGGATTGTGTTGATGCTTTCTGCACTTAAAAGAACCTATTGATAGATAACTTACAAAAACGTTAGTCACGGCCGAGTGTCCATTCTCGCTGCCTTCTCTGTCAGTGGCTTTGACGTCGAAACCGTAGATACGTCCACCGTCCAAAGCAAAGGTGACCATAGATCGTACGACACCGGACACAGGGTCGATGTGAAATTTGGCAGAAGCATCTTCCGGTTTGCGAATGATTTCATATCGAATGGCACTGTTATAAGCTACATCTGCATCCTTGGCCTAAAAAATAAGAGTGAATATAAGAGTTGTCTCATTAATAAACTAAACCCGAGATGGAATGGAATGCAATTAATACTTTGTCTTATATATTACGTATTATAAGTTATTTCTCGGACATCTTATATTAAAATCCATGATTTTTTTTACAAGTTATTAAAAACACTACGTTACACAAAAAAGTGATGTGTGTGTACAATAAAAACTAATATAAATTTCATCGTATTGACCATGCGCTTACATTATTGGAAAGAAAACTTTAACCCATTGCATTCCGAAAAGATTATTGGAATCTATTTATGTTTTTTTTTCTTTTCAATCTTTTTTTCCCCTTTGACATCCCCGCGTTCTTTTTCAACATAACCCTACTTTTTTGCCCGGCCACGATTAAGGGAAAATTTTTCCCAAACCCCAAATTTCCCAAAGAGGAAAAAAAGGGAAACAACAATGCAAATAAGATAACCTTTAAAAAGGATAGAAAATTTGGGGAGAAAGGATGGCAATCTTAAAAAAGCAGGTGTGGAAATTATTGGGGAAATAGTTTTTGACGGCCTATTTCCCAAAAACCACGGGGGGACGCCCCCCTCGCTTTTTTTACAAGGTGTAACTTTTTGCACAAGAGCAATCCTATCTACTTGAAAGTATTGTTGAGCCTTCAACCAAGGTAGGAGGGGTTATATTCTGAACGCTAGTAAATTATTGAATTGAGATTAGGGGGGATCTTTAAATTTGTTTTTTATTGATAAGTGATCTAATTGGCCATCCCGACTTAGTTAAACCCGTACTTTTTGGGTTTTTCTCCTTAATATAAGTTTTTTCGTTTTTATAAAAATAATTTAAGTTAAAATTTTTTTAAAAAAGGTCATATTAAGAATTATAAAAATGCCCAAACCCTTTCCGGGTAATCCCACACCTCTAACTTTGCGGAACCCCTACGACCCAACTATCGACAGATTTATATGTTACACCCTTTTTTTATTTAAATTTAAAATTAATTTCATTTGCAAAAGTCAATCCAAGATTAAATCTAAAAAACCAAAAATTTTGCGAGTCGATTAATAAATGAGTTTTTTAAAATAAAAATGTGTCTTTTTTTTAAAATTTTGCTTAATTCATGAAGCTAGATTTCCCTGATTGTTATTTTATTAAATATTTTTTTTAAAGTATTAACCAACAATCGAAATATGAATCAGTTTTATAACACAGTTCATTAAATGTAACTTTTGGGGGAAAACCCTTTTTCCCCAGAAATAAATCGGGTCCCAAGGGAACTTATTGGAAATTATTTATTTTTTTTTTTATTTTTATAGATATCACAAATGTTAAATTTCTTTTTCTATAAGTATTAGACAAGAAAAACAAAACAAAAAATTTCCAGTGAATTTTAATTTTGTCAAAGAAAAATTAATAATTTGTATCAGATTAATTTTAGGTCACTGGAAGAAATCATCAAATTAATAAACTAATTTTTCTTTGATAATATTCATAAAAGATTTTGCAAAAAGAATATATCGGCTAAAAATCAGGTTTTCTATACTTCAAGAATATATAATTAAAAACTTAAATTTTATAAATTTGTGGGTTGAATTTATAAAATTCATTAAATTATACGATATTTCTATTTTAATTTTTACAAGTTTCTTATCAATTACTTGAAGAGGGAAAACTTGTGTGTTAAGAAATATAAAACATGAATTTTGATAAAATATTTGAATACCAATTTACATTTCAAATCAAATACAAAAAAAAAAAATCTGAATTTTAAATAAATTACAATAAAAATTAAAGGAAATATCATAAATCAAAACAAGTAGAAAAATTGATTTCAATCACTAAAATATATAGCAAAAGCTCTCTATATATACAATACTGCGCTATATTTGCATTTGTCTATATTTGTTTTTTCAAACAGTTGAAAATAACCGATTCGAATGGAAATTAAATATAATAACTAGTAGTTTCTCTAAAGCTATGCAAAGAAATAAAGTAATTTTTTTTTGCTATTTTTTAGCCATTTTATACTTCTCTTCGGAAAAAAATATAATTTACTTTAAGTATTATTAAATATTCATTTCTAATTTAAAGATAATACAGGGTGTCTGGGCTTAAAGTATCCAAAAGTAAAAACTTATTATTACGAAACTAATCATCAGAATGTAATAAAGAGCTCATCCATGAATTGGAAAACTCTCCGTGATTTTTTTAGGTCTAGTCCGATCGGCCGCACATGCTCGCATTATTCGGTAATCGCAGACGATAAACTTGCTACACTGAATTTATTAGTAAAAATGTGGACGCCACAGCAAAAGGTGCAGAGCGTACTTTGTTTAACGGAATTTAAATCGGTCCCGCATGTATAGCGACATGTTCGAACAGAATGGAATGCCGATATTATTGTAATGAATTTTTTTTTAAAAAAACTGTCTAATTAACATTTCTTTAACGCAAAATTTTATGAAAGTTAGAATGTAAATTACTTTATTCAACGATTTTAAAAATCAGCATGAAATTAAAAAGACTATTTTTAAATTATAAATATATATTAAAAAAATTACCGATATTCTTAAAACTTGATATCCAAAAGAAGCTTCTAAGGGGACTGCTGCAACGATTGGTCTTCCTTGCACTTCAAATACTGGAGCATTGTCATTTTCATCTCCAACTTCAATGACTACCAAGGCTTCATCGAAAGCTAGGTGGTAACTTTCAGTGGATCGAACTGGTCCTGAGAAAATAAAAATCAAATTGATAGGTCAAGTTTACTTAATGTTACACATTCTCAAAAAGACAAAACTTCGGAACATTTTTCAAAATTAAAGGGTATGGCCGGACTGGACCCTGCCTTGAAGAACCAATGGTGTTGGGGCAGTGCCTGAGGGAACCGAGTGCGAAGCGATAAAACTAAAGGCCATAAAACAAAAAAGATACCAGATTTACCAGAAGAAGATTAATTATGTATAATATGTTGCGACGGGGCTTTTATCGCGATTTCCATTAACTGTCCTCTTGGTGTTCTTTGGGGCCAGAATGGCAATTCTTTCCAACCAACTCAAGAAGAACGTGTATATGTAAATTAGGAATCATATATATATATGGGAAGTTTAGCATTCGCGAGGTCGCTAAGTGGAGTCGCTAGGTGTTGCTAAGTAGATAGATAGTCGCAAGGTGAAATGAGTTTTTGTCAAGAAGAGAAATCTTAATCCTGTAAATTAGCCTAACAGTGCCGGTGCAGATTAACCAAAAGTGGGTGCGAGCCCAACGGAGTATAGCCGGATTAAAGCCAGAACAGAAGTGATAAGGACCATAACTGTTTATCTAGGATATAGCGGTAAGATTGATAAGTTAGACTTTATATCACTAGACTACCGTTAGACTAAGTATAAAGCCTTTACTATTGAGATAGTATTTTATCTATAAAGTTAGATTTAGTGATTAATTGCGCTATCGATTGGTAATACGTGTTGCGTCTTCTCGTTCTTGATCATATTCCTTAGATTATTCTTGTTGTTGTGTTTAAACTAAGATCTTAATAAACAGATTTTAGTATGAATGACTTCAGTAGTTCTTTGCTCCTCCCCACAGACACAGGTTGCGTGGATAGTGTATAACGGAGGTCCCCATCGGCGGGGACCTCACAATGTATTCTTCTAATAATTGTTTTTAATACATAAACGTATTCTTTTAATACAGGACTTTTAACTTATATATAATATGTACTTTTTAAAAATGCTTTAAAATAATTGTATACATATGTACAATTGTTGTCTTATTATATAGTTTCAAATTTAAATGTATTAGAAAAAATTTCTCTTCGTGTATTTTGGGAGTTTTTTCCTACACTCTTGTTAATTCAAAGTTTTTCATTAGCCCCTCCAACTTCAAATTATCGAGAGTGGACTGTAGATGGTTTTATTATATATATACCCCATTCTATATTTTCCTTTCTATATATCTCTCAATCCAAACTTTTACACAATATCTTCTAGAGTTCTTTTGAACAATACTGAAATACTATTGAAGCGAAAAAGGGATATGACTTACCGGATCTGCTTATTTCTCTTCCGAATCTATGACGCCCAACGTTCTCTGCACGAACTTTTAGGGAATATCTGTCCCTTTTTTCCCTATCCAAACTGGCTGTTACAGTTAGACGTCCAGTATCTGCTTCCATTACAAAAAGACCTGTAAAGAAAGCAAAAGAAATATTTTGTAAGAAATATATATCATAGATATAAAATGTGGAAAAATTTATTGAAAGAGATGTCTTTAAGCTTGAGATTCGAATTTAATTTCGCTATAGGATTGTTTGTTTTGATTTTCAGTCTGGGTTTTGACTGGGTTATTGGAGGAGAAAATTATACATTGTATCGCTCGTACAAAACATTCAATAAAAGCAAAATATTGTGTGGAAATAAAAACCGAAAAAAAAAAAGAGAAACATTATTTTAAAATATTTAGCGATTAAGACAGCTTTTTAAATAGACGATTTAATTTTTCTTTTATAAAACAAATATCACTGAATGGATATTTTTGATAGTCACAGAAGATTATCGAAATGTGAAATTTACTTAAATTAGAAAAATTCTGATGAATTATACATAATATAAAAGTTATAATTTGATTTACACAATAATAAATGCAAATTTTAAAAGTTCAATAAAAATGTTATAATCTTTTAAAAATAAAATTATTTTTACAGATTTAAAAGGACATATTGAAATTAAATACAAATTAAATTTAATTTATTAAGAATTGATTTTTAATTAATATAGCATTAACGTTAAATATATTATTATAAAATCTAATATTAAAATACTTACCATTATAATCGTGACCAACAATGCTGTAAAGGACAGGTTTATGGGCAATTTCATCAGTAGCATTCAAATCCAGTACAACGAGTGGAGCCAATCTATTTTCAAAAACAGTGACTTCATAAAGTCGACTAGGAAATAATCTAACACCATGACCAGTTCCAACGATGATATTCACCTAAAAATAAAGGATAAATTGCTTATGATTTTATCTAATAAATTTGTATACGATAGATAGTGAGCTCTGAATTACACATATCTTGTAAAATATTCACAACATATCGTACATGTCATAAATTTCCAAACACATACTGAATATTATTTTTTTTAAATTTCAAGATGTACTTTATTTTATTTAGTTCAGTTTCTGTCAAAAAATGAGCATATTTCATCTGTAAATTTCTCAATACATTGTTTTATTTACTTTTTGTTTGAATAATTAATTCATACGAAATTTGAGTTCATGCCACAATAATTTTAGAATATTCAAAATAACAAATCAGAAAGTCCATGAAAGTAAATTTTACCCTTATTGCCCTTTGTTACATCGATTTAAAAGATTTCTTTCATAGTTTATAAATATATTTTAAAATTAAGCTTATCTCTACGCGAGTCGAATCGGAAAAAAATATCAAGATTTATTCCTTTAAATAATATTCAGCCGATCGTAATTATAGTTATCTTCGACTGCAATTATGAGAATAATTCATATTAAATAGTCAGAAAATCATTTCGATGCAATAAATTTATGTCAAGTTATGATATTGAAAAAACAAAACTAAAAAATTACGATTTGCTAGAAAAAAGGCGATACAAAAGGGAAAAAAAATCAAAATTATGTATTGTAATTAAGATGATAAATGATAAAAAAAACTGAATATTCGTAGAATAAAGGAATTACTGCAGCGTTTCTCAAACTGTGGGGCGCACCCCCCTAGGGGGCGTGATAACTCTACAAGGGGGCGCGAGGATATTAAAAAGTCGAAAACAAAAGATTGCTTAAAAAATTATTAATTTGCTGAACGTGCAAAAAAAAATTTTTAAATTCTGGCATAATAAAAATAAAATACACATTTATACTAATATAATACACTTATAAATGTATCAGTACTTCACAATGTATTTTATAAATAATTGAACAATATTAAGTTAAGAGCAAGTTTAATAATTACCAGTGACTACATGGGTTAATTTACAAAAATTAACACTTATCTTGATAATTTGTACGGTTTATAATGAATCTCTTAACTGCCGAGATTAAAAGTTATACGGTTCACTCCCCAATGCCACTGTTTTTTCACATAGGCGCGCGTATGAGATGTATTGGAGGAGGGGGGAGAATAAAGGAGGAATCAAATCCTTCCTAGAGGAATACGTAAATCCTTCGCAAACACTGTCAAGTTAATTTTATTGCATTACAAAGCTTTCGGTATAATTCTATGGATAGAAGTTCACAGAAAAGATCGTACTTCGGAAAGACGTATATATACGTCTGGACCAATTAATACATCGGCTGACCAAGACGTTTATATACGTCGGTGGGACTTAAGAGGTTAAAGTCGTATTGTAGCTTTAGCATCAAAGCATAGTATTACTGAATTCAATATATTGTTAATGTATGGAGAAAGGAAGGGGGGCGCGATGAAAATTATGACTGAAAATTGGGTCGCAAGAATCGAAAGTTTGAGAAGCACTGAATTACTGATTAAAAGTAACTGAAAAAAATACGGAACAAAAAATGCACGTATAAAGTTATTGTTACTAATGCCACCTGATAGGCATGTGCCACACCGAGGCCTACGAAATTCATCATGACAAAGGGCTAGATTGTTCGTCTGTCGTTAGCCGCAGCCTTGGGCACCAGTGACGTAACGTACATTCTTGTATTACGGGGGGCAGAGATTCTAGGGGGCCCAAACCCTGAGTGACACCAAGTACGTATTTCGGCTTGGGGCCCAAAACTTGACATTGCTGGGAGGCCCTAATATTCTTCGTTACTCCACTGCTGAGCACCAAGCAGGTTTTGGCTCGTTTCCACCCCAATTTCGAGAAAGAACACCCTAGGGGAGGGGTCTCCACCTCTCTTCTACCAACTTCACGAGATTACATGCGGCTCGACAGCTATTTAGAGTGCACCCGTGCCGCGGGGGCCCTCTTCATTTACAAACATCCATGCCTTCTCCGGGATTCGAACCGACGTCCTACGGCACAGCGTCGCTAAACACTATACCGGATGGGCGGCGTGTATTACGAATAAAGTAATTCATTGTATGAAAATAAAGAACCACCTGTTTTTAGATTAAGAAGAATCACTGCATTCGATTGATCGTAATTATGTAATATGCGATTTATATAGTCAATAAGCAGTGATTATATTAAGATTCATATATTCTTTTAACACTCACTTCCGCAGTGTCAGACTTCGGTGGGTCGGTGTCAACTGATGCCTCGACAAGTAATCTATAGTGACTCTGTTGAACACTGTCAAGAGCTTTCACCAATCGAATATCTCCAGTACTGGTATCTACATCGAAAGCATCGATTTCATCGGTATCTATAAAAAGGAGAATTATAAACATGTATATATGTTGACTCTGTACAGTAAAAAGATTCAACAAAATAAACAACAACCATTTAAATATGATTCGAAAATATACTAAAATGGAACAAAAATAGAACAATATTGTAGTAAAAAAACTAATTGCAATAAATATGCAATACACACAATTCCAATTCAGAAAAAAAAAATTCTTTTAATTTTATACCTGCTTGTGGGATATAATGAATCTAAGTAAAATTATTCCCCGTAGCTTGCAATTATTGTTGCAACATAAAAATATAAAATACCTGTTTAAGAAAAAAAAAATGATGCTTCTTCATATTCTTATTCTTTTGTTCTCCATAAAGTAACTACTTATTCAAAGTTAAAAAAACATTTTGCTACGTGAAGAATTAAAACGCACTTTTTTATATTATCAATGTTACGTTTTCCAACTTTAATTTCAATAATTTAAACATAATTTATTTCAAATCGATTTAAGCATTTTCCTTTATTTTACTGCTAACACTTTTAAAGTTTTATCGCCAACTTTTAGGGTAAATGAACACTTTAAAATGTTTTATCTTCACTTTTTATTTTGGATATTTAACTTTTCTCTTAACTTTTCATTTACCATTGGAATTCCAAAATTATAGAGAAATTGAATAAGATTTTCATACGTTAATTTAAAGCAATTCTTATTCGTTATACTCTTACAAAAAATTCACTTAAAATAATTTCTTTTTAAAAAATAAAATCGAAATAAAAGATATGGAGGAAATTGCAGTACATTGTGCAGTACATGATGACGCCGGCGTGACACTTAGTTGGTCTTTTTATACTCGTACACACACTTGCCTTTCAAAGCCTTCACTTCACCGATGTCTATCTTGCAGCAAACATTATTCTCAAGACATTTGTGGAATCGTTTAGCCAAGTGAAAGTTTATAGCTCAATATATCTAATTATATTTATTCGCGCACTCGTAAATTACAATTTTTCCACGATGAGTTTATGAGATGAATTTTATTATTATTATTATTATTCTATCCTTTCAAGGAACGACAATAGAGAAGTTTGTCATCAGAATTTAAATACTTTTGGGAGAAAAAAAAATTTAAAACGAAGCATTTAAAATCAAAATATTAGAATAAATTTAGGGAAAAAACGCAACTGAGATTAAATTAACAGATTCAAAAAATTTTCTCCAGAATTTTTCAGCCTTAGGAGTTATTTAGTCGAAACATTATAAGTCTGATGCAAAACGTAAATCTTTTAAAGCATACCAAGAAACTTAATAACAAAGTAATTATAGAAGTCTCGTCTTCATCAATAATTCAAGGAAATCTAAGCTATTTTTTCGAATGTTTTTAAATATCTCTCTTTCAGGTAAATAGAATTTCTTTTTTTTTCCCCCTCACTTTCGTTTTTCATCTTCCTTAAAAATGCCCCTTTTTTTAAAATATTAAAATCAATACACAAATATTTAATTTCCACATGCGTGACATTTGAGTGAAACTTTTCCAAGAGAAAAATTAAATTTACTCACTCAATAAAGCATATTTGAAATCTCCTTTTCCGGCATCTAGTTTGAAAACAGTATCGCCTGGTTGGCGACTTTCTGCTACTTCCAATGTATAAACTGCCTTTGAAAATTCGGGAACAGCATCATTTGTATCAGCAACAGTGACCCACAGCTTGGCGGTGGAGCTTAGACTTGGCGTGCCTTGATCATATGCTATGACTGTCATATTGTAGAATGCTTGTTTCTCGTAATCAAGAGTAGATAACGTCCATACAGTTCCATCTATAAGACAGTTGAAAAAAATTGCAACTATTGATGTAAAATTATTTTGTGATCTATTGAACTGTATGAATTGCATAACATATTATAATATCTCTGGATGACTTTTTAGCATTTACGTGCCGCTCTTTACATTTAAACTTTATAACTTAAAAATTAAACTTGGGTGAACTACTGAATGTTTTTCTGTATCTAGAAAAAATATTTTGGTAGTATATAGGTAAATGGTTATTAAGCAGAACTATTTATCGAAACAATATATAAGAATGTTAAATGTAACTAGCTAAATTGACAAAATACACGAATTTGAATTCCCCTCCTTTAATGTATTTAAAAGGAAGGCTTTAAATTGACACATGACGCAGTAAAAGGCACAACAGATTATGTATTTCGAAGGGCTTTTAGAGAAAATTTCTCATATTTACTAAACATAATTATTTATAACTACAGATTCTGAACATTTTGATAACCAAAATACAACCCAGTAGGATATAAATGATATTTTTAACTAGTACTCTCTCTTTAATTGTTAAAGTATAGTTTATTTTAAACATGCTTATTATTTTTAAAATTCTCTGAGAGTTATTTAAAGTGTCTACGATGATCTAAGTCATTTATTTAATCAATGCATTCAAATTTAGCACTAATAATTCTAAAAAAGTAACAATTAACCCTTCAACTGCCATCAGCGTATATATACGTCTCACTCAAACGGTACGTTAACTACCTTGGCGTATATATACGCCTCGTTCAATCGGTGCGCTAACTCCCCTGGCGTATATATACGCCTCGTTCAATCGGTGCGTTAACTACCCTGGCGTATATATACGCCTTGGTCAATCGGTGCGTTAACTACCCTGGCGTATGTATACGCCTTACCGAACTATGACCCTTCGCGCGAACTGCGCTTCTATTTGTAAAACTAGTCCAATGGCTTTGGAATGCAATATAATGCTCCTGACAATGCTGACGAGTAATTTACTTATTTCAGAGAAGAATTTTCTTATTTATGCCTTTTCTTTTCTCCCAATACACCACACAGCTACACTCCCAAGTGAAAAACGGTTTTACTGGAGAGCGAATCGTTCTCATCTTTTCCTCGGAAGTTAAGAGGTTAAATTTTGATTACAATTAAATTTTACTATATTAAATTTTGATGAACGAGTAGAAAGTAATTTACTATCCTTACCTTTACTGTCGATGTAAAATTTGTTATTGTGTCCAACACCTAATTTGTAGAAAACAAGCCCATTATTTCCAGAATCAGAATCATAAGCAGTGATTTGGGTAACCGGGAAAAATAAATAAAATGTTACGAATCTCATTTTCAAAAAATTTAGACGAACAAAATATGAGTATTGTTAATAAACAAAATATAATATTTAGAACTATAAAAGTGCACCAATTTATAAAAAAATTAAAAAAAGAAAAATCAATAATTAGTTAGCATAATTACATGCACCCAAGCACTTTAAATGGATTGATTATAGTTTGAATATTTTTAAAGTTTTATTTAAAATAACAATGATTGCAGACTTATTTAAATTAAAAACATGCAAATCGGAGTATATAAATAATCTTTTTTTCATCTTTTACTTATATGAACTATTTTTAACAGAATTTTTAATTATTTTCAAAATATGAGGCATAGTTCTTTGTTTGCGTCAATAAAATGTATTATGTAATGTACTCATTACATCACTAAACTTTAAAATGAAAATTGAGCATCCAAAATTTATTCGAAAGAATCTGTTTTCAATCATTACAATTTATACCTTTCAATTAATTTTATGACGATAAGATCATTAAGCTTAAAAAACAATTTCATGCAAAACCCGGAAAAAAATTCAAAAAGGAGTCGTCAAAGGGCGAAATTTTTCATACAAGTTTCTTTGATATAAGTAAATTATTTAAAAAAAAAGAATCATTTATTTCAGAGAAAAAATTAAAAAAGGGGGGATTTAATATCCAACCCCCTAGGGGAAAGCATTATGATTGAGGCATTTAAAATTCTTTTAATGTCTTGAGACATTTGTTCCATATTTTCTGTAAACTTTTCCTCAAGTTCACAAACCGGGGGGCCCAAACCCCCGGGCCCCCAAAAGATCCCAAATGCTCGATTGGGACAAATCTGGGAATCGGGGAGGCCAAGGAAGGGGTAACTCAACGTCTTGTAACCCCGCCGGGAAAAACCCAGCATTATCTTATTGAAAATTGGGCCCCGGGATCCGTTGCAATGGAACACATGTGGTTCAGGATGTTTGGACATACCGCTGGGGGATCATGGTACCACGGATCAATACTAGTGACCGTGCATTGAGGGCAAAACCCCATACCATCCAACAGCTGGGGGAGCGGTGTGTCTCTGTAAAGCAAAGGCAGAATTGAGACGTTCACAACGGGTTCCACACACGAACATGATTTTCATCACTGCTGAGATTGAATCGGGATTCGTCGCTAAAGACGACCTGGTTCCATTCTGCTGCAGTCCAGTTTTCATGCGCGGACCACCCAAACGGAGGCGTCGATGAGGGGCGTCAAGGGGCAGCAATGTAATGGGCCCCCGTCCCAAATGTCCTTCAGCCAGACGCCTTCGCATGGTTCGAGAAGACACAGAGGCTTCTAGTGAAGGTGCTTCCTGTGCCTGGATGGCGGCCGATGAAGCAGTTGGTTGTACGCGAGCATTTCTTACGATGTGGTGGTGTTCTCGACGACTGGTTTGCCGAGGGCATCCTGAGCCTGGTCTTCGTGCAAATGACATCTCTCGGATCCACTGGTCCCAACACCTCTTCACAGCACAATCAGAGCGACCTAATTGATGAGCTACTCGTCTAGCTGACCACCCAGCTTCCATCATGCCGATGATTCTTCCCCTCTCAAACTGCGACAACTGATCATATAGTCTTCGAAAACGCGTTATGGCATGTCTACCTCTGTAAACGATTCAGCACACTCAAACAAGCTTTAGTTACCTGTTTTATACTCCATGGAAAACGACTTAAACGCCCTCTACCGGCTATACGTAATGCGCAATCACGCTGCATTTCTAATCTGCATATCTCCCCGGCATGTACCTTCATGCCAAGTTTCTTTACGATCCCGCAATTATTTCTTGGTGCGCTAATGTTTTTGCCCATGAGTGTAAATGCACTTTTTTATTTTAAATAATTAAATTTATTTTATAAGATTCCATTCTCAATAATACTTTAGATCTATCATTTTAAATATCAATGTGTTACTTTATACAATGTTCCAGTTTTCACGAAGCCTCTATCTTTTTGCATTTCTCAAAATGTGTTCTACGAAAATATGTCTGTATCTTCCTAAGTATTTATATAAATGTATAATTTAAAAAAAAAAAAGGACCTAGAGACAAAAATTGGTAATATTTAATCAGGATTTAACTTATAATCAATTAAACATAAATTTAAAATAATGTAATAAAAAATTAATTAGTAGTAAAATTATATGTATAGGAAATCTTTTTCTTAAAACCATAATATATTTTCAAACTGATTTTCATGTATTTCCAACAAAATTATCATTTAGTTTATTTTATATGAAATTATTCTATAATCGTAGTAGTAGTACATGACTATATAGTAGTTTAACATAAAAAGTTGTATACACCCTTTTTCCGCCAACTAGAGTATCACATTCAACTTTTCCATAAAAATTTCTAAAATATATGCAAACCTTTTGTCCAGGATCTAGATTTTCTTGTACATGTGCCAGATAAGGATCAGTATAAAATCGTGGAGGTTCATCGTTTACGTCAATCACTTCTACAATGACGTCAGCAGTTGAATTGAGTTGTGGTTCTCCAAAATCGGTAGCCTATTAGAAAAATAACAATAGTCAATAATGGATTTCAATCCTATTGTTCACGACTTAACAAACGTAATCCATGCATTACTTACCAATACTTGATATTTATAAGAACTCTTGGATTCTCTGTCTATTATTCCTTGGGCAAACAATTCACCCGTTTTGCTGTCTACCGTGAAAGGAAATTCTAGAAAAAATAAATGAAACACACAAAAGGGTTAAGTACAAACAGCAGAGAGAAAACATTTCAAGATTTTACGAAAAGATTATTAAGGTATCCGACTACGTTCGGAACCGTGATTTTGCAAAAGCGTGTAAATGGATAATACTTATGATATTTAGCATAACTTAGATTAGACAATGTATATAAAATTGGGTTAAGAATAGTATTAAATAAAAATTATTTAATGTATAGTATTTGATTGCAATTCTTAGAATAACCTTTTTTCCAAATGTTCTCCTTTTGTAAGAAATGCTTCTATTGTATTAATATTTTGCTTGTATATAGCTCAGACCTCTGTACAGAGGCTCAACTAGAATTTTTTAAATGCATAACTCAGAAGTCGGTTTATCCATGTTTTACGAAAACAGAAGGGAGATATTTTAAAAAAATACGCCGATAATTATTTCAAATGGTTGTAACTCTGAAAATAATGTGACTTTTTCAAAAATCATAGTTGAACCTCTGTACAGAGGTCTGAGCTATATACAAGCAAAATATTAATACAATAGACGCATTTTTTACAAAAGGAGATTTGGAAAAAAGGTTATTCTAAGTTAATTTTTTGCCAAAATATTGTATTTAAATAATTTTTTTTGTCATAATGTCAAAACAATTTTATACATATATTTTCATCTAAGTGACACTAAATATCATGAAAATTATACATTTATGCGCTTTTTTAAAATTATGGTTCCGAACGCGTTGTCGGATACCTTAAGAAATTTTGTCTATCTTTAAATATTTTTATAACATAATTCTGAACAAATATAATTGTTCAAGAAAACAATGAAACAATCTTTATAAGACAATTATTTCTTATTTTTTAGAAAGAAAAAAAAATTATTTCAAATAACTTCAAAATGTCTTGAATCAATTACGTTTACAGTTCTTAAAAAATCAATTCTTTCTAAATGTATGATAATTTTTTTAAAAAATTTGAGTCAGCATATAAACTAAAATTTAAGAAATTGATAAATTAAAAGCTATTCCAATTTAATGTATTGGGATATTCCATTAAAATTAGGAGTTTTTAGCTTTATTCACCAAGAATACGAATGGTAGTTTAATCAAAAATGCAGTACATTTCTTTCTTCTAAAATAAAACATTCGCTTAAAAATGTAATGCAAGTCATAAAATTATTCATCATTTAAAGGAAAATTCATCATTTATCCAGTAGAGTTAAGAAAAAAAATTCTGCATGAGAAAAAAATTCATTACATGAATATATATAAAAAAAATCTCTATATTTTGAGCAGTTTAAGTGACTTATACTAAATAAATAAATAAATTCAATAAAAAATTTAATCGACTGGAAAAGGGGAAAGCGTATGTTTTTTCTCTCTTTAAATTATTTTATACTTAAACAGAAAAAGTAATATGGAAACCACAAACTTTTAAAGTAATTAGTTTATACAGCATGAATTTGAACGATAAAAAAAGTACAAAAAAAAATCTTTGAGGTACATTTAGAGCAAAATAAAAATATACAAATATAAGTTGAGTATCACAAAAAATAGGACTTTTATTGAAACTTTAATAACAAGTAATCTAATAAAAAGGGATGCTTTCATTATTGATTCCCAAGAAAACTGACCAAAAATAAGAGTTCATAGATCAGTTCTATGAATTACTTCTAATAATAAAAACATTAATTATGCATGTAAAACATATGCAATATGTCTGTCTCTTGCAACACAAACGAGTCTTGCATTTAAGAAAGGTATAATAATTAATTGATGTACTAATACTATCCTTATTATTGTTATTACTTATTAATACGATTCTATTTGTACTATTATATTATCTATAAAAATATAAATCAGACCAAAGTAATAAAAAAAGTACATAAAATAAAACTATTCCTTAAAAGAATAAGTATGAATTTAAAAGTAGCAAAAAACAACCTTAAATATTTTTAAAGAATTAAACTGGTCTATATATAATTGTAGCATCTACAGTGTTTGTCTCTATGCCAAGAATACGATTTTATAATATTTATTTTAGAATAAAGCATTTCAGATTACAAAACGGTTTTAACTAAATTATATGCATTGTTCGCTGCAATCGATTGATTTTTTTTTCTTTTGGCTTTATGATTTTTAGATTTAAATATATAATAGTTCTATTTCAATGAGTTGAAAAATGTCACTGTGATTTTAACTGCTAACATAGAGAAAACAGCAATAAATATTTTATAATATCCTCAAAAATAAACGAAGTTAATTTGATTTCATCCTTTTTAATATGATTAAAATCCTTTTTAATATGATTAGAATAAATTAGTATTTAAAATACATATATATGATATTTAGCTCATAAAATTTCACTAAAATACAGATAGTACTATATTTCCTTTCACTAAATCTATTTGACTTTTACGTATTTTTCAATAATACATCGCTCTTTTAAACTGCCATAAGAATAATACAGGAGTGCAAACATTTTGTACAAATAGTACACTTATACAAAATGAAGCTTAAATTTCACTCACTTTGTTCGAAAGTGGTTGTGACAAGAGAGTACTCGATCATTCCATTGTTGCCAGTGTCTTCATCGACAGCTTTGAGCACTCCAAGCGATTTCTTTGAATGACTGTAATTGCCCTCTTTCACTTTAAAGGTGTACTCGTACCTGGAGAACGTTGGTTTGTGGTCATTGACGTCCACCACCGTAATGTTCACCACTGTCGATGCAGCTAGTCCTTTACCATCTGCAGCAGATACGTTCAGAAGATACACCGTGCCCGGTTTCAAGGTAGATACAACGTATATTTCACCTGAGATGAAAAAACATTATTAAAAAATTGGATGAGTGAGTGTTCATTAACGTCGTTTTAAGCAACACGATCGTTTTAGCGTGATCGATAAAGTACTCGCGTTCGGAATGGAAGGTACCCAGATCGAATCTTCCTTCCTTCATTGGTGATCCTGGACGTGCAAAGTGAACCGCATCCTTCACACGTTGCAGTCGCGGCACCATCTATCCACCGCAAAAGCAACCAAGCCGTCAAACATTGACGCAAATAAGCCGTCACACCACAAAGCCGTCTCACACAAATGACGCAATTCTCAAGCCGTCACGCACGATGACACAACACACAAAGTGACACAATTGCTCACAAGCTCGCCACGAATATGGTATCATTCGTTCGCCTATTCGCCGAATCACTGGCATGGGGATAATATGGTGGTGCGGTATCTATATAAACAAGTACTAAACATCACGCGAAGACGATCATTTTAGCGTGAGCCGATAAAGTACTCACGTTCGGATCGAATCTTCCTTCCTTCATATGTATACTTTTGTTAACGTAAACTTCATATGTACAGACTCAGTAGCGTAACGTACACCCCCACATCGCGGGGTGAACCAGGGGTCTAGGAGCCCCAAAGCTTGACTGACGCCAAGTGGCCCTTTGTAAGATTTGGCTTGGGGCCTAAAAGCTGACTTAATATTTTCCGTTACGCTACTCTATGGACTTCTCAAATGGTATTCTATCGAAGTATCATGATAACATTTTTAAAGTAAGTGTACTTTAAATACTGTTATAAGAGTTTATTTATAAGGATTTTATATAAATGTGAATTAAATATTCAACAAAATTTTAAAAGCTATAAAATTTCAAATATAAATATAAAGAGTGCTCACCAGTTGCTCTATCAATTCTCACGTCACCCTTATCACCAGCCGTAATGATGTATTCTACTTTAGAATTAGGGCCTTTAGCATCAGCGTCCATTGCATTGACTTCTGCAATCTTAGATCCCGGTCTGGCAGTCTCAGGCAACATCACTCTTAAAGGTCCGTGCTGGAACACTGGGGCGTTATCATTTTCATCGGCGATGTTGATGGTCAAGTACGTAGACGAACTCAGGTTGCCCATGTCTGTTGCTGTCACCTGAGATAAGGAGTTCGATTTTAGTAAGATAAATACAATTCATGTTTCATCGAATAATAATTACATATGAGTTACAGCTATAAAATATATAGTATTGGGGACGAATCTCTTAAATTATAAAACATATTTTAGATAATATGTAAAATATTTAATTGATGTTTAATCTTATGTTGTTTGAAAATTCTGTGATTTTAAAAGTTATTTCTTTTACGATGATCTATGGCGAGAGAATCCAAAATTTAAAACTAACCACAAAACCGCAATAGTACTTTTCAATAACTCATGCCTACCTGATACTCACAGAAAATATGCGTGTGTTTCAGATACAATGATTCTATTCCATTATTATTAGGATTGTATAATACAAATTACTTCATGAAATTCAAATTCTACCAAAAATAGACAAAATGTAATGTATGCACCAATTCATGAAGTATAAGTTCACCCACTGTCAACGCTATACACTGGCGAAGTAGTTCTGAGTAGGCCCTGTATCAAAAATCCTTCTGGGCTCTGTTTTAGATATGAGAGCCCTCCTGCAGTTGGAGCCCTTTAGCTTGGGGGCCCCGTATCAGTGATTTGGCGGTAGCTACTCCCCTGACGATATACCCAGTCACTTTCACAATGGTTATGGATTAATAACTTTACAATTCGGAATTCTTTCTTTACGATTTTTAATTTACTGAAAAAGAACCTGAAAACGTGGGATTTACCACTAATAAAGCGATGAAAATACTCAAACAACAGCCCCTCCCCTTCAAACCATGACCTTCTAATGAGGATTGTAGGATGTGTGAGTCATATTAACGTCGTACTATAAAATAACATGAGGGCTATTGGCAAAGAACCTCAGTCAAGTGACGAGGACGACATCTAAATTGGCATCCCCTTACTAATTACAACACCAACGGGAGGAAATTGAGCGTCGACAGATTTCGCATGCATCGGCCTCCTCTACACGGCGGGTCTTTAGTGGCACCACGGTTAATTTAGCGACAATAGAGTTGCCTTGATGGTTTTCCTCTCATTGTGATAGGCTATATACGCTGATCAAATAATACATTTTTTTTCATAAATAATTTGTGTTTCAATCAAGCAATATTAGTAAGTGAATTTATTAGTTATTTTAATAAAAATAATTCATAAAGCTAAATAATTTCATTTATCTTTTTCTGTAAAAATAAAAAATGTTTTAAAATTAACAATGCACTTCAAGTATAAAAGTACTAGTTTTAGAATAATGTACACTTATTTGATTCATAAATTGTATTCATAATAAAAATAAATAAAGCTTATGACGTGGTGGGCGCCAAATGATAAGGGACAGACGGGGAAGGGGTTCTTACTAAGTCCACTACGTTTATATTAGACAAAACGAACACATTTACATACATAACTAGAGAACTAACAGTTGACATAGAATTGAAAGGGATCGGAGCGCATGCTCATACGTCCTTACAGTTCCGAAACTTGGCCATCACTGAAGATTGTTCTGTTCGCTAGAGGGCGCGAAAGTCTCTATACTGTTAATATGGAAGAGTCTAAATATAACGGGGGTTACAAGCTTTATTTCATAGACAGTAGAAAAAAAAACCAGTTGAATTAATTCAGTAAATGACCCTATAAATTATCCGTGAAATTTTATTAGCATAAAAAGAAGAAATAAAAAGCGTAAATGATTAATGAAACTAAAAGCAACGCACCTGCAGGTCGTATCTCTCCTTGCGTTCTCTGTCAAGCGTCAGGATGGGGTCTGGCGAGTTGAAAATGACCTGTCCACTTCTAATATCTTGAATAATTCACTTCCGGCTCCACTCAGTGAATATCTGACCACAGAATTGTTGCCGCTGTCATTGTCTACCGCCGAAATGGGAGGCTCCTGGAGAAGAAAGTTAATTTTAACAAACTATTGTAAAACGTTACAAAAACTGAATTCAAAGAATTTACATTTGAACCTTTTCACATGCACTACAGATACATTATTTTTACATGCATAAATTCATAATTTATATGTAAAATGAAAAGAAAAATAAGTGTGTAGCTATATGAAAATGAAGCCAACATTTTAATGACATATTTTGTTTTTAAATAAATACATGTTGGACAGTGGCGCACACAATGGGGGTCCCCCCAAAGCCCTTGATTTTTTTCCGATTGGTTATAATTCTAAGTATATAATACGTAAAATTTAATTAAAGATTTGTTATTGATGATTAATTTTATTAATTAATGCTAATTATTTACTCAATAATTAGTTTTTTACTGTGTTTGTTCCTGAAAATCGACAAAATCAAAAATAGCATGATACAAGAATGGTGAACTTTCAACCCGAACCCCTTCTTGAAAAATTCCTGTGTGCGCTACTGATGTTGGATATTACTATATATTTTTAAATATTTTCATAATGATTATAAGGATTAAAAGTGTATATATGAATTCGATAGTTTATAAAATTTCTTCTTTTTATTTTAATTACTTTTAGTTCATTTTCGCACACTTGTTTCAATAAATGAAAATAATTTTCAGATTTGATTTATACTTTTAATAGTATCATGGGTAGTTTTTTTTAAACTTTGAATATAAATTAATAAAATTATATATAATTTGTCTACCTTTCTTACCAGAATTTTAAATGAAATTGTGATTTTTAAGAAATAAAAAAAGAAAATTGTTAATTAAATACATTATTTTTTAACATTTATTAATAAATCATTTATTTATAATGTTGATCTCATAAGCTTTATCTACCCGTATTTTTCGTAACAACAAATGCAATTTATATACTGATAAAATATAATAAATAATATATTTTGTACAGTACTGTTAATTCAAACTAGCGGTGTGAATTACAATATTGAAAATCATTAATAACAAACTGCAGAAATGGATCAAATGCTTTTATAATATTTTCGAACAATAATAGTTACTAAACATTTTTGTCTTGAAAATTCGGTACTTACGTATTATTACAACCGCATTGGAGGAATGTTTTTTTTTATAGGTAATGTAAAAATATTTCAGGTATTCTAACTTTTTTGATAAGTAATTCACTGGTCTTAATGTCTAGAAACTCTGTTAAATAAGTTTATAAATTTGACAAAATGCTCTACTTACAACAGTGACAGGTGTTCCCGAAGGCGCATTTTCATTGATAGTACCCTGATAAGTGTGCTGGAATGTTGGTATTTCGTCATTCACATCCAAAACTTCCACGGTCACTTCACATACAGTCTAAAAATGTGAACAATGTATTCATTAATTGAAAATATCACAAAATGCATTTTATTACAATCCCTAAACTTATCAGTTTTATGTAAGGATAACAAGTAGCAAAATAAAGAATTTACTCGAATCTAAGCCTCACTTTTTTTCCATTGTTAACCCATCTGAAAATCGGGTGCGGCTTAGAATCGAAGTAAAAAAGTATTCGTTGGATGGGACAATTAGGGCAATTACAGGTTCATGCATGCATTTAAAAGTTTATAATATTCATAAAATAATTAATGATTCATTTTTTACTAATTCTCATTTTAAACTTATTTTATTTTCGTAAAATTAGATGTCGATAAACCATTTTACACTATTTTTCATTCTTCTCAAGAACTTGTTACGAATTTGGGGTGCAGCTTAGATTCGATTAAATACGGTAATTCGCATAAAGAATTTACGTTAGGTGCAAAAATAAGAAAAGATATAATTTTTACTGATAGTGAAATCGTTAGAAAAATGAGTAGATTAACACATGCGATATTCTATTTACGTTATTTTAACAGCTTACTGAAGTATAACGCCTAACTATTAATTTTTTCTATAAATTATTTTAATGATAAAACAAGTTACTTAACTTGGAAATTCTTGCTGTTCTTCAAGATTTCAGTTCAATACAAATGCTTATACACCTTTGTCTAAAAGCGCTTTTTATAACGATTTAACAGCTTTTAATAGCTTTCAAATAAGCCTCGAGCACTTAAATTATTAAATACAATCTCCTAAGTGTTTATCTTACATATTTATCTCTTCCGATTTATTTCATTTATCTTAGATCATTTTATAATAATATTTAACACACAGCATGCTAGTTTAAAATTTCCTCATTATTAAATTACTCAACATTTGAAGAGTTTTCCTTATTTTCAGAATCACTGCTTCATAAATTCTATAAAAATATATATATATATATATTCCCATTTAAATGGAAGAAATTAAAATTTAAAATTAAATACGGTTGGAGTCATAAATTTTATTATTATTATGATAGAAGGATAAAGGCTAAATTTTACTATCAAATCATCTGAGATTTAAATTAAAATAATTGAAAGATAAATAAATTCAATTTTTGACACAATACAGAATTAAAAAATAATTATAGCAATTAAAGTATTTGAAGTCTTACCACTTTCGTTGAAGGTTTGCGTTCTTCCAACATTACAGTGAAAGTATGTTGACTCCTCTTTTCACGATCCAGTCCAACTTTGGTGAAGATTTTGCCCTCCTGCAAAATAGAAATCATTTAAAACGTTCTATTAAATTATGCCCAAAATCGTTTCCAAATTTGATAAATATTATAATATTCGGTACTACGTATTATCGCAACCCTATTGGCGACATTATATGAAACGAAGCCCGTGATTGCCAATCCAGCACATACGACACATGCGAAATTGGGGTTGCAACTTGGCGAGTTATTTTGAAAGTTGGCGATTGTTGCTATAATACGTAAGTACCTAACATTCTGCTCGAATTTTATTTTCAGGAAAGTAACGTTTAAAACAGAAAACGATGCAAGTTTAAATTTTGATGAACCAACTTTTTATATTAAACAACAAATAAATAAATGATGCTTTAAATATGCTTGACATCTTCATAAATTTTGATACTTTATAATATATAAGCTTAATTTTAACAATAATCAAATACATAAAGTATAGGTATAACAATATATTCAAGGCAATTTATTGTTATTCTTCGAGTTAAGCAAAAAAAGAAGTTTTTATTTATAGTCACTCATCAAGGAAAAAAGTATGCTAAAATTTTTGTGCAGAGTTACAAATGTATACAATTCTTTGCAATTGATTAATATATAATATAGTGAAACAGTGGTTGTCTTAAACTGTGGTCCGCGGACCCCAAGGGGTCCCCAGCGTTTTTCTAGGGGGTTTCGAAGGTTTCTCATTTATTGTTGATTTCTCTCTTTTACAGACTTTGAAAGGCCTCGTGGAAAAATTAAAAGATGTGCTAAACTAGACTAGATCACTAAATTGCTCAAATGAAAAAACTCTACTAGAAATTTATTTCGATCTAGAATATTCAGTTCTTTTATTGTTTGCAAAGTTTAGACACAAATGTAAACAAGTCTGTATGAGTACCACAGGAAGTCTCAAATTATTGAGGAACCTTTAAATTACACAAACATCTGTTGGGAGTCAGGGAAGGGTGTTTAGAATCTTGGGTGTCCATGATGTCAGATTGGTATACAAAGGGAAGGGGGGCGCTCGAAAATTTAAGAACCACTGTAGTAAAATATTATAATAATCAAACCATTTTTGTTTATTTATTATAATATTTTTTGCTTATTTATTATAATATTGTTCACTTATCTTTATATTTTTGTTTATGTTCATTGTCACCAAAGGGACAGAAAAATTATACTTCATTCTTAATTTTAACGCTTATATAGTTCAGTAGCTGTATGAATTTTTTTTATTAAAAAACACACGATATATATAAATAGAAAAGTCAGATTTCTAAGCTCATTTCAGATAATTTTTGGAGTTTTGTTTTTGTTTTCTATTTCGTGATATTCTTCTTTTGACTAATGGTCTTCCTCTTTACTTTACTTTTCTAATTTATCAATGCAAATCTATGCAAAAAATTAAAATTTTTAAAAAATATTTTACATTATTTCTACAATATACTTTTTTAATAATACTAGATCATTTGATTTATACATATATTTACAGAATATCAATACAGATTTGTTGTTATTGCTCATGCCACCTGCCTGACATAGTCAGATCGAGGCCCACTATATTCATCGTGGCAATGGGCTAGATGTACGCCTGTCGTTGGCTTTTAGCCTTGAGCACCATACAGGTGACAGTGCGATTTAGCTCGGAGAAATTCCCGAAGGAACGATAGATGGCGACACCATCTGACATATTTAAGCATGGAACTGAATTGAGGAAATTTTCTCCAGTTCCACTGCACTCGTGATTCATGCCACAAGACTCGGACCATCTGATTTGAAGAGCACGTGCTCCGCGTGCACTCGGAGGTATCTTGGTACGGGCATCGAACCTTCGTTCCAAGTCCGGTGCTCTAACCACTAGGCTACTGATTTACATTCATGAACTTACTAAGAAAGTGGACATTATTTAGGGAGACGGAAGATAAAGTTCAAACTGACAAAGATTCAATGCAAATTTCCATACTAGAATCCAGGACAATTGGAACAAATCAGGATGTCTAAATTGATTCAGAATTGAGAAATCGATATTCAAAGATTCATCCATTTCTACTAATCACTTACATCTGCATTCTCTAAAATTATTCAGTGTTACCATCATGAACTCACCTTCGTGATGTTGAAAAGAGCCTTCACATCATTATTTACAATGTTGTACTGCATCATGCTGTTGCTTCGGTGCATTCGTTCCTTCAGTTCCACATGTCCTACAAATGCCCCCGCCATGTTTTCGGCAATGGCGAATCGGAAATGTTGCTGGTCGAATAGAGGATCTCTTTCGGCAGCTTCCCGCACAAATAGTTTTAGAGTTGTCTGTAGAAACACATCATTATTAAGATTTGTGATAAGGAAAAAAAATAGTTCTAAAAACTTAAACATGTCAATTTTAATTAACTTTTGTAATAGCATAACTGTATATATGTACCGTTGTCATACCGCTTATTATAAATGCAATATGACCGATGATGATAAAAGTCAATTACTAACATTATGCAATAATATTTAAAATAATTTGTGTAGCAAAAGTTTTAAAAAAAAAACTGAATCGATTTTAAAATTAATCAATTTTTGTAAATAAATCTACTATTTGAAAAAAAAATTATTTTCAAGCAGTTCAAAATTATAGTTGGACTTTTCCTGAAATAATAATATTGTAATACGTAAATACCTCAATGTACAGTTTACAGAAGCGCTTTTTGCAGCATTTATAACTGTGTGTTTATTAGATTTCTACCATTCATTTTCTTCATCTGTGTGGATATGTTAAATATTAATATATTTTTAAAACACCAAAATTATTAGGATCTTTTTGTTTGAGTTAAATAGCAAGACCCAAAGTCAGAACAACTTTTGTAGGTAGAAAAATATTCCAATATCAATATAAATTCATGTAGGCGTAAAAAACAGAATCTGTGTTACACTGTGTTTAAAATTTAAAAACAATCAATAAAACCCCAGTTTCTTACTTTCACTTAACTTTTTGAAAAATAAAATTATTTTAGCGCAAAAACCGAAGTATCGAATAATTTTGGGAAATATGTGTAATATTATTTACCCTAAATTTGGCATTAATAAAAAATTAAGTATTTTTTAAATTTCATAAATCATTTCTCTCTTTTCAAGGAAACTTACCGCAGCTTTCCAGAGTCCATCGGAAGCTTCCACAATGATACTATATTCTCTATTTTCAGAAACATCCAGAGTTCTTGAAACATTCACAGCTCCAGTGAAGGGGTCGATGAAGAAAGGCACTGGAAAATTATTGAAGTATTGAATGTAACGTTTTTATAAGACAGCAAATAATTTTCTGAAACCCAACAAACACGCACAACTGGTACTTTTAGACGGAGAAAAAAATGTATTCAATTTAAAAAGGGGGGGAAGAAAATAATTTATTATTATAATCAATGAAACTAACATCGTTTATCAAGCTTCACAATTCAAGCTTAAGCAAAAATAAAATTTAAAAATTCATCCACTTTTAAAAACATTGGTTTCAATAAAGCACTAATTAACATACAAAATTATTAAATTGTTAATATTAGTAATTCTTAACTCAAGTGCTCTTTGGAATTATTAAAGATAATACATGTTAAAAACAAATCATAGCGGGATATTTCAGTGCAAGTAAAAATTATGAAAGCTTCTTTTTATATGCAGCAATTAATAGAATAACATTTTTTTGCATTCATTAGATATAAATATAAATTCCAAAATTAAAGTCACGGTATAGCTTATTATACCCTTATAAAAGAGAATTGTAATTTTTCATCAATCGGTAATTTCAAATTTTTTATTTTAAACTAATTCTCTCAAAAGTGCTCTTCGATAGCAAAGTATGAAACATAAACCTACCATTCCTCGTTCGAGAACCAAAAGCATATTTCATGTTAGTATTGTATTCCGCATCTTCGTCCTTAGCTGTCAAAGTGGTAACCACACTACCAACTGGTTCGTTCTCAGATACAAACTCGTAGTAGACGTCCTTAGCAAACTCTGGGGGACTGTCATTAATATCTTGGATTACGACGGCAACCTAAAAGAGAAGAATTAAAATGTTGCATAAATCAGAATAATAAAATTTTATTTGAAATAAATATACTGATTAAGAAAAATATTGTACCGTTGCAGTTCCTGTACGAGGAGGTACACCCATATCCTTAGCACCAACCACTACAACATGAAGAGCTGAATCGGGTACACCGTATTCTTCTCGGTCTAATTCTTTTACTACGGTCAGCAAAGGCTATAAATAATACATAAATAAATAATTTAAAATTAAAATTCTGCATCATACACTTAAGTTTCATTGTCAAACACATAATTAGATTATTTTATATATTGAAAATCTTAAATCTTTTTGTCTTAAGGAAGAAAATGTTTAAATAATCGTTTAATTTAAATAGATTTCATTTAAAAAAAAATAATTTGTACCCCTCTATCATCCACAGACAATCGGAAGTGGTTGTCAATATTTCCTTCCAAGATCAGTAGCTCCATCTGTCGGTTTGGTCCTTCGTCATAATCAACAACAGGCAAACGAATGCTAGCTCCTAAACTGCTCGATCCTATAGAATAAAGAGAAAAAACACTAAATTTCGAAAAATACTTGTTATTGTTTAATATTATTCAGAATTTAAAATTGAATACACTGCATATGAAGTATTACGATTTAATGACAAATCAAGTCGATTATAAATAAAACTTTCGTGCTGCCATCTGTTGAGTTTACCTGAAAGTAATTTGAAAAATTACTTTTATTTTGTGAAGGAACTATTACTATTTATTAAATATCTGACTAACTATAACTAGAACACATATAAGAAAACCGGCGAAAACAGTTAAACTTCAAGAATATATTACAAAGATAACAGTACATATCTGCTATATGCTAAACCGTCATTATTTAAATTATCCAAAACAAATATGAAATGCTTGCAGAGAATTCAATATTAAAATGTTTTGCAAAGTGTAACATTCCTTTAATTTAGAAATTAATTTTTCTTCATCTCAAATATCATTTCCCTTTTATGTAAAAGAAACACAAATCAAGGCACATTAAAAAGACATCAGTACCTTCAGTTACGTTGAGTAAGAAAGTTTCATTCATGAATGTTGGTGTCCAGTCATTTTCATCCAATATGGTGACATGAATATTGGCAAATCCCTGAAAATAATCATTAAAAATGTAACATTTCATAAAATGATGTCCATTTTGTTTTCTTTAAATTTTCATTTATTATCATTTTTTACTTAATTATCACACTTAGCAAACTATACAAGCCAATGAAACTGAACTTACTGTATTATTAGCAGAATCTAAGGCAAGAACTCTGAGAGTGAAACAGGTGTCTCTTCTCTGTCAGGAGAGGAACGGACAGACAAAACTCCTGTGCTTTCTTCTATTTGGAACTGCTGTTCACTATTTCCTATTAGCAAAGAATATGAAAATATTAAAAGTAAAGTACACATAATTGTTTTAATTAATGTCTTTGAATCGCACTAAATTGTTAAATATATTACCTAAGTTTTAAAAACTGCCAACAGTGAATAAAACAAACATTTAACATATTGAGAGCCTTGCAATAGAAATATTTTAATATTTACTAAAAACAATGACTTTCAAAATATATTGTATTTACTCAAGCATTATTCACAATCAAATCAATGTAATTTGCAAATTTATCAATTCCTTAAATATCCGAAAAAGTTTGAGTTCCCACATATTAGAAAATGAAAAGAAAAAAAAATACACAGGAGTATATTTAAATTTAAATTAATTTTTCATATTTTATACATTAGAAATGTTAAAAAACAATATTTAAATAGCCAAAAATATAAATGTTTGAAGTTATAATGTTAATATTTCTCACCATCAATGATAAAGTATCTTAATTTATTCATGTCTAATTCATCCTTATCCATAGCGGTCAGATGCACAACAACATGACCAGGAGGTGCATTCTGTAAAAATAAATTGCATTAATCAATATCAGTTTAAAAAGACCTTATAATAAGCTCTTCTAATTCATGTGTGATAAAGCATATCAAATTCATATATGAAATTTCTACTTAAAACAATTTTAAAAATGTTTCCTTTTAAGCAAAACTCGGTTATATTCAATCTATTCAATCAATATAAATCGAAACTTTTCACGTACCTCTTTAACTTCAACTATGAAATCTTTCTTTTCAAACAAAGGACTATTGTCATTGACATCTTCTACAAAAATATTCAATCTTGTATTTCCAGAGCATCTTTGGTTACTGGCAGTTACCTATATATAAAAATTAGACGTGTGACATCATATACTGACAAAAGCATCTTATTATTATAAAGAAATTTAAAATAGAAATAAATAAAAATTTCAGAACATCTAGTCTATATAAATTTTACATGATAATTAAATACAAAAAATCTCAGTTAAAAAAAAGCAATATTTTAAAAATTGAGATAATCAAAATGAATACTTTTAACTTCAAATTTTTGTAGTAATATAATTGATATTACTACACATATAAAGGATAACCTAACAAATTGCGTAACATATTACATAAGAAAAAAATACATACCGTCAATGTATACATTCCTTGCAATGTCATTGGCATAGTGTCACGATCCAACGGTTTCTTAATCTTAGCTGAAACGTTAAATGCTCGGGTATCAATGAAGAAATTGTCATTGGAATTATCTTCAGTTATTTGATAAGAAATCTGGAAAATTTTCAGACAGAACTTTTTTAATACAAGCCTAAAGTACCACTGCATTTCAGTAATTACATATAGAAAAATAAAAGGTTAAACAAGATTTTAACAACAATCTTTAACACTCACTCTGTCAAATATGTGGGCATCTTCTACTTGGAGATAAGGCAGGACCACAGAATCTGGGGCAGCATTTTCACGAATGGCAGTAAAATATTCAGAGAAGGGGAATTTTGGACACCTGATACTAGCATCACTCAACTGCACAACAACCTGTTGAGGATAAAAAGAAAAGTTAAGAATAACCTTTTTTTATTATGTCACACAATATACATTTTCTATTATCCATTTTACACTGGAAGTTTCCATTGTATCATATTACATCAAAACATTATTTTCAGAAAACACACAGCAGAAGTTCACAGTTTGAATCTCCAAATGAATTTTTACCAACAATATATATTCTACAATAGATAGAATCGAGAATATTCTTTTGATAATTTGTAAATATATATTTTTTTCATAGTAAGAAACGTTTCTTGTTGAACAGATTTACGTAAGTTATTAAGCAATTTGTAAGCAAGAGATTTCTTTTTATTTGATTAAAGATTTCTTGTCAAAATGGGGTTTAATTATTCCTTATTTGAGGTCTACTAAACAAATTATCTGTTCACTAAGCTTTTGTAATTTCTTTGAATCATTCGTTTCAGTATATATTCTGGGACTTATATATTATATTATATATTATAATTCTGAAGACTTGTATATGTATTATCTGTTCTTTTCTTACTATTATTTTACCTTTATTAAATTCTAACAGAAAGTAGAACAATGATTTAGTTTACCAAAAATATAGTCTTAAATGGAGTAGAGATTTAATTTTACCTTAAACCAAAAATTTCTTGAAAGAAAAATTTTAACAGGAACATAAGGGCATCACACATTTTCAAATGTGTTTTTAATCAGCAGAATTATACAAATAAATTATTGCGTATTAGTTCATTAGAATATGAAATGCAACTTATTTTATTAATTCTTTCGCTAAATGAAAAATTTGTTTAAATTCAAAAATAGAATAATGATGTAACCCGCTAATAATGCATAAAAATCAAAAAAATTGCATTCAAAAATAAATTTCCTAAATAATATAAAAAAATGAAACACTGAATATAACAATTTATAAGTAAAATAAGCTGAGAAAGATTACTTACACCAGCTTCCACTCCTTTAGACAGGTCATTTCTGTTAGAGGCGGCCACAAGAAAATGATAGAGGGTTTCCTGGTCTGCGGAGAGTCGAGTTGTTGTGGTAATGCGCCCCTAGAATGAAGATTAAATGAACAAATGAGAATAACTATTCAGTACAAAGTACAATGATTTCATGGTTTTTTTCCCCTAAAACAAAATGCTTGAAACATTACCTCGATGAAATTATCCAAAATAATTCTTCTTATACTCCCTCGTAAAAAAATTTACAACCTTATATGGATATTTCCAACTACGTCCTTAAGATCAATCGTTTTGATCAGTAATAAATTCTACTTTTAACGATTTTTTTTGTTTGATATGTATTTTTATACTTCGAATAAAGAATAGTCCTTTCAAATTTCAATTTAAAACTGGTTATAAAATGACAGGAAGAATAAACACTAAATTATCATTTTTCTTTTTGAAAATTGTTTCGTTCTTCTCACCATTTAAATGATAACATCCTGTACACAAAAAAAATCTCAAAATCTCAAAAGAAAAAAAAGATTTGGATTTTCACTCAAGGCAGAATATTCTTTTAAGTAGTCATTTTCTCCCTAACATCAAACGATAGAAGAAAAAATAATTCTAATTAAATATTATGCGTTATTTCTCTATTTATCTCTCTCATATGAGCATTATTTAGTACTGACAAAAAATAAGTACGATTCCTAAAACCCCGTTCTATCTTGATACCATTAAAGAAATTCGACACTAATACCATAAATAAGAAATAAACTTATCACAACTAAGCTTACCGTTTCTCTGTCGATGTTAAATCCTCGAATGAGCGTGTCTTCTGGACCAGTAATATTATAAAAAACAGGGCTGCCATTAGGAACCGTAGCTCGCACATCAAGTACTGTAGTACCAGCTTCCAAAATGCCATCCGCATTCACCGAGTACTGAACTGATGTAAACACGGGGTTGGATCATCAATGGTGTCTTTGAAGATTTCAACCAACAAATCAACGGTGCTATAAGAAAAATCGTATGCTCGTTGTCAGAAAACAATTGAGTTATTTCGAACACTTATGGAAACAACATTTCGGTAAATATTAAGGGGACATGGTACGATTTACATAAAAAATTTTAAATTACTGATTTTCATAATTTTTTGGCTGCCTCCTATGTGTATGTATGATGAAAAATAGATTTTGTGCTCAAAATTTCCTAAAATGCTAATGATTTAATTTTTAAGGGAAAAATTTGAAACTTATGGTGTGATTTTAAAATACTACTCCTCCTACAAAAACTGACGTACATATTTGAAATTTGATACACAAGTACGTTAAATTATGTGTAACAAAAGTTGGTATGGGTTTTGCGATAACATGATTGTTATTTGTACAATACTTCTTTTGAAGTATTTTCTAGTGAAAATTCCTTAAAAATGAGTAAGTTCTAACTTAAATTATTTTTTTTTTAAAATATCTATTGCGTTGATCAAAAAATGCATACCAACTTTTGTTCCATGTACTATTAGCAACAAGCGAAAAAAGTTTCCAAGTAATAGGCACAATAGAAAAAAAATCCTTAGCATTTTAAATGAAGACAAACTAGTTATTTTATCTTTCCGAGATAAGTCAGAATAAAGTTTTGATTTGCCATTGGAATGTGAATAAAAACAAACGTAAAAGTTATCGTAACTCTGCGTTTTTTAAACTTAGAGCTTTCAAATTTTGTGAGTTTGTACAAATCTATATAAAAAATAGTGTAGGCGAAAAAAATTAATTTTGATTTTTTGAACAATTTTTGTCAATTGAATCGTACTGTGTTCCCCTAAATATACTTATTACAATATCAGGTAAATATGACAAAATCGCTTAAAGTAGTCCACTCAAAGGAAAAGGGGAAAACGGTCAACATATTATATAAAGATGGAAAATGTACGAAACAGAGTAAATTGGTGGAATAGTCGGAACTATATTAAATAAAACTGAGTCATGTGTGCATTTACTTAAAATTTCTCTTCCTCAACACACCTTAAATTTCATCCTTTATGTTTAGTAAATTTTTAGAGAAAAGGTAGAAAATTATTCTAATACTGGTCAATTTTTATTTTATTGCAAAGTCGGAAAGTTCCTATTAACTATATGCTGTTCAATATATCATAAGTTCTCCAATGGAAAACGAATTATAATTTTATTATCAAATGCATCACATTCCAATCTGAATATCTGCATTGATCAAAAGTTAAAAATACGTCTTTAATATTTTTAAGAACAAAAATTCACTCTTATTATTTTGAATTAAGAGTGAAAAAGCAACAAAAAATTAAACACTATTTCATCATGGAGATGAAAACTGATTATCAATGAAGATCATAATTATATGCTTAACGATTTCTAAAAAGTAATATTTATAAATTTTTACAGTTATATCAAATTTCTAACACAGGGAGACATTCTTAATTCATTGTAGGATTTAAGAAAATAATTAGTGTATCTCACCTAGATAAAGGAATGTTGGCCCCATCTGTTGCTTTGATTCTTAATGTTTCTGTGCTTGGACTGAGAGGTTGACTAGGTGTGATTTGTCCGGTCTTCTTGTTGATGGAGAACTGGCTACTCGGTGGCTGGAGTTCATAGCTGATAAGATTATTTCCACCTGCTGGACTGTCGGCATCGATGGCTTTCACCGTGTACACAACTTCGGACAGAGACGTGGACAAAGGGACTCTGAGGAGATGAGGCAGGGCCAAGAATTCAGGTGCGTTATCATTCAAATCATTCACAGATACCTGAAAGTAACAAAATAAGGGATTTGATATTAAATTCTATAAACATAATTATTTTTTTTAAAAAAAAATGGTACATTAGCAATTATTTTTGAAGCATAATAAATACTGGAAATAATTATTTGAAGATTCATATTAACAACGTTTTTAAATAAAGAAACAGCTGTTCTTTACAGAGAATTTCTGTTTATTTGGAGAAATAGGATCAAGATAAAATTTTAAAGATTAGACTTATATTAAAGAGACCTATTTTTATATATATGACTCTTATTTTAAAACTTAAGATACAGTTGAACCTGTTTTTATGCGGTGGATAGGTACCGCATAAAAAAGTCACTTGTATAAAATATGCCAATTATTTACGAAATTTATGTAAGAGTAATAGGAGAGAATAATAAGAGTATGTAAGAGAGAAAATAAATAATTAAATATTACACATGGAAACATTTTAAAAACATATAGTTTCTCATTATATATACGGATAAGTCTTTAAAATGCGCATCCATTTCATCGCTATTCATCGTAATCCAAAGTCCTGTAATAAATAAGTTCAAAATCGCTTTTTTGTCACTTGAAGGTGCAATTTCAATTGATTTATCTTTTATCAACATAAAGTAAGAGATAAGTTTTTGTGACAAAGATCGGATGGTCAGTTGCTTGTAAATGTCACGATAACCAGCTATAAATGATTGAAGCCCTTTTTGGAATTTTGTACTACTTTCTTAATTGGTATCTATTTTAACAAATTTCTTATAACAAATGTGTGAACAGAGCGTCTTGAAGTGTCTACATTTCAGTGGCGCAACGTACACCCCCGGCAGGACTCTAGGGCTTAAGGCCTGACTTACACTAAATACGTATTTACCCAATTTATAAAATACTAAAGGCAAAACCCGGGGACTTTCAGGGGGGCTTAGCTTTCCCTCCGTTACACCACTGGTAAATAGATAGAAAACATAACAGTGGTGTCAAAGTCATTGAAATTTATACACCACATAAAAAATCTCATAAAAAAAGACCGCACAAAAACAGGTTCGACTGTATTAGCATTAAAAAGAATACTAGTTTAGCGTGAAGACTGTGGAAGAGTTTGAAAAGAACGTTAAGAAAAAAATACACGTTAATCCTAAAATGAAAATGTTTTATGAAATCCCAGATAAAAATGGAGCATACAGATCTAAGAAACATTAAAATTCATTGGGAAAAAAAATAGAAGTTAAAAAGATTAAAAGCAAAATTTAAAAAATAGATCCATACATATTTTTCCATCTTTTTTAAATACTTTAATGTGAATTTTCAAGTAAATATTTTTGTTAATTAACAGAAAGAGTCTTCAAATTGTCAATTTAATAGAAATTTAACTATTACATGCATTATATATTTTTGCTCTTCACGATAAAAAGCTTTTAACTTTAAAATCTATTTTTATATTTTATCTTTAAAGTCATTTTAACACAACAACTAACGTACTTTTTGAAAGGAATAATAAATATAATTCAAGAATTAAAGGAAATACATACCTGAACTACAGTAGTTGCAAATTGAGGTTCTTTAGATTCATCCCTGGCTTCAATCAACAATTCAAGGTATTTGGTCTTTTCGTAATCTAAAGGTGTCACGAGTGTTATACGTCCATTGGTGCCATCGATTCTGAAAGCTTCTCTTTGTGTTGATCGCACGATTCTGTACCTTAATCTATAGATAGAAATGAAGAAATTGTCAACGAATTTGAATTTAACAACTATAAGTATTTAAGTGTTTCCTAGAAAATTTCAGATACCATACCTTCCTGCCGGTCCTGTGTCCGGATCATATGCATGAACATTCAATAAATCTACATTTGCTGAATTTTCATCAACCGCAACTCGGTATCCAAATTTCTCAAATTTAGGTGGGTGGTTTCTGGTACTAGAGACTCTTACGACCAGCGTTGCTTTTCCAATGTTTGATGCTGTTCCGTGGTCTCTGGCGAAGATTTCCATTTCGTAGGTCATGTTCTTCTGTATCGGGGTAGGAGAGCAGATGAGAGTCGAATGTGACCTGTCTGCGAGTCAATTTCAAAATGTCCGTGCGAGTTCTTGATCCAATAGGTTACTTCACCATTGCTGCCAGTATCGGGATCAGTTGCTAAAACCTGGGTGGAAAAGTTGTATTAAAAATGAATTCGCATCTTGCGTAATACGATATACTTAACATTCACCGATCTCAGCTCAGAGAACAGGCCCAAGCTAGAAGCACTTTATACATAGAAACATTAAATTAATTCTCAGTAATTATATGCAACAGAATGTTTTTTGATGTGTAACATCTTTCCTCTCGGTTGCTGGATATTTGTGGGATTGATTTCGTGAAAGAGACGGATGTGTGTAACAGGATGTGACGTAAGCGCGCTACTTGATTTAACCAATGAGAGTGTGTAGCTGTGTCTTTTCGCTGCTCTCGCATGGGGGTCCAACTCTAGTAGCCATCAAGCACTCGAGCGCTTGACTCTAAATCCGTTAGTCACAATATTGGGGGACATAAGTGCGGGAGAATGCTTATTTCAAAATGGACAAACAGTGATTTTGGTGGTCGTATACATTTCTTCGAATCAAACGGTTAAAAGAAATTAAAGATTTCCTGCATTTTGTACTTTTACCATATAACGAAGGTGGTTCTGCTCTTTTAAGAAAATTATCACCCACTTCCCCTGATTTTGAGTGGTGATTTTAACCTTAACTTCAGTTTGCCAAAAGCTGAGCCACTTATAGCTTTTATGAATGATGAACTCAAGCTCGAAATGAACACAAATTAGAATGTTTCGACTGCTAACAGTGGTACTGTTATTGACGCTGTTTTTCAACGGTTTTTAAATATTTTGAAATCACAAGTTTATGAGTCATGTTTTAGTTATTATAAGTCTATTGTCTCCGCTCTTTCCCAAATTGAACAAGAATAATTATTTTTGATAAAATATTGCATTACTCCTTTTGTTAATTAAATACAATTTTTATTAAAGATATAATTATTCGATAGAAAATTATTTCCAATCATACCTGATTTTCATATTTTTTTCAGGAAAAAAAGTTAATATTGCGTATTTACCACTATAGCATGTCAGATGTCACACATCATATGCGACTACTGTAACACTCGTTTTTTTTTTTAATTGGTTAACTTTTTCCCATTTTATAATTTGTCTTCAGACCGAGACAAAATATAAAGTTATTTATTATTAATTTAACCTTCACAAGTAAAAATTTATTTTTTGAATTGAAAAGAAGAAACGGTTTTTCAGTGAATGTTTTGTAGTTTCAAGAGAACCTACATTTGTAAGATTTATTTGTCCAATTAATCCACATTAACGTTGGGGAAACCATTCCCTCCGATTTTTTGTTTTTTTTTTAATATATTGCCTGAAAAAACTTCAAGAATTATATTAAGTACTGACAAAAATAATATTAATTTAATTTATATTTACTTTAGTAAAATCTCATTTAAATAGGAGTTGATCTTGTATGAAGTATAATTCAAATATAAGTTCTAAGATATGTATAGTAATTTTTTTTTATTAGTTCAATAACAGAACAGTTTTTAATTTTAATATTGAATGTAAAATAAAGCTTTGAAATAAAAATATTACCATGACGTAGAGAATAATTACATCAATAGTTATTTTTTCAATAACTTTTTTTAGTTTAACTTTCTTCAAATACTTTAATTAATAATATTATTTTTTTTAAAAAAAATTAGAAATTCATCATATTATTTCATAATTATACAACAGATAGGAGTATTTAAAATGTATTATTTTGCCTCGGTTGTTCTTTTGTAGGAAAAATTAATATATATCACTAAGTACAAAGTTATTTTAATCCAGAAAAAGAAATCGGAACAAGCTGTTGCTTATTATTTCATTTAGAAACCATCAGATGGCAGCACCACGCATAACGTACATTATTTAAAAACTTGAGTCTGAAGAAGCAGCTGCTAATATTTAATATCGTGACAGATTAATCACATTCAAAAATCTATTTGTTTATGAACAACTAGTATTGATATTTACAAAACATAGTTTGATTTCATCATTATGTAATTTTAAATCGTCTGCTTACCTGTATGATAGTTCGTCCAGCCTGAGAATGTGGTGGAATGCTGACAAAATAGCGTTCCCGTTCAAATTTTGGAGGATTGTCATTTTGATCGAGCATTCTGATGACTACCGGTGATTTTGTCTCATATCTGCCATCCAAAGCGATGACTACGAATTCATAAGTGTCTTTTTCTTCCCTGTCTAATACCTGTTTGGTGCAAACGTCTCCAGTTTTGGGGTTGACGGTAAATGGTATGGTGTTGCGGTCAACAGCATAGGATAATGTATCCACTGAGTCTCCACTTTCGGCATGAATCTGAAAGCAAAAGATGTTCTTTTATACCTGTATCTCTCTCGTTTTTAGAAAAAATTTCATTTTTCAAACTTTATAAAAAATATATTTTTATGGGTTAACATCACCATTGGTAATGTTCTGTAACTAACAGAGGATGAGGAATTCGAAAATCATATGTATATTCATTGCGAAAATAAAAACACAATTTTACGCTTAAGAAATTATATTTATTCTTCATTTGCATAAGTTAGAATTAAAACTATGAACTCATCCTCTATTATCAATTCTCAAAAGGAAAAAAAAAAAGATCTGAATGCAATTATTTGTTTTTGCCATCGGAATGCATGCAAATAATATTTTGGAAATAATTTACTTATTAGTAGAATTATAGCAATTATAGGGTTGATTCTACTAATAATTAGAGTGCAAGGAGCATTTTGAGTGTACCAAACACTACTAAAACACTATACGATTTACTGAGATTTGAACTCTGGTTATTAAACTGAATACGTAGTACACTACTTGATCCTAAAAAACTATAAAAAGTTTTATTACTTGATTATTAAACTGCAAAGTTGTATATAACTGAATTTTTAAGACATCACGCTAATTTAATAAATCTTTTATTCTTTTTTTTTTTTTTTTTAATTTTACTATTACACTTTTGTTTTGCCAAAGATTAATGAATATTTCCATTGAATTTCTCTATCCATCTCTATTTTCCCATTTCAGTGTTCCAATTGACACAAGCACATCTGCATAATTTCATGCTTTATGATCACATTAATCATTGCTTAACACTTCTAATTAATCCTAATAACCTGTAAATGAATGTCATTCAAAATAATGATTTTAGTTGAGGTTAATTACATCTTTACATAGTTTAAAAACAATTTCCTTGCGAATAAACACATCAAACTCTAATTAATGTTTTAAGTGAGGCTTCAAGTATTACCTGCAGGAAGCAATGACCAGCAGGCAAATTTTCGAAAAGAGAAGCAGAGTATGACATTTGGGAGAATACAGGAGGATGGTCGTTGGTATCGATGACGTCAATAGTCACCATAGCCAATCCATACAGAGGTAGTGTGAGCTGTAAAAGAGATATAAATTAATAGCTATACACGAGCAAACATGTCCTTTAAAACGACATCCATCGTCAAAAAATGAAGTGATGGCGTTCTTATTTTACTATCAAAAAATGCAGAAAAAACTTTTTAAAAAATACATATATGACATGATTTTGGAGTCAGAAACAGACTTAGTTTTAAAAAGGTCTTTATTCTAGAATGAGTACATCTCTTCTTGCTTAATTTTATTTTCGTTCTTTACCTCCATTTTTGAAATATAAATTTCTGAAATTTTGTTAGGAGAAGACGATGATTCTAGTTCCTTGGCGGTAAGAGCGATGTTCTACCGGGGATTAATAGCGCGTTTCTTCTCCTTCCGTACCATAGAGTTCCTTTTAATTCTGGCAACCCGACGTCTTCAGCAAAGATATGTCGAGCGCCGTCAGTGTTCCATCAAATTCTCCGTAGCATTTATTACGGTAGTTGACGTTCGTTTTTAATTTAAAATTGTTTTACTATTGAGATTAGTTTTACTGAAATTTATTCGCAGATAGAATCCTGCCGGCTTTATTTCTGACATGACTTTGGAGTCAGAAACACACTTAGTTCTAAAAAAGGTCTTCATTCTAGAATAAGTACATCTCTTCTGACGCACGAGGCAGAGAGAAAAAAGAACACCACCGAAAATCTTAAGTGGGTTAAACACTTAAAACACCGATCACGGCGTTCATGAGTGCTCTTGAAAGTTAATACTGACATATAGGGCTATTAAATATAACGATCTGGAATTAGACATGTTTATTGGCCATATGTTCGGAAGAAATAAATGGGTGATAAGTTTGATACTTGAAGAGGTGAGGAGAAAATAAAAGTTAAGTGATAGATAGGGAATTTAATTTTTAATCTAATTTAATTATCCTTACACACACACACACACACACACAAATATATATATAATATATATATATATATATATATATATATATATATTAATTGTGAGGTACCCAATCCTTTTCCCAGATACATTAACAAATCTAATATAAACTATAATTTAATCTAAAGTCAAAATGTCCAATTGCCATTTTCCTCCTAGAACTCAATTCACTTAACTTTAAATGATAGTTCTCCTTTGCATAGATCACGGTGCCTTAACAGAAAAAGTTGTCAAATCAAAAATGTAAAAGAAATATTTCCCTTGAGGATTGGTAGAAGAGCACGAATAGAATTCAAGTCTGTAGGACTGATAGTTTAAAGACAGTAACATTTGTCTGTAACGCATCCCCCAAGTCGAATTGCGTAAAACCTGTTCTTAGTGGATCTTCACTTAATAAAAGAAACATGTTTGTCAAATTTCAAATCTATATGTTTAGTAGCTAAGAAATTGGAATAATTCCTTTATTTATATAACACCAATATAATACAACTCCCCTTGACTGTCTATTTTTGAAAACCTTCTGTGTGTGTGTTCTTAGTGTAACTTTACTCAACAAAAGAAACATATTTGCCCCTTTCCAAGTCTGTAGGTCTAATAGTTCTGGAGATTTCGTGATGAGTGAGTAAGTAAGGGAGTCAATTGCTTATCACCTAAAAATTTATTGTTGCCCAATAATTTAACAATATATAGTTTTTATTGATTTTATAAAATTACAGCTTATTAAAAGGTAAATCAATCATCTATCATCAGAAACCAATTAAATATGTTTTATCAACAAAAAAAATATCAGTAATAAAATACTATTACAAAAAAAATATACTATTATAAAATACTAAACTGCCTCAAGCTTCATTCAACTACAGGGAATTGAAGCTATTTTTTTTTTAACTTTATATCAACCACTTCAAAAATTATAAAATAATCCACATATCAAAGTAATTCTTTAATCCTATGTTGTAACAATTACTTACGAATGTATCCCATTACTTAAAAAGTTTTAATACTTTATTATCAGATCTAAAATATGCTTTAAAAGCACGCTTTAATAATACTTTTACGGATTCAATACAACTACGCGATAAGAAGAAAAGGAAAAAGTCTGTTATCGGGTCAACATCAGTTCCCAATTCCATACCACCGATTTTTTCTCATCCTTATTCAAAACAATCGGCTCTATTTTTACGCTCTTATCGCATACCCATTACTTTTTTTTTTCTCCTTTCTTAATACTTTCACAATATCTATGTACATCAAAAACATTCGAAGGAAAAATAAGTCTACTTAATAATTCCCAAAAGGAATCCTCTTTCTAAAGATGGTAGAATGTAAAAGGATTCCTTCAAAAAAAAAGGATTCTTACAGATAAAAAGACTCCTCAGTGATCCAATTAGAAAGGAATTACTTACAGTCTTTGGCTTCGATGAGTAGACTGTAAGACTTCGTTTGGTCATAGTCTACTCGGTAGGCTTCGGAGGGGAGGACGAAGATTTCCCCGGATGCGGGGTGGAGCTCGAAAATGCCCTGCTCATTTCCGCTCTTAATACTGTACGTCACCGTGTTGTTTTGAAGATCGCGATCAACGGCTGTAACCTGTAATGAAGGAAAGATTAATAATTTAGAATTGATTAAAAATGAAAATTAATTTTTCACAGAAATAAATTTACGTCGAATTTAATTATTTGAGTAGACGAAAAGTAGATGATTAGAGTTTGGAAACCATTTGCACATATTAGTAATTCAAGATCAGCAAACAAACGATATTTAAATTAATATCGTTTGAACAAATAATATATTTAAAATTTCAATTAGAAAATACTTTTAAATCTTGTTTGCTTTTGTTAATTAAAACATTTTATAATAATTTTATGTAAGCATTACAAAAATTTAAAGAAGTTATATAGTTTCTTTGTTTTGTTGGCTTTCACTCTAAGAGTATAGATTCCCTTGACTCAGAAAACGTTCCCATTATATTTAAATCATAAAAATTTTAAAAAACGAACATTATTAAAGTTCTCTTTATCAATTTTGTTCTTGTTAAGAACGAAATAGATAAAAAGGAGGTTTCCTCCAAAAGTTTGACGCAGTTTGCTCAAAGTAACTCAGAATTTGTCTGGAAAATTTATTAATGGTTATTCCTTGCTTAATTATTACACTATAAAATAATATTATATGTCTAATTATTCACCATTTTAAACAATTAAATCAACGAAACATAACATCACAAACAAGAACTGATAAGTTTCGATGTTTGAATATCCATGTATTACGGTCGAATTTAACGTTATTACGGTTATATAAAAACGAAAAAAGTTGAAAAACGTCACTTCATGGTCATTATACTATGGGGGAAAACACAAGATAGCAGTCATAATACAAATTTAGAAGTAAATATTCACAGGAACACAGACTGACATAGACACTTTAACTACTTTAACCCTTTATCTACCGCTTTATGATTTACTGCAGTTTTTTTTATGCAATATTTTTTTTGAATCACTACATTGAAAATTAAGGGATATACATAAACAAAATACTCAACTTTTGGAAATTTAATTAGTTATATCTAATTAATTAATTAAAATATTCAACTGTAAAATTAACTATACACACTGATCACTTAAAATAAATAGTCAAATCGTTTTCTAAAGTTTTCATTAACATACAAAAAAAAAAAATAAGGCATTAATTTTTTAACATTAACTATTTTTTCGGAACAAAAATGACAATCGCCGCAATCCGCTGAAAACGCCATTTCTACTATAAAACTATTCGCCTTCCCCGCTAAAATACTCATCGTAGAACCCGTGGTGCCAGATATATTGAAAGAGTAGATTTAAAAGAATATCCTGCCAAGTATCGTCAGAGTATTCGTAAAAATGGTTATTCTATGTAATTTTAAAGTAAGTTGGTACTTATAAGTACCGTCGGTCGATAAAGGGTTAATTATTGATGTAACAATTCGTTTCAGAGATATACTGAACTTGAATATAATTTTAGTTACGACAGTTTTATCATTTTATCAAACCATAATTGAAACATTACAGTTCGTACTGACCTTGACAACGGGTTTGTCGGTCACTTGTTTTTCGGTCACGCTTCCGTGATATGACAGCTTAGTGAACACAGGGGGATGGTCATTTCTCTCCCTGACCCACACGTTCACTTGTACCCCGATACTGTTGTTCTGAGGGACTCCATCGTCCGTAGCTCTGGCGATAAAAGAGAACCTCGTTCGGGCATCTAAGTCCTTCTTCACGTACACGACACCAGTGTCTTCGTCGATCATAAAGAAAGCTGAAACGGGAAGGGAAAAAAAGATTTCAACTTCTCTGTTTAAAAACAATGTTCTTTCAGTAACATTTATTAAATATTTATTTATCTTTGAAATATTCATCTAATTATGCATAATGTATCCTTATTAGTCTGATTAGATTTTATTGTACATGCTATAATAATTACCGCTTAAGATTTTGATACACAAAAATGGAATATTTTAGAGGCAAAATATTTTTATCAATTCAATATAAGATTTTCACTCATCATTCTTATTCACATACACATAGAAATATTATCCTTATTTATTATTTCTCTTGAATATAAGAAAGAGAACACGCAAAGAGATATTTCGTTCATATTTGCACGTAACTAAAAACATTAAGCACACAAATGTACGTTTCCTAGCCAAGATTTAATTCTCTTACCCATAAATGTATAAAACATTACTACACTGCTTTCGTGCTGACAAATGTATATCTTTGAACTATTTATTAAAGAAGAGTTGCATCCGAAAAAGACAACACACGGAAATTTAAAATGAGAATTCGTTAATCCAACAGAACAGCAAAGTATTGAAACATTACTTATTCATTAGACTTCAAACAATTTTGTTTATTTTAGAGAAAGAGCTCTTCGTTCGAGTATAAAATATTGAAGTATTTTGTTTTATAAAAGGTCCTTTTGCTTAATTTGTATACAAAATACATAATAAAACAACGAGAAAAAAAAAAGAAAGAAAGAAAGAAAAGGGGAAAAAATTCATTCTGTAAAATTTTTTTCATTACATACACAAGAATTACACTTAAATATTAAAAAGTTATATAAAAACATTTATTGTCAATCGACAATTTATATTTTTATATTCCTGTACAACGCATACATACGATTTTTCTCTATAAAAAATTAAGTTTCAGATTAAAAAAACTATATGTTAAAAATAACCCCAACAGTAATAAAAAAACAGTTGGCTGATTTGGTTGGTTCTATTGACGCAAGGGCCATATTTGGCCAAACGGCGGCAAATATTCATAAATTAAAAGAGAAAAAGTATACCTGTTTTGATCTACACAAACCACTTAAGTATTGGTTGATTGAATATTAACGTCGCACTGTTCAGCTACACGAGGACTTTTGGCGACGGACCACGTAATATTGAACCATGGTCAAGTGACGTGGACGACACCTGAGCTTGCACCCCCTCTTAACTACCACACCACACCAACGGGAGGACGTTTCAGCTCTCGACAGATTTAACGTGCATCGCTGCCCTACACGGCGGGTCTTTAGTGGTACTGGGCTCGAACTCGTGACAAGGCAAGCCACGATCCGATACCTATACCACTCGGCTACCGCGGCCACACTTAAGTATTGGAGGGGAAAAAAAGAGGTTAATGTAATGGCAAGGAAAAAGATAAGAAATAGAACAAATTATTGCTGAGGGCACACAACTTGTGTGTTTAGAGAAAAAAAATCCCAAGAGAGAAAGGAAAGATCACTTTCTAACGGGCTATCTCATGAAGTTTCCTTTTTGAAACTAACTTGGAGGTTTTTAACGTTTTAATTAGTTTAAACTGTCACCTTCTTAAGGAGGAAGTATCATATTAACTAGATTGGTTACATAAAGAAAATTGTAGTATTTAAGAGAAAAAAAATAAAGCAAATTACTGATGGTCATACAATGTTACGGAGCTCATTCCCATTGACTCCAGCTTATCCTTTAGAAGAAAAACCCCTAGCGCTTATTAATCTGAAAATATCGTGATTGCATATGAGGATTATTACGAGTTCCATTTGATCTACATCCCTCTTAGTTCTATCAGATAAGTACAGTATTTGATACTTTATAATATGTCCACGAACGTTTACCTTTTTACCTGTGGAGGTGTGATATCTATATAAACTAGTGCCAAACAGTCACGCACGATGACACAACCCACAAAGTGACGCAACTGCTCACATGCTCGTCACGAATATGGTATCGTTCGTTCGCCTATTCGCCCAATCACTGGCATGGGGGTATGTGGCGGTGTAATATCTATATAAACTAGTACCAAACATCACGCGAAGACGTCCGAAGGATGTAAGAGCTTTGAAATGTGCACGAACTGTTCTTCTGAGCCGGCCTCGCCTTCTCACATCCTCGAATGCCTAGGGCTCACCAAGCAGAATTTAGCAGACGATCCCTTGCTGGTGTTGGATTTTTTGAAAGTGTACGATGTTATGGACCTGGTCTAGCACTGCTGACTGCAACAACAACGCGAAGACGATCGTTTTGGCGCGGTCGATAAAGTACTTGGGTTCGGAACGGAAGGTACACAGATTGAATCTCTTCCCTCCTTAAACTAAAGCTATATAGTCAATAAATAAATTTTAGTTATATCTGTGTTTTGCAATTTGTTATGCAAACACAAATTTAACCTAAATGTTGAACGTTTAACAGCGTCGAGTTCGAGCCGAGATCTTTTAGGACCGAGTCCTAGGAGTAACTACACAATCTGGGGTACTGTCACAATTTGAATATCTTATATTTAATTAAAGAATGTTAGTAAACTCGGAATACCTTTTTTTTTGTGCGTTAACGCAACTATAATAAATCATTAAAAACGGATGCAAAAATTTAACAGCAAATGATTTATAAAATAATTAATGCATAACTTACAAGTATCTCCTCCGGACAAACTGTACTTGATCTTGTCTCCATCCCCATCGTAAGCTTTGACATGTCCAATCTTTGTACCGCGAGCTGCATTTTCTTCAGCTCGGAAATCGTAAGGCAAACCGACAAAGTCGGGGGCGAATTCGTTGATGTTTTGTACCTTTATCACCACATTAGCAGATCTGAAATAAATGATATGTATAACATTAACTAAAAACAAAATATTTGTATATAAGTTAAAATAGATAGTATTTTCGACCCTTTTCCATCAGCAAGTTAGCAAATTTAGCGCTCATGATCATTGAATTAATGCAGTGGTTCCCAAACTTTTTTAACCCATGGATGCCTTTTTATAGTCAAAACTTGCCCACTGATCCCTTTTAATAGTCAAAACTTGCCCATGGATCCCTTTTAATAGTCAAAACGCCCATGGGCCCCTTTTAATAAAACACCCACGAACCCCTTTTAATAGTTAAAATTACCCACGGACCCCTTTTTACAGTCAAAACTTGCCCATGGATCTCTTTTAATAGTCAAAACACCCACGGACCCCTTTTAATAGTCAAAACGCCCATGGACCCCTTTTTCAAGTGAAAACTTTTCCAAGGACCCCCTAATGAAAAAGCTACATAAATGCATAGTATAAAAATAATAATAATAATAAAAAAAATTTTGTTGAAGAATATAATTTATTAAAATTCTAACTTTTCTTTAAAATAAAATTTAAAAAATTAATGACTTGGATGAACTTGATACGATATTATGAGTTTATTTATGTCTATCTTAATGCTTGTGAATAGCAACTGCAAATTCAAACAAGCACTAATTTTTTTTTTAATTTTTTTTTCAAATTTATTTATTTATTTATTTATTTTTTGCTGCGTGATGTTTTTTACGGTACTGAATCCACGTTTTAACAAATTGGAAAACAGGAAAGTAGTCAACAACTTCTGTACAATAACCCATAATGCAGGATATAAAACTGGGACCCGTTTTTGTTACCAGAATTTGTGGTATCCTTGTTCAAACATTGGTTTAAGTCCCTCAATTGTGAACATTTCAATAAGATGCTCATGTATTAGTATGCATTCATCTGTATTTGGGATCTGAGTTACTCTACGCGCAAAAGGGTTCAACACCCAGTCGGGAATATCTAAGTGAATTATTCTTATTTATTTAAATATTCATAAAAATAAAATTCATAAAAATAAAAATAAAAACTTTTTATTTTATATTATACCTTGCGCGGATCCTCTGACGTTGTTCATGGACCCCCAAATCAATTTTAATTTTCCACAGACCCCTGAATAATATCGAGGAAATCCTGGGGGTCCGTAGAGACCATTTTGGGAACCACTGAATTAATGAGATATTATAAATTTCTCAACAAAATCAAAACACAACAAGGCCATTATGCGATTATTATAACGAATTTTCAAATGATGAATCTCTCTCAGATGTGGAGAATAGAATGCCAGTTCAGGTGTTGATTACGTCATTTGACAGAGGTTAAAATACAAGACAGGGTCCGAAAACCCGAGAATGCTTTAAGAATGCTTTAAGCCTTAATTGGAGACCGAAGGCTTCATCGGTTTAAGAATAATATATGAAATTTGAGGAATTAAACTACAAAAGAGAGCTAACCCCTACAGGGTTAATTATATCATAGTTTTCTTTTGTTTATTTTAGTTTTCTTAGACACAAAATAAATAAAAATCATAAGAAAAATGCATAACAAAGTGTAGTTTTTTCCGATCTGTGTATTAATTCAGTTTGGATCAACATGTAGTTTTTATCAGAATTTGTTTTTATTTGTTAAAATATACTTTATTATCGCACAAATAAAATTACACTGAATAACATAAAACATAAGAGGAAGCTGAGTAATATATTATTACACGACACAATAAAGTGAAATAAATACCGTAAAATCCGGCGTATAACATGCACTTTTAACGCAAAAAATGAGGTTGAAATTTACGGTTGAGCATTATACGCCGAATACACAAACGATAGCTTCAAAAAATAAACAAAGAGATGAGTATATAAGAAAAATTAAATTTCTACATAGATCGGATTGCTATATATTTGAAAGAAATGACATACCTCATGAAGTTAAAGGGTTCTGCTTCTAATAATATACTATTTTTTCAAAATTCTGGGATAATAAATCAAATAAATGACTTAAAAACATATGAGCATTGTACACGCACACTTCTGGATCTTTTGTAAGAAAAGGGGTGCGCGCTATACGCCGAATTTTACGGTAATAAAAATAAGTATACAGTACATGAATACTTTATCATTGACGCCAAATAATCTGAAAGTTCTTTTTTTCCTCTCTAAATGTTCCCATTTACTTAATTGCATTCGGTATACGTTCTGTTTTGAAAAAACAGATAAGGTTATAATTAAATATGACAATAACCAATTTTAACATGGAGAAAAAAGTTGTGAAAGGATTAAAACTACAAAGTAACTGAAAACACAACTGATTTTCAAAAATATTTTAAATACGAAATAAATTATCGAAACTATTCTCTGCAAAATGCTCTAACGCATGAAAATATAGCTTAATTTTTTTTTACTTTGTTTAGGGTCAGAGTATCGTGCAATTAGCCTCAGAAAAATTACAAATTAATAAAAATGCGAGCTTACCCAATTCTTGCTGGACGACCTCCATCCACGGCGAAGACCGTGAACTCGTGCTGATCATTAGCTTCGTAGTCCAAATTGGATACCAAAGTAATTGCTCCTGTGGCATTGTTCACCAAAAACACATCCTACGGAAACAACAAGGAAGTTAGCTTTTAAAAAATACGTGTTTTCCAAAAAGAAATATTGTAAGATGGAATTTAAATGTTATTACAACGCTATTTACATTAAAAGTATCAAGTTAATTATGCATAACTTCCCTAATTATTGAGGTGGGAACTAATAACAGTGGAAGAAGTCATCAGTTTATGAATCCGGAAAAATAAATTTATTCTGCTGTTTCGTCAAGGTCTTCTCGAAGTATTTGCATATGTTGCAAATTAGAACTTACATACAAGGACTGCGCACCCAAAAATATAACGTAGAATTTTTAAAGAATAAAAATATAAGTCATTGTATTACGAATTTAAATAACCTTATTTTTTATTACCCATTATTATAATCCTCTCTAATTTATTTCTATGAAATACTGGAGATCTTAATCAATTGATTAGGTATAATTGAGAAAATTTAAAACTACTACAAATTTCAAATAAGTTCTTTATGCGATTAGTTTCATTGAAAGAAGTATCATATTAAATAAATATGTCTACAGGGACAGCTAATAAACTAGGTATTATTTTCTGCTACATTGTATTTGTTGGCGCTGTGATCGTCACCCCCACCTTGCTCACCCACACTTGTACATTTTCTTACAAGGGAGACACTGCACAAAGCAGTCACAATAAATGTTTATGCCTTAAAACTCGCATTTTTAATTAAATACAGTACCATTCGCATTAATAGTATTATTTTCTAATATTCTTATAGTATTATAAGATGCTACAAATAGTTCACCAAAATTAAACTTACCAAAAAACTTTTAAATGTGACTAATCTATAATTTTTACTAGAATTAATTAACACATTTTAAACTGAAAAATTAAGAACATTATTTTTGTAAATTGAATATATATCAAATTGAGCATATTTTAATCCACATTTCAGTTTGTATTCCATCATAAAATGAGATATCATACTTACATCAGAGCCGTTAGTGTAGTAGCGATCAATTTTTCCATTAGGACCCGCATCAATATCTTTGGCTCTGAAAAATGGCGGAAGTGTAGTTCCTAGAGGTAGATTTTCTGGCAACTCCAAAGCGTAGCGTTCTAAAAAAATAATAACCATTTTTATTAACTGAATATTAACCATTTGTATTATATATTAAGTAACTGCGTCATTTAATACATAAGACAAACAACAGAATTGAAGTTAACGTTAATTCTACGAACCTTCATCAAATGTTGGTGTGTTGTCATTTACATCATCAATAACTATGACAACAGGAACGCTAGTGTTGAACGTGTTGCTAGAAAGTTGATCTCTTGCAAAAATCTAAAAAAAATAGTTATATACATAAATAAACATTTGGCATTTATTTAAATAATCACATACATACAAAGAATGGTTTATCAACTATCGAATAAATTTTTGCGATAAAATATTAAACATCCTGAGTAATATAGTTGCAGTTAAATTGTTAGTTAAAGTTTTTATAAGAGTTCAATTTAAAAAAAAAACTGCATCTATTCAATTGTATGTATTCGTTAAATTTATTTTCCCATATATCTTTGATTTTTAAGAATTTCAATGTTTTTTTTCCGGGAATTTTCAATACAATATATATATATATATAGTATTTCTCTCTCTCTCTCTCTATGTATGTATGAGACGTTTTCACGGAATTAAATATGTTACTGGAATACCTTTTTGTGTTTGGATGCAGCCGTTGCATGGATTGATGAGACGTTTTTAAACTTTTAATTTTGCATTTCAATTTATGTTAACACACAAACACAAACTGAAAAAAACAAAGGGGCAAAAAACGTTCGTTTTTACGTTCCGGAGATTTCAGCTTTTATATATTTCTCAACCGGAAGTCTTGAGAATCATAGTATTTCCGTTAGTTAATAAAGTGATTGGTAATAATCAATGACTGATGCAAAATTGCACCGTATTATTCTGAGATTTACCGTTCAGCAGGTAAACTAAAAAAATAATTGTCACGACATGTCTTGGAGGGTTTACGACCATCATAAATTAAATAAAATCCATCGACAGAAAATTTAAATGGAGAATTATTAAATATATATATGCAAACCTCTTCAGAAAAGAATTCATTTTTAAATAATTTTAATCCATGTGAGAATTAATTCTGTTTCATAACTATTGATATACTGCAACCATCTTGATGAGTATTTAACCACAAAGAAATAATATATAAAATAAAGAAAATCATATAATTTTTAAAAAACTACAACACATTTTATATTTACGAAAAATTTATTATTTTTTTCAGAAGTATATGTTCTTCATTCTCTGTTATACATACTTTCAAATAAAAATATTTAATTCAATTCTATATTCTCTCTAAAATTATACAAATAACTTAAAATGAATTAAACATGTAATTACCTAGATAAATCAAAGGACAACAAATATTGTAGAACCTACCCTGAGTTGGAAAACTTGTTGATTGTTCGGTGGATCTCGATCAACAGTTTCTGTCAACACGAGTTCACCCGATCTAGGATTAATCCAAAATCTTTCTTGAGAATTTCCATCACCAATCCAATATATGATGGATTGATCCTTCTGAGATCTGTGAAGGTTTGTGGCGTTCAAGTAACCGATTCGTTCACTTCGTGGCAAGTTTTCTGGGATTCTGAATTGATAGGATTGACGATCAAAGACCACTAGCTCGTCATTGACATCCTGTAGAATAAGATCATAAAATATTTAATGAACACAATGCATACGCATTTTATGTTTATCTGATCAAGGATTTAAGGAATGATACTAAAGATATAATAATGTGTATTTTAACCCTTTCGCGGGTATTTAGAATTACCTCATCTACATGATCTTACAAAATACACCTGTGAGAAGCGCAAAACCCCCTTATAATATATTGGCCTTGGTGAAGACTAATTCCCGCTTAAGTTTTGTGCTACTTACTGCACATAACCCAGCGATTATGTAAATCAAACAAAAAAAAGATGGTACCAAAGAAGAAGCACCTTGTCCAAAACCTGTCGCTGTATATAACGATGTCATGGGAGGGGTTGATCGCTTCGATCAAAGAAAATAAAGATACAAAATAAGAAGATCTGAAAAATGGTGGCATCGTATCTTATTTTCTTATTGACCTTTTCCCTCATAAATTTTTTTAAATAAAAAAGCAACCCCTAAACGTTTAGTGCGTAAAACGTTTTAAGAAAAGAAAGAAACTCCCGATTTCCGACAAATTTGGCTAAATTCGTTGGCCTATGGAAACCTTACCGGGTTTACATGTGAAAGCGGAAAAGAAAAGAATTAAGTACAAATTTTCACCTTGTGCATTGGGGAAAAAATAAAACCTTTTTGGCCAAAAAATTTCCTTAAAATTTTTTTTTTTTAGATGGGTTCTCGGAAACCCTCCTTTTAATTTATTCCATAAAAAAAATTTTTTAAACTATTTTTATTTAAATAAAACAGATTTCGAAGGAGAAGTGGTTCAAGATTTAAAAAAAAAATACAACAAAAGTAATATAATATTACCTTCTGAATTTACTTCTTTATAATGTGTTCTTTGGTTAGCAGGGGAATCCCATGGGAAAACCAAAATAAAACAACACTTTTAAAATTCGGGTTATTCCCCAATACATTAAACCACGATTTAATTCAAAATTAACCATTTTGTAATATAAAATTTTGGGCCACTTGGCTCATAAACCAAATTTCGTAGCCCATTTATAAATTAAAAACATCCAGATAGTTAAAGAGTTTGATAATTAGGAAAGAGCGATTAAATTTTCCCGAAAAAACCAATTTTATATGGGGGCCCCGGAAAAAATTATTTGGCGTTTTGAGGAAACAGGGTAAGAGTACCCCTTTAAAGGAAGGGTGTCTACTCACCTCCCTTTTAAGGGTTAACTAAAAAATTTTTCATCCCCTGGGGTCAAATGAACAAAAGGGGAACATGAACAGCTAACATTCCCTAATTAAGCCTTTGCAGCCCCAATTTGGGCGGGAAAAAAGGTGTCCTGCTTTTTTCTTCCCCCAAGCAAAAAATTTTATTCTTTTCTTATTTTTGCCTTTTAAAGGTGGGAAATCTTGCCCAAAATGTTTCAACCCATAACATTGAAAATTAAAAAAAAGGAAAAAAAAAAAGGAAGAAAACCCTGCATCAGTTTTCCAAAATTGAAAGCCCCTTGGCATTGAAAAAGGTTTCATTTTTCCAAGGCAAATAATCAACTTTAAATTTAATTTTCTTTTAAAGTTTTTTCGTCGTATGAAATTTTTCTTTACCCCTAAAGGAAATTTAAAAACAAAATTCGGCAAAATAAAATATATTTACCTTAAATATATTAATTGTAAAAACAAAAAAGGGAAAATTTAAAAAAAAAAATAAAAGGAAATGAGATTAAATTTCAAAAAAAATTTTCTTTTAATTTCAAAAGAAAAGCACACATGAGTTTTATTAGCGTTTTTTTTTTGGAAGAGAGGTATTGCTCACCTCAAATCTTGAACCATGGTCAAGTGACAAGAATGATACCTGACCTGGCCCCCATTCAAAATCTACAACGGGACTTTAAGCCAAACAGAGTTTTAAATGTGCATCAGCCCCCTCAGCGGGTCTTAAATGCACTAAGGCTCGAACCATGAACAGTGACTAGAGTTCGTGACCTCCACAGCCATAACCCGGCCACTATTACAGGGAAATAAGGGTTTGAACAACGTTTAAATATATTTAATTCATGTCCCACTTATGCAAGTTACTATTTTCACTATTTTATTTCTTTAAAATCTTATTATTTTGCAACTATTAAAGGGAAATAAAAAAAATACTTGCATAAATAAAAAAAACCTATATCTTTCCAATAATAAAATAAAAGGAAAATATTTTTAATTTCCAAAATTTTGTAAGAAATATTTTCCTTACCATGACTTTATGACTAGTTTCACAAAGGGGATTGCCAATGCCGATGCTTGTGGTCCTTGGAAAGGTTTCACATTTCTTGCAGCAACGTGCAGTACATATTCCGACTGTCTTTCAAAGTTCAGTTTGTCTGCAGTGGTCACTACACCGTTGTCTTCGTCGATAGTGAACATTTTTTCTTCATTTCCACCAACAATGAGGTATTTAAGAACAGCATTTTCACCCGTATCATCATCTTTGGCCTAGATGGTACAGAACATATTAACATTTAACAAACTGAAGAAAATATATATCACTTCATATAAAAAATAAGCAATATAAAAAAAAATTAAGTCAATTCCTACTTAGATCAACAAAGACAAATTTTATTTTAGCTACTTTTTATTAAATAGTTACAATTAAATAAATATGTATATACATAGGGCAGAATCACAACGTTAAGAGGTAATTAATTTTTATTAATTATCATTAAAGTATCGTATTGTCATTCAAAACAATCATGTCTATAAAATTTCAGTTCAACTGAATGAACGTGAGAAAAAAATCTTTTCAAGTTTTGACACAAGTCGCCAAAAATGATGCCAACGTGGCTGTATTTGTAATTCTTAAAATAATTAGCTTTAATCAATTAATTTTTATTAATTATAATTAAATTATTGTATTGTCATCCAAAATAATCATGTATATAAAATTTCAGCTCAATTGAGCGCTTTAAAATGTATTTTATTAACGATTGAAAATTCCACCAAGATAAATAAATAAACAAATAAATATATAGAGAGTGTGATCTATAATAGTAGGAATTGAATAAGAAAAGAGATTAGTTTACATTTCAGTGTATAAATTATTATATAAAAATTGTTATGTAAATTATTATATATTGCAATATATATAATCCAAAATAAAGATTAAGTAAGTAATATTGATTATTTTTAACCTATCTAGCACGGAATACAGAAGATAATTTACCATAGTAAATGCTTTTATGTTTATCTAAAACAACATGGATAGTTTTTTAACATCTATTTACAAAAGTCTTTTTAATATAACATGTAAATGTGTTGTGCAATCTGAGAAATACATGAACTTTAATATCGAAAGTTTCTCATGATATTCATCAAATAAAGCGAGTAAATAATCTTAATAGTATACAGTTAATTTTCAGAATTGTTTACATTCAGGTAAATTTATAGATACACTATATATTTAGAGCGAATTGAGGTTAAAAAGGGCATATTTTTAACTAGTAAAAATAATTTCAAAGAGATTAAATGATATGTAATTAAATTTAAAAGGATGATAATTGTTTTAAATCAAGAGAGTTTGACAAGAATTATAAAACATAAAAAAAATTCGTAATAACAATCAATTAAAATTAAAAAATAAATTAGGATAATTATAGTTATTTTATATGAAAATTAACTCACACACACATATAAATTACCCATTAGTGTAAAAAGTACATAAAATCACATGTATTCTGTATTATTTTTCAATTTTTCTTTTTGTTGGTAATAATTTTTTTAAATGGCTTTGCATTAAACCCTATTTAAGAGAAACTTAAAATATGAACGAAAAAATTATAACTTACATGCATCTTGTGAACAGTGTATGGTGGTGTTTCTTCTTCAGGAACACTAACTACGTAAGTATCAGAATCAAAGTAAGGTGGACTGTCATTGATGTCTTCGACGCGCACGCCAACTGTTGCTGTACCACTGAGCTGAGGTGTACCGGCATCGAATGCAACTACAAGAAAGTCAATCATAGCCTCTTTTTCTCTGTCAAGTCTCCTTCGACTCAGAATGTTGCCAGCTTCATCAATTTCGAATGCTTCTTTGGCATTATCTCCAAGAATTTTGTAACGAACGATGGCATTGCGACCGGAATCACCATCAAGAGCCTAAAGACAAGTAAAAAAAAAAAGAACCGTAATTAGTCTTTTTCTGCAAATTTTATTAGTTCCTATATTAGAAACTTGTATTCAAGTTGCAATCTTCGTGGTTTTACGCATGCTCATTGACTTTCTGCCATAGATACATCGTAAATATTTGTAATAAGCTTGCATTATTTACTAACAAGTGTAGATGAGTAGTGATATGCCAGGTTGTCCCACTTATTCTTGATAATCCCTACGAAAGGAAGTTTAAGCGCATCTTCCCTATCCGATGGGGAAATTCAAATAGTTAAGAAGTATTTCGTTTGGCACTGTGGCAACGATAATTTTTGTATCGATTTACTTTTATTCAATCGATTGCTGTATGTAACGTGACCGTCTAATTTTATGTTTATTCTAATAGTTGTTCTATATATGTAACGTGTGGTTTGTTAATAAAATGATGGAAAAAACATTTTAAATGTCTATTTAGAACTAAACACTACGGAATAAAGGAAATATTTTTTAAGTAAAGCTATTGAAAAAGAATCAACGTTGTTAATAATAAGAAAGTCTGCAAACTCCGAGGACCAAGTTAAAACAGGGATTCGTCTATCCTTTAAAAAAATATTTTTAAGTGTGTTTATATCATAAAATTATTGAAATAAGTTCTAAATAATTAAAACATATGGGACTCCACACATAGTGGCATAACGAAGAATATTAGGGCCCCCTGAAAAGTCAGGTTTGGGGCCCAAGCCGGATCTTACAAAGGATTTCAAAACCATAACTTAACAAATGTTTTGGGCCCCCTAGAACCATGTCCTCCCACACGATGCGGTGGTCACGGAGCAATACGCTACTGAGCGCCAGGAAGACTGGTAGGAATCCAATAAGGAAGCTAAAATTCATTCAAAAATTATCTTGACTTTCATGATTTACAATTTTTTAAAAGACATGTGAAAAAAATATTTAAATTTTTTATCTCTATTATAGTAAAAATCAAATTAACTTAAAGAACGCACTTGAGGATCCAGGAATGACATTTGCTTAATAAAATAAGGAATATATATCTAAAAATAATTTTAAAAACAATGCTGTTTTACTTTTTGCACATATGAATGGAAGATATTTTATGTTATTTTTATATGAATGTGAAAGCAGAAATCACATATGATAACTCACCAGGATGGATCCTACAGTGACGTTTTCTTGCATTTCTTCTACTATTGAAAAGTTGTAATAACTGTGTGTGAACACTGGCTGCTGATCGTTGATGTCAACTACATTAACCGTCATGGGTGATACAGCAGTCTTAAAAAGATACAATAACAATGACTCATTTTGTAAATATTAATACATTCAAAAATTTTACATAACTTTAATATATATGATTAATTTAAACATGCATTTAAATGAATACTTACATTAATTCCATCAGATACTTGTACCAACAAATCATAACTCTGCTTCTTTTCGTAATCCATAACAGCAGCTGTGAGCACTTGACCACTAAAAATAAGCGAAGAAAATTAAATTATGGGGCTCATAAAAATGAAACATTTCTTTTTTGTTTACTTTATTTTATAGTATTTTTACATCACAAGTTAGAAGTATATAATTTAATATTTTCATTGCTAATGTCTTTTGAACGTCCTCCAACTCGAAGAAAAGAAGTGTAAGTGGTACTCAACCCTTTTCATATAATTCACTCCTTCACATGAATTTCAAACAACATTTACGAATGAGATCTTTATCTATATGTATCTCACTGTCTTTAAAAAAAAATTTACAATAACGAATAGTAGTGCGGTAATTCATGTACCTTGAAAATGATGTTCTTAACAAAAGCACTACAGTCAAAACTTGTTAAGCCTATTTACAAAAGTTCTGAATGTAGTGTTTTGAAATTCTTAACTTGCAATTATATTTCGAATATTTTAGTTAAGAAAATTTTAATTTGAAAAAATCAATTTTACTTACGTTTTTGAATTGACTATGAAATTTCCTTCATCGTTTCCGGCTACAATGGAGAATTCTAATACTGTATCAGAGTCAGGATCTTTGGCCTAGCAACAAGAATCAACAATTAGTAAGATTCAAAGAATCGATGCAACAAAAAATTAAGCCGTAGGAGATAAATTAAGATGAATTCGTTAAAATCTACATCGAGATTTTAAAGCTCTGAATATATCCGATTTCTTTTTCAATACCTGATCTTTTTTATACCTGATCTCTGTAGGAAACAAATTCAAAACCAAAACAAAAAAAAATACGGACATTATTTTTCTTCTTATATGCATATCTAATGTCATCAAATTTGATACTATTCTCAAGGTTTCTGTCAACGGAAGTTTAAACAAAGCTGTAAATAGAGTGAACATCCCAAAAGAAATTCTTTGCTAAATCTAAAGTACAAATCCTTAAGGGAAAAAAATATTTAAATATATTCCCCTTTATAAAAACAGATAATTTTTTAAAAAATTCATACTTAAATACTTTTTGTAGAATTAGCTATTATTCTTATATATTTTATTAACAAATTTGGTGATATGAGTTTTCATTAGCTGATTTCATATAAACTTTATAAAGTGTAACTGAATAAAAAAATTTAAAAAATCGCAATTTATTATTTAAATAAAATATCAAGTAATATAAATGTCTTATAATTATCTATTTTTTTCAAAAAAAAATTTTTTTAAATTGAATTGTTTTTTAGTGACAACTACAAAACGTTGAAACCTTCAAGTATTAAAGGTTTAGAAATATTTAGTAAAAAATATATAGGCATAAAGTAAATAAAAAACTTCCACAGTAAATTATTAAAACACTATTAGAAAATAGCAATGTAACAAATACATTGACTTTTTTTTATCATTTTTAAAATGATATGAAGAAATTGTTCTCAATTTGATTCAAATGCCACAAAAACAAAATGAGCGGTAGATTATAAACCATATTCGATTTAATAAAGCATATAAAGTTTAAAATGTTTCAATTTACTGACATTTTAAAGAGTCATCAAAAAATCTAGATTATTAAAATTCAATGATTTCTGATAAATATTTATTCCATTATTTTTTTATGTAAAAATAGAAACTGAAATTCGAAATTTGTCAATTTATTGAACATATCATTTGACACCGATTTCAATTTTAAAAAAAACCGATATTAAATTTTTGATGACGTTAATTTTGATCTTTCCAAATAAATACTAAATTACATTTTCTATTTACATAATATCCTAATCGAATTACAGTAGCTTGTTAAAAATGCATTTCAATTTCTTTAATTTAGCTTATCACTTTCTGCCATCAGTGGTCTCTCGGAACGTTTTACCTCATCCAATATTTCTAAAAGAAATTCCTCAGGAAGTAGAATGAATATTTTTTTTTTTTGTTTATTTTTGAACAATTACTTTTGAAAGATAACAGACTAAAAATCTCCATCCACAATACATCTTCATCAAGACCCCCACGATTTATTTAAAAAACTGCTGACACATGGAATCCTTCTAATGTCAGGTCCCCGTGTCAAAAAATGATGATTAATACATCCACTTAAAATTTGCATTTATTATTTTCTATTCTGTTTCAAGAAGATGGCAACATTTTTAACTGTCCTTCAAGAGTTAAAATCTATACACCCATTAATGAATTAACAAGAGTTGACTCGAGTTTGGCCTACATAACGGGACTGTAGACCGGTTTGAAACACTGAAAAGGGATATGAACTATACAGTAGACACACGTGCTATTCATACCCACATAGAGAATAAATGACTTTTTGCTAAAAAATGCATGACGCCCATATTTCAAGTCTGAAGTCCTTTAACGATTACTAGTGGGTTGGTAGTAAGCAAATAGCTATGTTGCGGTTCAACGAGGTCTGTTATTGAAAACAAAGAAGCTACTGTTTCTACAAGTTTTTTTACCGTACAAATAAGCGGACACTGTTTGTGCTTAAATTGTGCCTTAGTACATAAATAAGTGCAGTTAATTTAACCAGTTTACAAAAATAATGTTAAATTAAGGCAAATTAATGTTTCAGGTTTTTGTGCAATATATTGGTCATTGCATCTTACTTCCTGTAGAGATTTGCAAATATAACATACTGTAAAGGGTTCTATTCGAGATTCTGATTAATCAACTAGGGAAAATATTTTTGCTAGTTGTTATACGATTACAAAAAAAAAAAATGTAAATTGTTAAAAATTGTAAGGAAATCATACACATGATTTAAATTAATGAAGGTTACTAATTAAAGAAAATAAAGTAGGAATTTGGTGAAGGTGATTGTTGTAAAACGCAGATTAAGAAGTTAGTTAGAGAAGCTAATATTGGAATCGTCGGGGATTGGTGAAAGAATTCGACGGGCTATTCAAAAACTAGTATTATTGTTGAGGATCGTCCATTGATAAGTATTATATTTATATTCTAGATATTTACATTCGTATTTAAACTAACGTGCCCCCATAGCTTAAGTCAAATTAAGATGGTGATTAGAAAATTATAATTAAGCGTACATTTTTAAAAAATTGCCTTTTTTGGTGAATCCCGTTTTTTGGTGAATTCAGCGGGTGAGAGTCTACAATATATTGAGGATATTATCAATATTTCAAAAGAATTTATATATTCGTAATGAATTACACTATAATATCGACATAAAAATCAAAAAGATTTTAAAATCCTATTTTAATGATTCTAATTCAAATTTTTTAATAATTTCGATCTATAATTTAAATCTATAGTACTTTTTCGTATTTTATGACAGTCAGCAAACTTCTGACGTATACCATAATTCTAAAATTTTGGAAAATCCATGTTTAAATGTTTAAAAATCGTAAAATAACTTAATAACTTCGATTTATATCGTCAATAAGTTCGACGGTTCTCTACTTTTTATTTGTAATTTTAAGAAAATTACAATACCTTTATATTTTAATAAGCATACAACTTATTAAAACAAAGAAAACCCACATATAACCGGATTCCTAAAAATATTTGATAATTTCATCAAAATCGTTTTAGATGCGATAACACAACTATTGTATCGCATTCCATTCCTATTTACCCAATACATAATCAAGAAATTAAAGGATATTAAATTATTAAAAATTAAAACGGCTCGCATGTATTTTATTACAGTCATATATACGAAACAAAATGCTATTCTCAAAAGTACATGGAAAAAATTCTCTTTATTTTAGTGGAAATCTTCTAATACTCTTCTCAAGGTGTTGTTCCTAATGCGACAACTATTTGTACAATGTAATGTCAACTATTCGCTATAGAGAATACCAGACATTGTTTCTGTCAATCGTAATGCCCCAATTAACAAGAACATGATAGTTACTACTTTCCATTGACACTCTCATTAATTTGATTCGTTTCCTGCATCACTAGTCTTATTGTCTGTCCTTGGACTGATTATTGCAAACCAAGGAGTAAAAAAAAAAACTCCACCACAATATAACTACTCAATGCGCGTTTTAATTCCTTTCGGATAAGGATATATTAATACAAATAAGAAGCAAATTGTTTTTTTTTTTAATTTTTATCATGCACACTTTAATTCCTTAAGGAATTTTTCGGTCATGTTATAATAGAATTTATAGTAAACACATTTTTGTGTTAATTAAAAATGGACAGAATCATATAATTAATAGACAGAATCATAGACAGAATCATATAATTAATATTTGTATCATTTTAACAGAATTGAAAGCATGGCCATAATAATAAGTTAATTAAAAAAAATCAAAAGTTGCAAATGGAATAAAATTATATATTTAAGCCAAATACTATTTTACACAACACAAGAAATAAAAACGTGATTTAAAATTGAATTTAATAAATTAACTAAAAAGTCCTTGATTTTTATAAAATATAAGTAGTATATAAAAGCTTCTCCATGCAATTTTTTAAATCGAATTGACTACATTCTATTTATTTATTTCTTTTGTCTAAATACGTAAGGCCAAATGGAAGGTCAATTGAAACAACCGTAGGAGGTAGCATTGGAATCAGTTCACATTTCCTGATTATATGACGCCTACTTTGTCTTCTTACGTTTAAAGCATATTTTGTTACAACAAATATGGAAAGTTTCAAGAATTATTAAAATGAAATGTTCGTTAACCCTTTATCGACCGCATTATTATTTACTACAGTTTTTTTCATTCAAGATTTTTTTTGGATCACTACATTCAAAAATTAAGGGATGTACATAAACAAAATACTCAACTTTGGGAAATTTAATCCGTTAGAGCTAATTAATTAATTAAAGATATTCCACTTTAAAATTAATTATATACACTGTTCACTTAAAATAAAGAGTTAAATCGTTTTCTAAGGTCCTCATTAACATACAAAAAAAAATAAGACACTAATTTTTTAACATTAACTATTTTTTCGGAACAAAAATGAAAATCTTCGCAATCCGCTGAAAACGCCGTCAGCTGAAAACGCAATTTCTGCTATAAAACTAGTCGCCTTCCCCCCTAAAGTACTCATCATAGAACCCGTGCTGCCATATATGTTGGAAGAGTGGATTTCAAATAATATTCCTGTTAAGTATCGTCAGAATATTCGTAAAAATGGTTATTCTATGTAATTTTAAAGTGAGTGGTACTTATAAATACCGTCGGTTGATAAAGGGTTAAATTAAAATATTACATAACAAATATGAACATTTATTCAAATAATTTTCAAGATGATTTTAACACACACAACTGTACTTTCTTTCTCTCGAATAATACAAATATTTTTTTTAATTTTCACAGTATGCAGGAATGTTTTAATTTTTATAAATCTCCCTCTCAATATATATGTGGAGGGGAGGTATCATAAAACGATAGAATAATTCTTAAATATTGTTGTTGCATATGTATTAAAAACTTAATGTTGACGTTCCTACACAGTTATAATTTATGTATTATTTGATCCAACAATATTTTTCTAAGATTATACAAAACGTATTACTTTACGATTTTCTACGTTAAATGAAGCGTTCAAGACTTAGCTTCACTATGTGAACAAAACCCTACGAAAATTATTTAAAATAAAATAAAACCAATTTCAATTAAAATTTGAAATAATAATCGAGTTTCCTACTGAATGTCACAATAAAGTGATTCGAAGAGTAAAGAATATTTCTTACCTGTAATTGGTAGACTAGCGCACCGGGTGGCAAGGATTCACCGATAAATGCTTCATAAGGAGCACCAATAAATTCTGGAGCATTGTTATTAATATCCTTGATGTTTACGTTAACGACGGCAACAGAAGATCTGTAACAAAAAAAAAAGAAATCCATCAAGCTTGGATTGGGTTTCTAAAACAAATAATTTTTTCTTAATCTTAAGTGATTTTATTTATAGCTATTGGGGCACTCAGTTTCTATAAAAAGATTCCCAAAAGAGAAGAAATAGAAAGAAAAAATAATTTCCTGAAAAATTCTAAGAAAATTATTGTGACCTGCAGGGTACTAATACATTGAGAACTTAAAAATAAACATAACCGAAAAATACTATTATCTAAATTAAATGAATTTCACTTTTATTCAAATGATGAGTTCAAACGTTATTTTACCTTTTTGTTTAAACGTGCTTGTATCATAAAAGTTTATAAATGAGTTTTATCTAAAAATTTAGAATCTCTTCTAGACTATTCAAATTTAAATTCAAATGTTTTTCAATACTTATTCCACTTTAAAAATGCCTGCTTTTGTTATATTCTAAATCGAAATATGTAAAATATTCCAGATTCCAAAGTATTTTAAATAATCATGCGGTCAATTGTAACATTGGGCTTTCCGCGAGGTCTATACTCTTTAACTCAGTTTTTTCCCTAGCCAAATTGGTACTTTGAGCTAGAATAACTCCACTCCAAAAATAAATATCCTTAATTAATAGGATATAAATAGTCAGTGAAATAGAGAACAGTTGGTATGTGGGCTATGTAACCACACTGGTGAGTTCCTGAATTGTTGTCACTTATACCTGGATCAGAGTCCGGAATTATAGCCGTTTAGTTATTCAAAGATATTGGAGGATTTCTCTTTGGAGAGTTTCAGAAGATGTATCTCATTTCATGCTACCCGTTATTTCTTAATATTCATTCTGTCTTGTTGGCATATCGTGTACTTTGGTCTAACACTTAAATTAATAATAATGAATTATTGTGAATATATATTTGTTATTCTTTTGTATCCGATTTAATAGCTTCTGAATTTCCACTGCTTTGGATCCCAGCAGGAACCTCAACGGTCAGCGAGATTTCCGACTCTACCAATATACGGAGGAAGCACTGTTACAAGCTCGTGACACAAATTTAGAACCATATATTAGATATTGACAACTATATACTTGAAATCTGAGAATCAATTGTAGTATTGATTGCTAAGAAATTCTACTTTTAATGGATTTTTTGTTTAGGGGGACATGGTACGACTTACGCAAAAATTTTTAATTTAAGGATTTTCAAAAAAAAAATTTTGTTGCCTCCTATGTGTGCATACTATGTAAAACAGATTTTGTGCCCAAAATTTCATAAAAGGCTATTTAATTTTTAAAAAAATTTAAAATTTGTGAAGTGATTTTAAATGATACTCCTCCTAAAAAAAATTTACATACACGCATCAAATTTGTACATCAAACCACGTATAAAAAAAAGTTGGTATGGTTTTACGATAAAAATGTTTGGGTATTCGTACAATATTTTTTTATGAATTTTTTATTAAAAGCCCCTTTAAAAATGCATAAATTTAAATTTCAAATATTATTAAAAAAAAATTTTTACTTTTGATTAAAAAAATGCATCCCAAAATTTTTGTTACATGAATTTTTAAAAGCAATAGGAAAAAAAAAATTCAAAACATTAGGCAAAATAGAAAAACCCTTTTAGCATTTTAAATGAAGACAAACTAGTTATTTTCCCTTTCTGAGATAAGTCAGTTTAAAGTTTTGATTTGCCTTTAGGGATGTGAAAAAAAAACAAAACGTAAAAGTTTAAATTAAATTCCTTTTTTTTGGAGTTTAAAATTTTTGTGAGGTTATGAAAGTATAGGGAAGAATAATTTTAAGCTTTCAAAAATTATTTTTTAATTTTTGGGTCGATTTTTTTCCTTTTGAATCGTACTGTGTCCTTTTTAATCAACCCGGGGGGTGCAACTTTAAAATAATAAGAAGTGTTAATTTTTTTGAACATTAAAAAATAAATTTAAAAAAAGGGATCTTTTTTCCAGAAGCTCCGCAATTCTAACTTTCTAACAATTTTGTTGTCAAACAGACAGATTTCACCTGACCCACATTTGCCAAATACCGGGCATTTATCGTTGATAATATCGCCATTCGGTCATTTCTGAATAATGGAGAATTCCCTCAAACTTGTAATCAGTAGATAGGAAATTTGGCAACCGCCATTTTAACAATCAAGGAACAAACAATTTGCGGGCGTTTTATCTTTCTTTTTTCGGTATCAGCAACCGCAAGGCATCATCCATTTTCATGATGTCATTAATCGTTTAAGTAGTACAGTTGGTTAGAAAAACGCAATGCACTCATCATCAATCTGTTTTGGCTGTTTTGATCTGCACAAAATATCCCTGGAAGGTCAGTGATTGGTCAAATATTCTTGATGAAATAAAAATATCACTTTTACTCAATGGTTTTTAAAAAATGCATCTATTTTTAACTTGAACTATTTAGAAATGGCATCAAATGAGACAATCGAAAACAAAAATGAGTCCGTACAGTAAAATGGCACTGAATATGACAGAATGGAAAAGACGCGAGTGAACGTTGAATGACGAGTTATTTTTTTATTTAATTTCCTTTTTTCCTAAACTCAAAAATTTAAAAAATGGTATTGTTTCATGTTTATTTCTTAATAATTCAAAAGCATATAATTTGAAATAAAATTATGCATTAAAATAATTAAAAAATTATACATAAAAAACTACCTTTTTTTATTTAAAATATTTCTATTTAATACATCATTAATTCTGAAAATTTTGATTGCAGTTTAATGTAAATTTAATAGTTAGTTAAGTTTAATATGATTTATGCAGTTAGATTGAAACCCACTAACTTAGTTAATTTCAATCGATTATAGACCTTTGAGAACAGATTATGGTTTAAGATTTTGTTTATTTTCAAAGAGAAAAAATAAAAGGCATTGTTTTTTTAAATATCTGTATAAGTGATCAAAAGATGTTCATTATTACTTATGCAAAATTCTTGTTTTGTAATTTGTTCCATTTAAAGGAATTTTTTTTCATATTATTGCATTCATATTATCCCGAAGCTTTTTCTACTTTAAATTATTAAGTATCGCTATTTTCATTTTAGAAAAAAATAATTACATTATTTATAAATATATTATATTTCATTTTATACTCCTGACTGTCCTTTATTAAGCAAAATTAGCTGTTTTGTGTATTTTAAGATAAGTGATTTGAAATTTTTGTTAAAAAACTTTTGGTGGAGAGAGAGGTAACTATAACAAAAAATTTTGTAAATAAATTAGTTGGTATCAAACTTTTTTTTTTAAAAGTAATTGTAAGAATAAGAAAACATATTAGTTTTAATCAATCTAGACAAAATAACGAAAGAAAGAAAATAAAACAGAATTTACCCTCATACACCTTTTTTAACATACCTTAATTTAAAACATCTAATTTGAAATTTTAAAATTTAAGACATTTATTATTTTCAAAGCTTTCTGGGTTTCTGTATTCACAAGAAATTATTTAATATAAATTTCCCAGCACTTCAGAATAAAATTCTGAGATCAAAATGATATGATCTGGAGTAATTTATAAGACGTATCCAAGGTAACAGCTGCACTCGTTGAATAAGTTCAAGTACATCGTTCTAAAACACAAACTCATGAAAAGAAAAAAATATTACGACCTTGCACAAAATAGTGATTACGAAAACATTTCTATCTCTGTTCTATCATCTTATCTTCAGTCATTAATCTGAGCCTTTCTACACTATCAAATTATTTTCAAATGGACAAAATTGTGCTTTGAGTTGTTCATTAACAAACTTTGCGACGTACTACTGTGCTTATTTTTTTCCATCACACTGTAAAATTCGTCCTTTAAAATCATAATAGAGAATGAAAAATCACGAAGCGATTTAATTTCAAATCATTTCTATTTCTAATTGATTTTTCCTTATCCTAAGGCAAATTTATTCAAGAAACATTTTGAACAAACTCTCATTTCTAGGGAAATCGTTAACTACAATCATGCTTTGGGAATTAGTGAAAATTGCTTAATGTTTCTGAAAAAAATCAATCAATCACACGATACTTTCTATTGTTCCTGAGGTTAAGGGAGGAATGTTTTATAGATCTCGTTAAAATTAACCTTGTTACAAATAAAAATAGGTTAATGTATAGCATGATTTGAGCTTTCTACTAATAGGCTGTGATTCTTTCTCTAAACTGTAATGTAATTTTAATTATTAATGAAATAACTGCTTAAAATCTCGAGTCTCAATGCCAAAATTCAATATCAGTTTTTTTTTTCAGTAATGAACTTATTCGTTGTTCGAAAATTCTAGTTTCAAAATCAAGAAAGCATTTTCATCCAAATAATATTCACGAGTTAATTTATTCTTTCGACTGACTTTTTAAAAGCATTATGCATGACTATCAATCACAAATTCATATGTTTAATTCATAGGTTAACTTTATTTACATCAGAAATGTCTCGCTAATGTAGTGGGTGTAACATGTTCTAACTCGAAAATGCTCAAATGTTACATTCCTGAAAGTAACATTTTGCAAAAAAGTGCAGAAAGTAACATGGGACATTGACAAAAAGAAATAGTATTTTTAATGATAAATAAATTAAATTTTGATCATCGATAATAAAAGCTTTTTTAAAAAATTTAAAGTAAAAAGCAGTTGAGAACTTATGGAAACAAAATAAATTATTCCACTCTTTTATACTTTTAATATATATAAAATATTTTTTTTATCCTTTTACATTTCTTCATTCAGAAACGATTGTTATATTTCGTTCAAATATACAAGTGGCGATTACCTCAACAAACACGCATGCGTGAACTGAATCTCTGAAATGTTACAATAAAAATGAGTAAGAAAACTTAAAAAGAAATGCGAAACAGTTTTTAAATCAAATACAGTTGAAATAATTACAAAAAATTTTTAAATCAATCTCATCCATATTTGAGACTTAAACAAAATTTGAGAAATTTCACGAATTAAACACCTTTGTAACAAATTTATTGAATGAAAACATTGGGGTTTTTTTTCATACTTGCCTAAAGAATAATAAAAAAATAAAACTACTATGATCTAATTTCTTCTTTAAATATCATTTCATTTAAAAACAAAATTATAACCAAACGTTTCTCTCTTAATATTTAGTAATTCTCTATAGATAATTCATATAATCAGAATGATTCAGAACACTTTTGTGATTTATTTCCCTTTTAAAATCAAATTGCTGCTAGATATGATCTAATTTTAGATCATACTAATCAGTATCTTATATTACATAATTCTTTCATTTTTACCTTCTTTCGGATTCAATTCTTGCAAGATCAGAGGCTTGAACGAAGAAAGAATAGCGTGCAGGCTTCTCTCGAATTGCTGAAGGATTCCAGAATGTAAACAGATCCATTTTCTGGGTGGACATCGAATGGAACGGTTTGACTCAAGCTGTCATTCTGTCGGCGGTATCGGACAACACCATTGACATCCAAATCAGGATCCAAAGCTATCACCTATTTTTAAAAATACATAATAAATGAATAACAGCAAATTTGTATTTAAAATAAGACAACGAAACACGAAAAAGTTTGGAAATTAAAACGTATTCAATAATTTTTTTTTTCATTTTCATACTGATAACAAAAAGGCAGACCACAGAGAAATGGTCAAATAGAAAGAAATTATAATGTTAGCCAATGGTTGTGATATGGTTTCATTTAACCCTTTAACTGTCAAGTTATTTTGATAATTTGGGTACACAAATTGTCAAATTTTTAAACCCAAAAAGAAATTTAACCCAATTTTTGGTCTATAAAGGCGCCATCTATTGAATTTGAGTCACAAACTTTTCCCCAAAACGCGGGTTTGACGAATGAAGCCGAAAAAAAGCCCCAATATATATTGGGGAAAAAAATGATGCATCAAAAAATTACCCCGGTAATACGGGGGTGACATACGAACAAGGCTTCCGAGATTATCTCGGCATGACGTTAAAGGTTAAGAATAAAAAGTATGTACTGTAAAAAGCAAAAATACTAAAAATGAAAAAAATTTTTATAAAAATAGAAAAAAAATCAGGAAAGTTTGGAAAAATGTTTACGTGACCGAATAAATTCTAGTCAGTTTTAGTTTAATAAATGTCAAAGTTAAGAATATTTTATATTTCAGATATATAAATGAAATATAAGACTTCAACTCGTGCGACTTTATTGTGGATTCCTCTAAGCTATCGTTATATCTGTAAGCTATCGTTACTTACATTCAATCAATCTCAAGGAAAAAATAACCCAAATACTATATGATATCCCAAATTATTTCTAAATTTTTTAAAAATATATATATTTTAAATATTGTTTAAATGAATTATATATTTTGTTTTCATGAAATGTTTAGAATTCTAATAATTTTTTTAATATTTGAAGGTGGATCAGATGAATCCCATAACTGTGCATATATGCATATATTCTTGTCCAGAGCCGGTTTATCCATTAGGCGTTTGGGGCGGACGCCCAGACGCCCGGGGCTCGGAAAGGCCCGGATAATCTGGACTTAAATAGATTTTCTGGTTATAAATTTCGATCGCGCCAGTTCTAAGGGTGCGTGTAGATCTTCTGCATCCAGGGTCGAAATGATCTTAAATGGCACTGTTCCTGTCTGTAACAATACACTTTCAAATAACTTCGGAAGACCAGATGAATACAACAAATCAGTGATTCGTCGTTTTTGCCATCAAATGTATTGTAAATCGTTTCCCACGTCTTATAATTTCACATTAAAATACAAGGCATTCAATAGAATGCTTTACTAGTTTACAGAAAATCCTCCGAGTTGTTGTCTATTTGTTACGTCATGTTGACTAATGAATGTGTCAGTAGTATTAAAAATCATGAATTACCTTTTAACACAAACTTTAAATAAAAATAGAAAAACGTAACTCAATGTGATAACATAGTAGAAACTTTATTAAAAAAACTTAACTATCTTCTTATAACAGTTCCAGTTAAATAACGTAAAGCAGCGTTTTTCAAACTGTGGGGCGCGCCCCCCTTGGGGGGGGCTTGACAACTCTACGTGGGGGGCGAGAGCATATTGAAAAGTCGAAAACAGAAGATTCTTTGAAAAAATTAATTTACTGAAAGTAAACAAACAAAATACATTCTGACATAATAAAAAATAAAACACACATTTACACTGATATATTACACTTATAAATGTATCAGTGCTACACAATGTATTTTATAATTAATTTAACAATACTAAGTTAAGAACAAGTTTAATAATTACCAGCGACCCCATGGGATTGTCATACATAAAATTATATACAAAAAGTTACACTTATCTTGATAATTTGTACGGTTTATAATAAATCCTTTAACTGCCAAATAAAAGTTACGCTATTAGCTTCCCAATGCCAATCGTTTTCCACGTAGGCCAGCATATAGGATATATTGGGGGGAGGGGAATAAAGAAGGAAATAATCTGAAATAAGTAAATCCTTCGCAAACAAGGTCCTTTTATTGCATTCCAAAACCTTCGGAAAATTTTTATGAATAGCAGTGCACAGAAAAGATCGTACTTCGGAAAGACGTATATTTACGCCATGAGAAATTAATGTTTTGGCTGAGCGAGACGTTTATAAGGGCCGGTGGCACTTTACAATCGTATCGTAGTCTTAGCATCAAAGTACAGTATTATTGAATTCAATGCATTGCTATTGTGTGGAGGGGGGCATGATGAAAATTATGATTGAATATCGGGTCGCGAATATTGAAACTTCGAGAAGCACTGACGTAAAGGGAAACAAAACTTGACTGCTTACCTGACCAACTATTGAATAAGGTTCATCAACTTCTGTTGCACTGAAGACGTAGACACTGCTTGGCACAAATTGTGGATTGTTGTCAGTTGGCATCCAACAAGTGAACTTCCACAATAGCTGGGGTGGCTTTAACATTGGGGTTGACATTGGGTTTCTTTTCTTTGGCGATTACCCTCATTCGGATGACATCTTTGGTTTCTCTGTCCAGCTTGCTGGGGTCTTTGACGCTGATGGAACCACCAGCTGGGTCGATGGAAAATGCTCCAGATTCGTCTTCCAGTTCGTAACGGAATTCTGCATTGTCTCCCTGAAGACGAAAAGATATGTCGAAGAATATCTTTAATATAACTAATATAACTAAATAATATAATGCGTACTATCTTAATACGGAAATAAAGCTATAAAATTTCTGAATATTTTTTAGATTAAATTACAAGGACACAAAATATTCAGCAAACTTTGCATGTATCGCATTTATTTTATGATTCGACATTTTACAAATAGCTGATAATCACAATTTAGCAAAGTGTTTCTATAAACGTAAGGAAAGCAAATTTCATATCTAAAAACAACTTTTAAGGAAGTTCACGTTCTAAAACTGCATTTCTTACCCGTCTGTAGCAAAAAAAAAATTGAAACTTGGAGTAAACGTGACCTGAAATTTAGGTACAACTGAAAAAAGGTTGTCATTTTTATTTCAGTACTTTTATTCAGTAAAATAAACTAACAGCCAAATATTGATTTTTAAAAAATGCTATTTTCTTTATGCTTGCAAAACTTAGCCTTAACTTTAAAAGTTTTTTCTTTCTTTCTTTCTTTCGTTCTTTTGGCTGTTATTTAGTTATCTCATTCAGACTGAATCAGCATCAATTGTGATAGAACACGTTTAGAATATTCAGTTTAGAATGAATCGAGGGTACCAATTTAAAGAATATGATTATTCTTTTTTCTTCGTTAGAGATATTCATTCAGAATAATTTCTATTTCTGGTCAATAATTATCATAATAAATATTAATATTCTAAATTCAATTTTAAAAAATATAAATAAATCTTGAGGCAAGATAAATAACAGAAATGCAAACCTCTCCTATTTATTTTTTTTTAACTAATTTTCTCTATTACTTCGTTCAAAATAATTATTTCTATCCAAACTTTCGGAAATCTTTTTTATCATTGGGAATTAAAATAATAAGCATTGGTGAATTAATAACGTACTTTATTTCCATTTCAATAGAATATTAATAATCGATAGAAATAAAAGAGAAATACATAATTATAGATCCTCATCCACAATAGGACTTCTATCTTGTTTTCACAATCTTACTTGAAATTGATTTGCAATTCAAGTTTCGTTATGATAATATCACCAGTAAATAAATTTGACACATGACATACTTTTGAATTTAAGCATAAATAAATTACTCACACAAAAAATCTCATTTGAAGGATATTACTTTCTTAAAATAATTTCGTTAAAAGAAAATTACTATCATTTGTTAAATAATCATTATTATTTATTCTACTTGAACATTAAAGGTAAATATTGAAACACACATTCAAGCAAATATTTTTTAGATTTTTAAAATATTTAAGCTTAATCAAAAGCAAAATTATTTTAAGAATCCTTTTTTAAAAAATCCTTATTTTTTATTAATGTTTACGTAATTCGAATATTGTTTTTTAAGAAACTTTTATATAATTGGTTGATTGCTTTAAATTTCTGACACTGAAACATCTTGAGATATATTGTACCAAACATAGGGACTACTTTTTTTATTTAATAAATTAAAATATATAATACTAAACTTTGTACAATATATTGAAAATTGTTTTATTTAAAATTAAACGTAAGGGGAAAACTAACGTTATACAAGAAATAAAAAATTTAAGATTGAGGAATTTCCTCAGCAAATTCAATGAATGTTAAAATGTATAACGCGTAAACCGATTATTTTTGCATTATATGAATAGAACAGAGTTAAATTAGAATATTCAATCAAAAGGTGTCTTACAGTCGTCAATGGATAAACACAGGGATTACACAAAAAGAACAATTTTATCTCCCAGAAAAAGATGTTTATGTGTAAGTCACGTGTGACTATTTTGTAAACCTGATAAAATAAAATCTTGAAATTTCACATGATGTAACTACCTAAGAGAAATAGTGCGTTCATGCAATACAATTAGTTATTTAGTTCAAGATTTAATTGATCTTGATAATGATCTTGACCTTGTTTAAAGTCCGAATTACAACTTAGTCATATAGAAATTAGCAATTATAAATTTGAAAAAGTTAGCAGTGTTTCTTAATTGGGAACTGAGATAAATAATAAAAATGAGCTAGCCCTAGAAATTTATAAAAGAATCATTGCTGCAAATATATGTTTTTATGCCTTGAAGAGTTATTTAAAATCCAGTTTTTTCAAATTAAGAACTAAATTGCTTCTTTACAAAAGCCTTATAAGATCTGTCCTGACTTATGCATCAGAGACTTGGCCATTGAGCTGACGTGATGAGAAAGCTTTGGGAATTTTCGAGAGAAAAATCTTACTCTGCATTCTTTGTGGGACCCAAATGAATGGATCATGGAAATCTAACTTAGAACTCTACAAAATTTACAAACAACCTGATATTGTAAAATTTGGCAAATTACAGAGACTTAAATAAGCTGATCATCTGGCTAGGATGAATGAAGATCGCTTCTGTAAGAAAAGCTTTCAGAAAAAGCCCATGGGAAATAGACCTCGGGGCAGACCCCCATTGAGAAGAAGGCCAGGGCACACTCAGGGCTGTTGAACTATTGAAGAAGAAGAAGGCAATGATTTTAAATTAGTGGTGTAAAGGAGAATATTAGCCACCCCAATGCAAAGTCAGGTTTTGGGCCCCAAGTCGTACTTGACGGCATTCAGGCCTTAGGCACCCAAGAATTCTGTCCCCCACCCCACAATGTGAATTTGCGGGGTGTAAGTTACGCCATTGTCTTGAACAGATTATTTAATACATTTTAAAATATCGCAGAATGAAATGGTAGGGAATATTAGCCTGGATGTAATTTTAGCAGCCATGTCGACAATTTAATTGCCCTTGATTCTAGCAGGGGAAGTTACCCTACAAAGCATTGATGGATATTTTGAGATATTAAAGCATGCATCAATTTCAAAGTTTCAATAATCAATGAATAAGATGAACAACTAAGACAAAGCAAAAACTATAGAACATTTAAAGAATTTCTGGAGACAAGAAAATTTCTACAGTTTCTGCTTGAAACACATTCTCTCTCTTTCAACAGTAGATATTTCAGAGATAAAAAAAGAACATGATGAATGAAATTGAAAGCGGTAAAAAAGAAACTGATTCATTAAATGAGAAGCAGCAATATGATTTGTTGACTTGGGACCAGCAAAAGACAACTGAAAAAATCATTAACATAGTCATTGAAAAGTTGTTTAATACTGTCAGCTGTGTCGACTTCGGTAAATTTTTAAAAGAGTTTTAAAAATCGAAATAGTGAGCTTGCTAAGGGAGAAAATCTTCAGTTTTTATACATACTAAATATTACAGATTCTATAGCCGTTAGCTAAATTCAGAACTCTTCTAAGAAAAGATAAAATGGTTAATTTTCTGGCGCAATACAGTTTTATAAAACAAACTTTTGTTATAAATTTATTTCTACATGGCATATTACCATTTTTATAAATGCATGAGAAAATACTTTCTAAAATGTATACTAATAGAAAAAACATGTCGTATAGAATTACGATAATTCACTGGCAAGCAATTACATGTACTTACCGAATCTTCATCAAAAGCGGAGACTTGAACGACAGTGAAACCAGGTGGTAAATTTTCCATAACAGTGATATTATACATCTCGTATTCGAATTCTGGAACGTTATCATTGACATCAAGAACTTGGACATCTACTTTGGCTGTAGCTGTTCGTAAGCTATTATCCGTTTGTGTAGCCTGAAAAAAACATAATTCATTCTTTATTATTATATATAATTTTTTATTCAATTTTCATATATGCTTCTTTGATTTAGATTATTTATTGGTATTTTAAATTTAAAACTACGATTAAGAGAGTAAATATCATAAGATATTCCTTAAAATTAAAAGCCTGAAATAATGCTTTGAATGTATTCTGTCTATTATTAAAAAAACATGATGCAAATTTGCAAGAGATCTTTCCAAGAGATCAATAGCTTTTTGTTTACAAGCTTTTTTTTTTAAAAAAAAATTCTTTGAAAACAGATCATACAAATTCGTTTAACTTCATTTTTGCAAATACCTTCAATATAGCATACTTTTTAAGAGCCTATTCGGGCTGAAATTTAATGAAGACTTCTTTAAAAACTAGTTATAATAAATGAAATGTCATGGGGTTTTAATTGTTTTTAAAAACAGGAAATAATTTTCGTTAGATACTGAGAAAAAAAATGAATACTTTTACAAATACTTATCACATACAACAGGACAAATCTAAGAAAAAAAGATTAAAAGGAATTCCCCTTTAATAAAACTTTGCACATTATCTTCATATTTTGTCCAAAGAAGATTAAATCTCTTTTAAAAGACGACTTACGATAAAACCTTTCAAAAAGAGTACATTTACTCAAGCTTTTCCATGCCTTTATCAATGACTTTATTTTAATACGCATGACTGTAAGAAAGCTTTTAAGTGAAATGCTTAATGTAGAACCAAGCGGATCATTTCAGTGTAAATGCAACCCAAATGAAGATTAATGCTAATGAATGATAACCTTTTGATCTAAAGATACATTATGTTTAAAAAAACTGCAACCTTCCCAAAAAAGATGGAGACAATTTTGAAGAGATATAAAACTTTATGGAAATAAATTATTTGGAAAGGGTTTTTTTTGAATATTTGATTCATTTTCATTTAATTTGCAAATTCTAACGTATTTTTAAGCCAAAAAAAATTAATTCTTATCAATCTTGTTCAAAATATATTATTTGAAGGCAAAGTTGAAAGTGACTTCATTTTAGCTAAGAATTTGTAATAAACTTTTAATTAAAACTAGTTGACAAAACATTAAGCTATTTCACGTATGAACTGTCCATAAAATTGTAGATTGCGTGTCATGTTTTTCTTTACTACTAAGTAAAATTATCTGAATGTCGTAAATTAAAAACGTTTCTTTCAGCATGCAACATCATATTTTCATTAAAAGAATAAGTAATTATTTAAATATCATGAAATACAAGAGAAATTCTGTTTCTAACACATACAAAAAATAATAAAATATCAAAAATAGTAATCATAAACATAATTAAAGAAAAAAAGAAATATTACTTATTTAATGTTAATTTCACTCTAATTTTTTACAGAGCACTGACTCTTTATCACCGTAACTTGCAATGCTTAGTTTTTAGCACAATACCGAGCAATAAATTAATTTGAAATAAAATATGAACTTGAATAAGGAAATGTTCTCAGTTTTAAATATTTTTAACATGCAGATCTGAACGTTTTTAAATGACATATTGAGAACAATGCTTTCATCCGTATGTGGTGTGGCTACTTTTTATATTAAGTACTTTCACTACCTAAAGATTATGTTACAAAAGAAAATAATGGTTTTAAAGGGAAAAAACTCTTGGCGATTTCAGAATCATTAATAAATAAATTGAAATGAAGTCAGTGATACAAGAACGTGAAAAGCTTTACAAGTACATTCATTTTTATACGTTGATCTTTCGTATCAAAAATATACTTAGTATATCATTTTGGTCAAAATAGCGAACCTAAAGAAGAAATGGTATTCTGAACTGGATCAAAAAAGTTAATAATCATAGGTTTATACATATGTTATCGCTACCATGTAATTAAGATAATGTTTTAACATGTATAATAGATTGATGAAGCTGTTATCATCTAAGTTAAATAAAAATTAAAGAATGTTCAGTTTTGAACATGGTTGTAAATTTTTAAAAATAATGATACATTTGTACGTGTATAAAATCGATTTATTTAAATTTTAACCGTTAGTTTTTTCATTCGTATTCCGGTGTGTACAAAACTTTAATTTTAGTTAATATGTATTGATTGAATGTATGCTATTTTAATTCCAAATAACTTTTTAAGTCTGTAAAGAATTTAAATATATGTAAAAATATCCAGAACAAAATAAGATAAATAACTTAATCAATTTTTAATATTACATTGTGATAAAAATACTCAACAGAAATTCTATAATACAATTTTTATTACATCTAAAAGTATGTTTAATAACTTAACATTAGTAATATAAATAAAGTAACAAACTACACATGTAATTCTGTACACCTTTTAATTTCCTGTAATTTAATTTTAATTAATTTCTGTAATTTTCCTGAATTCTTCCCAAACTAAATGCGAACATTTCAGTAACTTCATACATAAAAACAAATTTCTCGTGTATAAAAATTGCCTGAAATTTATCTTTTTAAAGGGCCATTTGTACAGTTTCCTTTTTAGTTACCTGCATTTGAGATTTAACAATGCTGTTATTTCATGGTACTCCTTTTTTCATTTTAAAGAAATTAAAAATGAACCAATCTAAAATTCTTCTCAAAAATAAACTACTCAAACGCTTTTTAAAAGCAAGGTAATTTTGATTCAAATACGTTTTCAGTTTTCATATGGATGGTTCTGAATGACCTTGCACCTACTCAAGTGTAAAATCAAGGTAAATTCTTTTACTTTCGGTAGAAAGAAATAACTTCATTACATTGATGTGAAAAAGGAAATTAGGTTGAAAATAAAAAAATAGAACTTAAAAAGTAGTTCATCCAATGATTTGAAAATGAAACTTGCAATACGATTGATATACAAGAACAAATTTAGAACGGTTTACTAATTTACTTAAAATATATAATAATATATCATCAGAAATAAATATTAGGACGTACAGAATGATGGATGAAGATGAAATAGGAAAAAACGAAAATTAGAGATTGAAAATGATGGATATATATTTTTTAAGCTACGTTATCAATAAACAGCAGGGATGGATAAAATGAATATTTGAAGCGATCAGTGAATGAAGAAACGAAATTTTTGTAAAATTATTAAACAGTAATATTATTAAATGCATGTTAATATATTATGAAATAATTATTCGCAGAATCCTTTATATTTCAACTATTAATTGATGTGAGGGAAACTATGGCTTATTGATTTAAGAATCATGGCCGAACATTGGTTTATTTGCAATATTTAAAGACCAAATATTTCAAGATTTCTTGAAACATTATATGCAATATATTTAATTAAGAAAGCGCCAATTAAAACCTTTAAATTTTTGGTACAAAAAGTCGTAAGCAATTAAATTGTTTTAATAAAATGTCAGGTGAAAAGTTTACAGTGTATAGCTTTAAGATTTTCCGGTTAAATTTTATTTACAAAGTGTGATATAGAATAAAAAAATATTTTGGTGAAATATCCTATTTAATACTTTAAAATGAAATAATCACCCCAATTCATTTTGTGATTGTCAAGCAGTCACATAGTTTGAATGATTTTTAAAAATTTCGAAGATATTTCCTTAAATTTAAAAAATGTTTATTACAAATTAATTTATATGTGACCGACTTTATTTTACTTTTTATTTAATTATATCAGAATAGTCTCCAAAACTTGATCCATCACATATCGAAAACTCAAAACTCATTGTGTAAAAATGACGTATATTGTAAGAAGCTGATTCTAAATTTTTTTATATTAATAGGCTGAAAATAAATTCCGAGACACAATTCTCTCATACACTTGAAATTTATTTTCCATGTGAATTAAGTTTTATGTGTATATCAAGTTAGTAGTTTTCAACCATAGACGAGCATACTAATACCTATTTACTAAACATTAGAAGTCAAGCTTAGTAGAAAGTTTGTGTTGTTTATGTGTCGTATAATTATTTAATTTTATATGCTATTGAATAATTGGAAAAAAATTTTTTGAGAAAAATAATTGAAACACTTTTGAACTATCCTCATTTTCCTCTCCCTTTATCGAAAATATCGTTTTCCTCAAACCTAAATTTGACGTCGATATTTTATGCAAATGTCAAAATACATGTCATAGTTCTACATTAGATAATGTACACTTTCAATCACTGTGAATTTCTTCTTATTCTAATAAAAACACCAAAGAATAAACAACCCACAAGTGCACCTAAAACCGACCAGCCTTTTAACCGTGAAAAAACATTCTCTCGGTACCAAGAAAAAAGAAAACAAGTTCACATGGTTCGATAACTGCTCTATTTCTGATGAACTCGACTGTAAATGAGACAATTCTAAGTGGTCTTGGAAAAACTAAACCAGCAAAAATCATTCCTATCGCATTCGAGTGCTTTAAAAATCGGATACCTGCTGCAACATTAACAATGGCAGCGAGATGAATATACAAGCAGAACAGAAAAGTTGGAATCCAGAAGAAAGTGTGTCAAGCTTGTATTCTCAAGGTGATCAAGCGTTTACTTTCTCACGTGTGTACAGTCCTTGCGGAGGAGGAGGAATTTCTATGATGACCGCCCTGTTTTACTCGAATTTCTGGCCATTACGTCACACTTTTCAATGGCTGAGAGGTCAAGCTTTCAGTGGCGGTATTTTTTACCTTTTGTTCAAATGGTTTTTGGTATGGGCCATTCTAAAAAGTGACTATAGGCATGCATGCACTGACTAAAAAGTGTGGTTTATCTTTTTTTTAAAAAAAGTGTGTGTGTGTGTGTGCATATGTATGTATTTATATAATTTTTAAGCGAATATACAAAATAAAGGCCATTTTCTAAGGCAAATTTTAAAGAGGGAACCCAGCATGAATTTACAACAGAATAGAAAATACGAATTATAAAATTGTATTCCGGGTTTGCATAAAATTGTATACCGAAAAATATAGCTAAAAATACTTTCAAATTTCAATTACAAATGAGCAAACAAAAATAGAGTTAAGTTTTTTCTTATATTTCTGATACTTTAGACTTAAAATTAAGATTTGGAAAAAATCACACAATAAGTATTTCGCTTCCACACAAGAAATGCAGAATAACTATCGTGTATGAATGATTTTGGTATACTTTTAAATATATTGCGTACTCTGTAAAAGGAAGAATAATTCCTTCAATTCATAGATTATATTCAAAAGCACGAAAAATTAAGTAATATGTTTCTAATTAATATTAATAGGTAATAGGTCACTATACAAATGTTTTTAAATCATTGTTAAGAATTTTTTTAAATAAATATATTAATAAATAAAAACAATAATAAATTTCTTGCCAAAGCATTATTGTGTTTTATAATGAAGTCTTGGTGTAAACTTAAAAAATATTGCCTGTTTTATGACGCTGAATTTAAAGACATTAAATAATGCTATTTAAAAATAAAATACACTTCTTTATACGACGACTCTCTAAGGATTTATAGCTTATAACTTCTTTCACTTAAAACGTGAGATTTCGAAAAAGCAAATTACACATATACATTATTTCGAGCGTAGAATTCTTCTTTTATATAATGCGTATATAACCAGTCTCCATTATTTTAAAACACTGCTTACTTTAAGATAAAAAAATTCTTATGTTTTTTGTATCTAAATTCGGACTAAGCTTCTTATCTTTATTTTAGAGCTCGGAAAATTGAATAGAAGAGAAGATATGTTCCTTTGAGATGTCAAACGACCGCGATCTAAAGGTTCTAAATTTAGAACAACTATTTTTGAAAAGTTTTAGCTTAGGAAATAATAAATGAAATTATTTCATATTTTTATGAAACTTCTACGATTATAATAAATGTTATTATCTACATTGAAATTTCTTTGCTAAATAAAAATTATCTTTTTGCTGGCATAAAATAAAAATACAACAAAATAGCTATTAAACCTCGCTTAGTCAAAACCCCATTAAAAATAGAATGAATCTTGCAATTCTTATTGAAAAGAAACACAGTAGTAATTTTCAATAATATTAATTATTTTTAAATATGTTGCTAGATTCCAGTTCTATGAGTTTTTAATAAGAACATTAAATTTTCCAATTTTGTAATAAATTGTCCACTTTCTTTGCAATTAATTATTTATATTCTTCGATTTTTATTTACGAAGGTCAAAAATGATTACACATAACGATAAATGAATAATATTTTTTTAAAAATTGATCGTTCCAGGAATACGTTACAACACAACCAAAAATTTATCAATTCTTTACAACCCTATAATTTATAATCAATTATATATTGTGATATCGATATATTATGGTGTCATAGATGAATCATGCATAGCAAAGAAATATTATTAATCATATTTGATAGAAATCATTATCTTCCCAAAATATGGTTGAAAAAATTCCTGTGAATTTCGAAAGCTTCGAAATATTCATCCTAGGTAAACAAACACGCTGCGAATGATTGGCATTTACCTACATATTATGACTTAAAAGGTCAACAGAAGGTTATTAAATCCAATGTATATTTCCAACAGTAGCTTATTCATACATTTTAATATGTTTAGTTTAATGATTCCACGGATAGACAAATTACATTCTACCGCAGATATATCTAGGTCACAACGGAAAGTGAATATTTTAAGACTATTATTTAAATATATGATGTACTACAGTGAAACTCATTACTGTGAAAACATGTGTTCTCAGAAGTTCTGAAGACATAAGCTCTGTTCGTATATATTGACTCAATGACTTCATGCAGAGAAGTGACGTCAGAATTGATTCGATCGTTTGTCTTTGTTCTCGCCCTTTGAACCAACAGCTGTCTCGTGACTATTTTGCAAGGTTTTCGAATCATTTAACTCGGTGAATTTTAGGTTAATACATTTTTTAAAAAATCGGATGTATTCTTATGAAACTACATGACACTTTCAAGTTTTCTTTCAATTTAGAATGGCAATAAGTTAATTTGTCATTCAGAGAAGATTTGAATCTCAATTCAAAAATTCTGAATCTGTTTTGATGAAGTATTTTTAAAAGTTTTTGTAATTAATAATAAAAAATTCCGGGTTAATACATTGAAAATAAAGTTACTCTGAGTGGGTGAAATTATAATTAACTTTATGGTTTAAAACTGAATTCGTTATTGATTAGCTGTTGTTAAATATGTCATTAATACGATATAAGTTCTACAACCATGTGTATTAAGCTTCTTTAAAGTATCTGGAAAAATTTCAAACCCGCGTCTATGAAAAAAGAATCCTTCATGTTTTCCTGGGGAAAATTAACTTTAATTACATGATTTTTCCAATTTGAAATTCTAAGTTCAAAATTAAAAATTTGATATTCAATAAAGCAAAATCAATAATTTACATTGAAAAGAAATACTGTAAAACGAGGAAATTTTAGTAATTTTACGGTTAAACTGAATTCGTTTTATAGGTATAAAATGTTTTTTCAACAAATGGACAACCATGGGTTTTATTATACAATCTAAATCTATTCAAATTTCATAACTTCAAACCCAATCATCCATAATCAGTGGCGCATTTCCAGGGGATTAGGGGTCGACTACCTGAATTTTTTCAATTGGTTATAATTCTAAGTAAGTATAATAATACGTAATTTAATTAAATATATTGATTTGATTAATTTTATTAATAAATGCTAATTTTTATAATAATTAGTTTTATAGTGTTTTGTTCCTGAAAATGATAAAATCAAAATAGCAATGTTACAAGATTGGAGAACTTTTCTACCGGACCCCCACCCCGAAAAATTCCTAACGGTATCGCTACTGTCCTAATGCCACAAAAATTCTTCAGTAATTTCAATAACATTAAATTTTTAAGCCCCACAATTAAGGGATAATACATTAGGAAATCCATTTGTATACAATCTAAACAATTCGACATTATAGATAACTCATTGCTTTTCGTTATTTTAAACTAGTAATACATAAAAATGTCAAAAAAATTCTTAAACGATTTGATCTATTTCATTTTTCGATGTAGACATAATTACGAATTCTCTACATTAAGATATCCAAACTACAATGGAAGTTCGTCAATTTTGTGTTGTTTTTTATGGACTGCGTTGCACATTTTTTATCATGCAAGTGAAACGCAATATGATTGTACCAGACAATTTCTCAAGCGATTTGAATAAAGTTCACATAATAAGTAATACTATTTTTATAAAAATGTTTATGTAAAAGTTTAATTCAATTTAAATTTAGCAAAGTTCGTAATTTGGTTTAATTTATTCAGATCATTACCAATTACATTATGGGTGGAGACAAGTAAACCTCAGATAGTTTATGTAAGGTAAAAAGAAAACAGAATTTATAAAATTATGCCAAATAATTTGACGCTTTAATTTTTTACCAAGGTTATGCTTTTGAAATAGTTGTAGATTGACTTATCAACTAATGGGGGAAAGAAACGAAAGCTGATGTTAGATCAAATAATCTTGTAGAAAATTACGTTTGATATGGAAGTTAGTCGACCTCTTATATGAGGAAGTATTTATAATTTTTCATGTTAACTATGCAAGTTCTTATACCTTAATCCAAATTGACAAGTGTGACAGTAATTCTTTAACAACGGATTAAACTACATTTATTTTATTCACTACTTTCGTAAGACGTGCTTATGAAAAGTGTTGCAAATTAGATTTTTTTTTATGAATTATAAACCACAGGGACATTTAGTACAAACTAGATGTATATTATGTTTTAAATAATCTAGAAATACAAAATAATTTTGAGAAGTTAAATTTAAAAAACACGTATAATAAAGTTAAAAAAATTCTTCAACCACAAATATTCTTTAAAAGTTAAATTTCTTAAAAGTTTCAAAAGTATTTAAAAGGAGACGAGAAATTGAAGGGACAATTTCTAGTTTGAAAAACGAAAATTCTTAAATGATGAGATAATTACATTCAATTAACTCATTAAGTATTTGAAAAAATAAATTATTTTAACCTTTAAAAATTCGACACAAAATTCAGTTAAATAAAGTTCGAAAAAAAATATTTTTAGAATGCATTTATATGTTATAAAAAAATTTCTCTTACAATTTTTATGATGCGATTGTATTAAGAAATAACAAAAATTGGAGCTTATAACGAATACTTTAAGCGCGAATTTTTTCAACTCATGCTTTCTTTTAAAATAACATAAAACTTTCTGTATTCTAAGTTACGTAATAACATGTGTATAAATAGCTTAAACTTTTACTTTTCAGACATCGAAGAAATGCAATATTATAAAGCGCTTTTATGAAATCAAGCGATTTAATTTCACCACTTAAGCGAAATATCGAATTATTTTATTTTGTCAAATTTCAGCTTTAGCTATCATTAAAAATCAGTTATAATGTATTAATTTTGACTTTCCATAATTATAATGCAAATTATTAAGCGATCGATCTTATTGTCAAAGCAGGATATGTTGAAAATGAAATCGTAGATTTAATCTCAAAAAATTAAATATTTCTTTCATGGCCTTAAGCAAAAACGAATCAATCTTTTGAATTTGCATTAACAAATATACAAATCGCTAAAGAAAAAAAGACTAATAGATTCTTCCATCGATATTGAATTAAATACAAATTCAACTCCTTTCTAGGCGCTTTATTTCCATAATTTGTCCAAAAAAAATCAACGTAAGTGGATAACTCGATGTTATGCGCAGGTTAAAATACAAGAAAAAGTAAATACTAAACACATCCTTCTTTTTTTGAAAATCACGACTTGTTTCGGGATGGGCTTTAAAGAATCGTCAGTATCACTTCCTAAATCACAGAAGATGCCTGCTGATCACCAAAAACAGGTCAATCGGTGACTGGGCATGAGAAAGCGAGAGTTCTGCCCATTGTTTTTGACCGCAGTAAATGGGATGCGGCAAAACATTCGCTTGAATTTTTGTGGAATGGGGTCTAGCAAAGCAGTTCAAAATAATAGGAGTGTGGTCGGTTCTTCGGCTTAGAATGGCTTTTAAATGAAAGTAAATTATACTATTCGAACGTGAAAAATGAGTATGTGATGCGTGCCTTGGTGTCTACTTTAATGGTAAATCGTGACATTTTTGGTATGATTTGTTGTATTGTCTGTTTTTTTAAAAAGATACTTAACAGAAGAAAGTTTTCGAAATCGGAGATCAATATTTTAGAGTGTTGTCAATAGACAGAGAACAAGCGATTACAAATTCCACGAGCAACTATGAGAAGTAAAAAAACGTTTTCTAAGAATGAAAGTAATACTAACAAATAAAATCCAAAACTTTCGATTAAAAGATTACATTTAAATGGTTTATTATAAGACAACGTTAATTTAATAAATAGATGTTATAATTTATTTTCATATTAATTAAACTTTCCGGCAAGCGGATACTCCACATATATCAAACTAGATTCAGAAATCAATGTCACACTTTAAGTGATAAAATTGTTTTGTATGTGATATCTATAAAAATATAAAGAGATAATAAAGAAAATTAAATTTTATTTAGAAATTATCAATTAAAAATATATTAATATTCTCTAAATATGTAACTGCTTTTTTCCAAATTTGAGTAGTAATTTTAAAAAAAACTTTCTACTTTATGTTACTGATAGTCAAAAAATAATTGCAAATTATAATAAATTTTGCTAGCAAATTTTTAAAAAGTTTAAAGCTTTCTTTTGTTGAAAAAAAGTAGTAATTTTATAATATATTATAGATAATATTTTATTTATAATATTGACATTTTTATACGAATTAAAAACAATTACTAATGCAATCTCAATTAAAAATTCACAACAATAATAATAATAAAGTAAAATCAAAGAATAATTGTCCATTTATTTTAGCTCTACATTTGGTTTCATGCTGTACTCAATGCCTCATTTTCATTTTTTGCACTTAAAAATTATTATCTTAAAATCACAAAAACCATACAAAATTCATACAAAAATATTACAGAGAATAATTTAAAAATAATATGCTCATTAAAAATATATATATATATTTTTTAATTTAACTGTATTATTTATAATTTTTAAATTTAGAAATCAAATTACAAATTGAAACGGCCCCAAATGAACAAATATTTATCTTGAATTCCGATGTTTATAAATTAAAATAAAAATATTCACAAATAATATATTAGATGTGATAATTATTCTTAAAAGTAAATTTAGAAATAATTTACCTGAATGTGGAGAGTCAAAATTGGGCTTTTCAAGGCTTCCCTATCAACTTCCTTCACTAAATAGAGGTCAGCCATTTGATCATGCATTTCAAAAAGACCTTTTTCATTACCTAAAACAAACCAAAGAAAAAGTTGAAAAAACTTTGGAGTACTGAAGAGTTCTTAACACTCTCTATTTATCTAGATAAAGTAAAATAATAGTATTGTTAAGAAGAGTAAAATTAATTTATTTTTACAGAAGAATTTAAAAAGAAATTTTCTAATTGCATTTTACAAATAACTATATAAGTGTTTTATTTACTTGCAGTCTCTCTGACAGATTTTTTTAAACTGATGAAAAGAATTCTGAAACCCAACTTACTGTTAAAGCAAGTAAATGAAGTAAAATTCCTAAGCATTTGCACTTTATTATACATTAGAAAGTAAGAGTAGATATTCAAAAGTTTATTGTCGGACAATATTACAAAAAAAAAAAACTTCTAAAGTAACTTTTAATTTCTACTAAAATTCTATCTTCTTAAGGTGTCCCAATTCCGATATTGGATGTTCTTTGAAAAGCAAATAACAAAAACAGTAATTTATATTCAGAAACATTAGTTAAACCATCTAAAATTTATATATGGTCTTCACACACACATACACATTTTCTAAAAGGTCTAACTTATTTACTATAAGCGGAAAAATGCTTGCACAAGAAAAAGTATTTCAAAGCAAAAACAAACTTCATTAATCTTTATTTTGTGCTTACTTATATCTTAAGCTTATTTTGAGATTAAACGTATTGGTTCTTATTATATTCATTTTGACTGAAGTGAATTAATCAATAATCTGTGAAGAATGTGTTCAATGTCTTGATAAAATGTGTCACGTTCATCAGATAATAAAAATGTCTACTTTAAATGTCAATATGGACATTTTTTTCTAAAATTTTATCGGAGCTAATTACTACAGCTTAGAAATATTCGACAAAATACTTAAACTCTTAAACTTAAAATCCTACCGTATATTTCTAATATAATACATATAAACCTAGCCACAGATAGACAAATATATAACTATACACAAATAAATAACTGTACATATGTTCAGGAAAAAAAACTTTTTTTAATGTTTATTTAGAACTTTAGAAGATAGAAGTGATAGAGAAGTACATACACTGTAGTTAATTCTATGTTATTTCCAGAAATATCTACGTTTTACTATCTGTTCCAGTTACTACTTGCCGTAACTAATGTTCTAACATAGTAACTAAATTCGGATTACAGAACCGAAGCAATAACAATTACCTTGGATAATAGAGTACCGTAAAGGTGCATTTACGCCAACATCTTGATCGTATGCGTGAATAGGTGGGTCCAAAGAAAGTTTTACTCTTATTCTTGCCCCCTAAAAGGAAAGAAGAATACGTGAATTGAAAATGGAATGCACTCAAAAGGGTCTATTTCTAAATTACCGATAATGATTTAAAGAGTACATTTCTGCTATACTTACTGTAATGGCTGCTGCTTCCAGAACGTGGGTCTTGTAGACTTCTTTGGTAAATATGGGATTTTGGTCATCGGAATCCTTAGCCGAATAGTCATAGTGGTTACGGAACTTTTGCTTTCAGGGCTACCATGATCCTACGTGAAAGTAATAGGAAAAAATATGGTTTGAATAAAATTGAAGAACATACTTTTTTTTTATTATAAGTATGAAAGTAAAACCTAAACGCGCGGCATGAATTTTTTATTGGTGAAATTGATGTGAGGATATAAATTCTTTTTTGAAAAAAAAGGCTGATTATCAACTAATAATATTTTAAGTATTTTGCTGATAGAAACACTTTACTTCATTTTGATTAAACAATCCTATGAAATGATACTTAGCTTCTCTTTTTATGCCTTTCTTATTTTAAGTTAACGTTTTTAATCTGTCGTGGTATAGAACTCGGTACCTTCAGATTTTCGTAAGCACGTAACATACCACTAGATCAAAATGATCACTTCAGTCAGGAGGCTGTTACTGGTTTTTAGATGATATCGCAACAAATCTATCATTTTATAATCATATAGATATAATAAAAACTCTTGTGAATCATTAACTATTAATTGAATTAGATATTTGGGAACTCAAAGTATGATATGCATAAATAGTAATTTATCACAAATCTTTGAGTGAAATTGTAATGAGACAACAATTATAGCTATGTAAATAAAAACAATACTAAAAAATTAATGTTTAAAATTAGATTTCTAAGTGATATTATTTACATGAATATTTATTTTTTAAGATCTCTTCGCAATTGATTTTAAGAAGTAATATCAGGTAAAAATCAAATATCTTCATTTAAAGCTTAATATACAAAGTATGTATTAAAATATTATTTGTCTCTTAATGTTCGCGTGCGCGCCGTAATTTTCATACATCCACCCTTTATTTCAAGAAACTTTAATTTTCGTTCACTTTCTTCGAATGACGTTTGAAAGATAAAATCATGGAAGTGACTCGTGACATTAAAGTATTACTCAAAGTATTAAATAGTCGCATTCTTTCAGATTTTAAACTTTCAAAATAATTTCGCACACTTAAAAAGAAACTACTTTTGATGTTTTAAGCAACAAAAAAAAATTATTAAAATTAATAGCAATTGATTTGAGTTCATAATAAACAATGAAGTGATTACCAATCGTTTCCGCAATACATTTGACATTGAAACCATTTTTCATCATATTTCATTAACAAAGCATTTTTTAATAACCTTGGCTTACCAACATAACTGTGCACCTGTCTAAATCGTTAATCGATATACACATGATATCTTTTCAATAACTCATTATAGAAAATTGCTAACAACGTGATCCATGTGGTAATTACAAACACCTATCTAATTTGTAATGCGTGTTCCGTTACTAAACATTCCAAGTTATAACGGGATGAAATTTGAGCTACACCCATCTCAAAGCATTAAGGGATATTGAAAAAATTATGACATTGAAATATCTGCCATTGATAAATATTACTCTTAAGTCCCGACCTTACTTCTTCGATATGGAATCTATTACAACCTTGATAATGACATGATATAAAAATAACTGAAAATAAATTGCACTGGGTGTTTTCATGCAAGACTTAAACAATTTGTCACATTGCCTTTGACAACTCATAAAATAATCAAGTGAATCTGTAGTAATTACTTTCTCCCGTTATTTGGAAGCCCCAGGGCATAACGGGATGGGCTATAATTATAGGTCTTTTGAATTGGGGAAATTAAACGTAAATACAGACGTTGATTTGCATAAGGCTAACATTTGTAACCTAGACCTTGATGTAATTTCCTTGTATTGATAGCCTTTATTAACCTTGAATGACATAAATTATGATGGAATTCACTTTTTTTCAGAAAAAAAGATAAAATGTGTGACGAAAATGCATGTGGATTTAATAATTCATTGTTTTGTTGCGAGAATTTTCGAAACGTAGTTCTCTGAGAAAAATATTTATTAGCAATCTAAAAGCTAAATGAAAATTTAAGGATATATTAAGTCAAATTTCCCTTTCAAAAAAGTATACATAAAAATAAGATATGCGTTAACTGTACAATTTTCAGATGACGACTCGAGAACCAGCGTTAAATTTTGCAGAAAAAAAAATTTAAATACTTTTAAGAAGTGATATTCAATTCTTAAAAAAAAAAGAGAGAAAAACCTAGATTGCAATGGAGAGGTGTTTTGTATTGGAAAAGTACTATTAATTTCTAAATATAACAAAACCACATTCAAGAATTTCACTAAAATTCAAATCTAAAATTTAACGTCAGATTTTAAATCAGCATAAGCAAGTTTTAATTTTTATAAACTAGACATAATTTTCAAATCACTGTGAAGAAGAAATTCGGTACAAATTAAGGACATTTAAAAGACAACGAGAGATTTGAAAGTATTTTAATACTCGCTTCAGTCTAATTTTAAAAATTAATCCAAGCCGAAATTTTTTTAAAAAAATAAGAATATGTCACAGCATTAATAATATATTAACAGTCAAAATAAATTTTCCAGAATTTTTTCGACATATTTTATATCTATTCGAAAGGTAAAAAGTAAAAGTTTTCAACTATTAGCACAAAAACTTTCACTAATTAAAATGAGGACTTATATATATATTTTTAAAATTCTAAGTAAAAATCAGCAATGATAAAAACAAGATTCACTTACCAGTAACATGTTTATTGGAACGTTAACACCGTATTTTTAACAAAAGGGCTTATAACCTAAAAAATTTATTTCTAATTATCACTTGACAAAAAACGACAACTGCACTGTTATCTCTTTCAACTAGTCCACACAACAGTATTGAAGTCCATTTTCCTTCAATGTTCAATTCAGCAATACTTCCCACAAGATTTTTTCTCAAAATCAGTACTCAAATGTTCATGGCCTTACAACAGTAAACTCGACAAATTACGCTTAGGCCACTAGCACCGAAATAAATCAATAGAAAAAAATTAATATCACTAAAAAACTTTGTTTAAGTAGCAATCGTATTGCACGTGTTAGAAGTGACAAGAAGTATACAGTACTATATATAATATCAGAGAAATAATTAAAATACAAATCAACGCAAAGGAACTATTTTTAAAAGTCAAGCATGAAAGCAAGAAACTAAATAGAAATCAAGAATCTCCTGTTACGTATTCTATTTTAATTTAAAATTAATACCTCTTTCTAATTAAATTTAATTCTGAAATTCAAAATTTATTTCCTACTTCTATATAATTATACTAATAGGAAAAACATAAAACATAACTCAACACATTTCAAGAAAATATCTTTCCATAATTAAAAATAAAGGACTCATCAAGAGTAACAACTTTTTGATCTTAATGAAACTGCTCTATTTTGCTTTCAATAAGAGCAGATATTTAACTTGAAAAATGAAAATACAATATTTTTTTTATTCTCTACTCTTTATGTAATGAACCATAGTAAATGACAAGCCAGAACTTTTTACTTTTTTTAAGCATTCAAACGTCTATTCATTCTTACGCGTCAAAATAATAGTTTTTCAGCACCTGTAAGACTATACATGGTAATTATATTTAAAAAAGTGTGATCTAAATAGTTTTCTGCATTGTACATTTCTCTTATATACAAGGAAATATTTAGTTCTTTTGTGTTAATGAACAACTGTTTTCCAATGCTATTATCCTAAATTTTCAATTAGTCTTTCACAATGTGTAACAGGTACACTAATTTTAGAATCAAGATATCTCCATTGTTGAATATTGTTCTTCCTTTTAAAATTCTTCACCTGATTTTTTTTCTTTGAAACTGTGAACTTTAAAAAAAACCTTATACTTAATTACTCTAATAAATAAATAAGGCCCACTGTTATGTGAGAAATTTTGTTTTTGGGAAACCCCCGGAACCGTGTTTTTAAAAAAGACATACAGGGGTTTCATGATGAGTGTCATTTAGATTAGAATAGTATAAAATTTTTTTTGGACATTTTTTAAAAAAACATTATTTAAATAAAATATTTGGGCAAAATTAACTTAGAATAACCTTTTATTCAAAATATTCTCCTTTTGTGAAGAATGCTTCACTATAATAATATTTTGTTTGTATATAGCTACCTCTGTACAGAGCTAAACTACGATTTTGAAATTAATATTTTCAGAGTTACAACTCTAAAAAAAGTTTTCTGCATTGTTTTCTCTTTTAAAAAATGTTTGTCTTTGTGTTAAAAATGATAAACCATTTCTAATTTCTATTTCAAAAATTTTAAGTTAGTCTTTACAATGTTGAAGCATGTACACTAATTTTTATAATAAAGATATTTCCATTGTTGGATTTTTTGTTCTTCTTTGTCAAAATTTTCACCTTAAATTTTTTTTGAAACTTTTGAACTTTAAAAATTTTAAGTGACTCAAAATATCATAAATATTATCCATCTTATTATTGTAAAAGCTATGAAAGTTTAAATGTCAAACAGAAGTTTTAGTTTAAAGTGTCAAACAGAACTAGTTGAGAACCATTAAAGTACAAAGCAAACTATGCGGAACTTCTTTCAAGTTAAAAGTATGCCACTTTTTCGATACATTTAAATTATCCTGAAGCTGCAAACTTCCTGATCGTCATGTCATGTTATTTTTTCTCCCAACAGTTATAGATCCTTTCATGAATTTAATTTTGAGTTCCACTGTTTTCTTCTTTTAATTTATAATGTAATAATTAACCTCGGCATTTCGTAATTAATTTTCAAATACTATATCTTACAGTTCCGAGCATCGAAATATAACAGCTAAGTCTTACCATAGAAAGTTAGGAGATAGATGGGTGAAAAGTTCCTCTACTAACCTACCCATACTAAAATCAAAAGAATTTTACCTTTTTATACCATTACAAAACTATGCCACGAAGTAATATAATTTTTAAGATAGATTCAAATCTTTCTCAGTATAATCGGTTTTGAAGAATATTTACCAAAAATAAAACTATTCTTAAAAGAAGATATTCAGAAAAGAAGACGGAAATAAATAAAATGCGATATCATCAACTAAATGAAATGAAATGAGTCTAAGAATATATTCCTTGAATTGAATGGGGAATTCTTTAATTGTTCTTCATGAATTTTGATTTCTATTATATAAATGAAATTTTTTCTGGGGAGGGGGTAATCATTCGTTCAGTTAAAAGAAGATTATCTCATTTTTTCTATGTAACATAAAAAAAGAAAATTAATTACAAAGAGAACGACTATTTTTTTATTTCATAGTTACTAAGATTCCATCGCTAATTATAGCTTATCTCAAATTATTTTTTTCGTTTTCAAAATGCTTATTAATTAAATATTATTTTTATTTACTTTCTCGAAACATTTTCAAAATAATGACTTTTGTTAAAAATTGTGCATTCTTTTTTTCTTGCCTTTAATGAGCCAAACAATATATATAACATGAGAGTTAAGATTATTTGAATTTGAAATCAGGAACGTATTAGTGTTTATCCTCACCGTTCAAATCATAAAATTTTTCATTACTTAAATAAAAACTTAAAAGTTTTCTCAAGAAACATTTAATTATTTTAAAAAAACGTATTCGACGGAACTATTTATTTGGTAGAAATGAGAAACAGATTATCAAAACCTATAAATAGTACATCAAAACGAAAACTATAATTGAAAGTTTTCCTTCAAATGCTTTTCATAATTTCATATCAATGTCTTTTATCTGATCTAATTAAACAACCCATTCGTTTTCTTTTAACATTACCGCACTATTATGTACAATAACAAAACATACACTCTGTTTATTTGATTTTTATAAAGTAATGCTTAAACTGTCAACAGTTGTAAAAGGTACAAACATAACCTGTGATAAATGTCATCATCTATCAAACATACATAAACTAGAGCATCTTTCCATAAATAGGCTCAGTCTATCGTCTTTAATTTTTTTTTTTTTTAACTTTACTTTTTTCCACTATATATTTAACAGACCGTTACGGTTGCCGTGATCGATTATCATCATGAGACACTGAAAGAAGGTTGCTAAAAGTTTTGAAAATCAGATAATGGAATAAAAAGAAATGGAAATCAGAGAAAGGCTGTTAAAAATGTCTCTTTTTTTAATCTTTCATTTGGATCTAACGACAATTGGAACAATATAAAAGTTAAGAATTACAAAGAGAAACATTCTTTTTTTAAAAAATAAGTTTTGAATGAGTCTCTTATCAGAATATTTTCGTTTTTGTGTCGGGAAAAGGTAAAAAAAAAACATGGTGTTCGAACTGCCTAAAGATAAAAATAAACGATGAATCTTACAACAGTATTGCTGATTTACTGTAAATACACAACATTTCTGACAAATATATATGTTAATCCCACACCTGGAGTTTTTTGTTTCAGACCTTGACCGTCTTCATTTATGGCCACCAGAGTCGCCATCAGCTAGAGTAATATCGGAAGGGTACTCTGGGTAACTGTAAAAATATTTCCCTAAGGCCACGTGATCCGAAGAAACGTGCAAACCAACACACCCATTTCGTCGATGAAAGGTAAATTAATTCTACTACAAAAGCAAACATTTATTCTTATCCCTGATTGTTGTACAATTTGTACCATCCTTGAACCCTCCTTTATGCGAAAAATACGTTTCTGGACTGAAAAGTAGACAGCTTTAAATTCAATTTTAGGAATTCTTGAATGACGTCCAAGGATTCACAGTCCACCATTAACGCTTTTCCCCACACTCTCTAAACGAATTTTAATTCATTGACCTTGGATCAAAATGGAGAAAGTTTTGTCACGAAAGAACCAGTCTTTTTTAAAGTCGTGGTTACCAGAAGAAGAGTTTCATCGCTTGTTTAAAATTATATTTTTCTTTTAATGTTTTTACAAACATCGGTTATCTGTTTTGTCAACTAAGAATAATTCTATTTGTCTTTTTCATTATTGAGATACCTCAATACAATGACAGAATCGAAATTTAATTTCTGTCACACGATTTTTAACGTCAACTTTAAGGTTCTGATGATAAATGCAAATGAATTTCATCAAATTATATTGTCAATGTTTTTGAACTTACAAAAGAATATGGTTCTTTTGTACAGAAATGCAGCAGAATAAATGCTACTGAGTTTACTACTCATTTTCTCGTTTGCTAGGATTGTTTATCAATGTCGCACATTGATACTACACGAGGACTATTGGCAAAGGACTTCATACATTTGAATCTCGATCATATGATAAGGCCGACATCTGAGCTGACACCCCACTCTACAAACTTTCACATCAAGCCAATGTGAGGACTCTGAGCCTACATAGTAGATTTAACTTGCGTCAACTCCTCTACAAGGTGGAACTTCAGTGGGACCAAAACTGGAACTCACTCCATAGAAAAACAAATTTTTTACGAAAACAATTTCCAACAGAGAGAGCATCTGGTTTTAATTGTTCCAATCAAGAAAATCTTACAAAAAAGCTGTAGCAGATATATAAGTGGATTAGATAAAATAGTCAAGCGATAATTATTTAAAAACTGCTACAGAGGATTTCATATACAAGTATAAAATGTATAATTATAATTACAACTTTCTTCTTTCGTAGCCATATAATGATAAAGATCAACAAATGATTAAGCTGTTATTTTTTTTATTCAGAAACATTCATTCATTTCTTTTGAGTTAAGAATGTATGCATATCTTTTCATCATTACTGAAATTTTGATCAATTTTCAAACTTGCTATAAGGATAGTTGGAACTTCAGTTATTTCGAACAGTAGGAAAGTTGATCAAAAAAGTAGAATATATATACGTATGAGGAAAAATTATAGTATATCATTCCAACCTATCCTCACAATCATTCACCAGTTTTTTAAACATTTCAATATAATGGTAATATTGTCTCAGTTCTATACCATGTATTACATATGAATATGTTTTGTCTATGAAATCTTAATTCTGATCAGTGCAGAAAGGCATAATGTTTCACAAAACAAAAGCATGTGGATAAATTTTTTCAAAAAAATAATTCCAGATCTACTTTTTTTTTTGTCTTAAAAAAATGTAACATTTCATCTTTCAATGATTTTCAAAATCTAATTCATTTTCAATATCTTTGTAACCATTTATTTTTAATGTCTTTGAAAAGATGAAATTTTCATGGCGTGGTATAAAAAATAACGAAAGTTTTCACGATGTATTATTTTTTTTTCTCAGGAAAACTTATGTTTTCGTTCATTTCGAAACAATATTAATTCACTCTAATTTTTAATTAAATTATACAATCGAGATTTACCATCTTCCTTTGAGAACTGTATTTTTTAGCAGCTTCTGCTGAATGATTAGCTAAAATCTTTATAAATTACTTATCCATACACTATTATTCGAATTGAGCAGAAACGGCATGTGGTTTAAAATGTTTTTTATAAAAACACTAAATATACCGAAACTTTTACGAAGGCGATATAACATCTATCAAGTAAAAAGTCGTAAAGTCAGAACGAGAAAGTAAACAATGATTAATAATAAATGTTTCATTGAAATATTTTTCAATATAATCCTGACAGCTCAAATAGCTCTATTAAACATTGAGAAGAAAAAAAAAGCACCACAGGAAACGAAAACTCATCGATTTCAGCAACCCTTTCTATTGGCATCAAATCACTGACCTTCAATACGGCCATGACTACATGAAAAAACCCGCAACAGTCCTTCCTACATAACTAACGGTTCACAGCAATTTTATACCGTTAAGCGACCAGGAAAAACGACGTCATCGCATCTAAACGTTCAAGCCTCGAGCTATAATTTCTCTCGAACATTATTTTTTCAACTGCAATCAAGTAAAAACATAAGCTGCAGTGTCTCTGTCCTTCAACGCAGGTGCTTTTTTAAATGTGAGCAGGCGATTTTACTCGGTGGGATGGGCTCCTTAAAAAAATAATGTATTAAAACACAAAAGAATATATAATTGCGATTGCGAAAGAAGATATTTGTTTTCTTAATCGGGTCAGTAAGAGGATAAGTCGTTAATGAAAAATGAGCGCTAAATAAGAAGCACAATAGGCAAACATGGTACTTTTTCATGTTTGACGTTCCATTTTGGTAGTTCTCACTCCTAAGAGCTTCTGAAGTTAGTACTGCTTTCATTCATGTTTGATCTCAATGCAGTTCATTATTGTTAATCAATGGTTTCGTAAAGCTATTTGTTTTTGTTATGTTAAAGAAATTATTATTTTTTAATTAGACATGATAACTACAACAACTACTTATGAATCGTTCAAAGTTCATTCATTAGACCATACTACTAGGAAAAAATGTGTACTAAAATGGATACAAAGAATTGTATTTTATTAATTCTCTTGTGTGCGTTTAGAGTATGAATATTGCTCTTTTACACGGGTGTTGTTTCGAAAAGTCTTAACACGTATTTTCGATTCAATAAAGAAAGAACATAACCACAACAGTTTCACACTTATGCCATTTAATTAGTTGAATTCCAAACTCTCTCTATAGAAATAACTCTCATTGGTCTCAAGAGTTTGCATAATTAATTGGCTTTTAATGCTGAGTCAAAGTTGCTACGGATACCACATATAAGAGAAATTCCAACATAAAAAAATATATATAATATTGAACAGTAGACACGGTCAATGTTTAATGTAAATTATGAGCTGCATGGAACCTAATTTAAGGATAAATAAATTATTTTAAATTATGACACCATATTAATGACCGTTCATGAACCTGATATTTCACGAAATAAATAAAAATATTACGTTTAAATAGTAATCTAATTAATTTTCTTCTGAAAATGATATTTATTGCTTTATATAAAGACTGTTGTTGTTGCTCTCATGCCACCTGCCTGACATAGTCAGGTCGAGGCCCACGAAATTCATCGTGGCAATGGACTAGAAGTTTATATAAAGACTTAATACTTACAGAAGCTTGAATAAGAAGCTTGAACTCTCTTGATCCGTAATCGTAGTCTAAAGGCTTGTTGACAACTAAAATACCCTCTATGGGATCGGATAGAGCAAAAGAATTGTTTTCATTTCCACCCTGAAAGAAATACCTTTGTTAGAACAGAATGAATACTTATTTTTAAAAGTAACAGTAATATTAAACAAACAGTTAAAGGGTCTTAAAAATTAAATAATTCAAAATTTAAATTATACTTTCAATTTTATAAAATTTTTATTTGCTTAATTTTTATTTTAAAAAATTATATTCGATAATTATTTTAAATTTAGCACTCATTTAAGGCATAGAAACAGAATTGTCTATTATTAAGTATTAAATTTAAAAACACAAAAATATATCGATATAACTAATTGTTATGCCACGATAGGAAATATATTTCCTGTATACATAAAAATTCAATATTACTATCTTGTCGATTGAACAAATCCAAATCTATTGCTACTTACCACAATAGAATAAGTTACATCAGAATTTGGCGTATTTGGCTTATCTTTATCAATAGCATGGAGACCACGGAATACAGTAAGGCCAACAGGTGTAAGCTATTGGAGAAAAGAATTGAAAATAATTTTTTTAATTTAAAAATAAAAATAAATATACAAAAATCACCCAAATATATCGCAATACAATGCCTACATATGACTTATCAATATATAAAAGAAATTTATAAAAATATCTTCTTATATTTTTCAAATTCTATAATAAACTCAAACTTTTTTTTTTTCCTTTACAAATATCTGTTTTAATGAAATTTTTTTCAAACGATTTTCTTATTTTTAAGCTATTCCGGTTTATTTCTAAAGAGATTTTTTAAAAAATATAGGCTTACTTTATTTTTATTTTCTATTTTCTTAAAATAAAAAATAAAATTGTTAAAGAAAATAATATTTAATAATCATTAACATGAATAAGAAATCGAGATTTCAAGAATAAATATAAAAATTAAAGATTATATAAACTGATGATTTATAAAATTCTACTAACAACTCGAATGTAACAATATTAAGACAACAGGTGAGTACTAACCTCATCAACTTCCAAATAATAAGGCGTATTTTGGAATTCAGGTGCATGATCATTAATATCTTGGATATACACAGTAACTGGTAAAAAGGCTTCATCCTGTAAAATATCACAGTATTATATTATTTTGCTCATAAATTTTCTTCAAATCAAAAGTTCATTAACAATAAAAGGAAAAAAATAGAAAAATTTGAGCAAAAGAAATAATATATTTCGATTTTAATAATGTACGGTTCAAAAAAATTTTAAATCGGGTGTAACTGAAATTTTCTCGTCAGAAACTCATTAATGATATTCATACATTGTAAGCAACGTCATTTAATATCATGTTGCATATAGCATAGTTGGATCAAATGTCATGTTTCTCTCACAGAAATTTCACCATGTTATATATGATGAAATTTGGTCAGAAAAATGTTACTAAAAATTTTTTCTTTTGAATGTGAAATCTAATGTGTGTTTTTGTTTGTTTGTTTGTTTGTTTGTGGTTAAAACTTTCTTTTTGTCAGTGATGCGTTTAAAAATTTTCAAAAAAATATTTTTAAGCCGAAATAGTATTTTAAGCTATAGATAATGAAACATAAGCTATCTTACGTCTGTTTAAAGATTAGAACAAATTATATAGTGCAAAAAATTCATTTTACAGCTTATTTTATAACTCTTAAATAAATGCAAATATCACACTAACATTTATTCACAAACACATAAAAATATAACAGGATACAGGATTTTAAGGATTTCAAATTTTTTAATTTAAAGAAAAATAAAAAAAATATTTCAACATTTAAGCCCCATTAAAAACAGTTCAATTGAAAGGAAAGCGTATTAGCCTAGAAAATCGTTCGATTGCGAAAAACATAACAATCTCAAAAACCTAATAGTCCGATTCAATATCATAAAACTTTTTTAAAAAATTTTCATGTAAGAAAATTCATTGACTTGTATAAGCAAAAAAAAAGAACATAATCTATTCTTATGTATCTTTACTTCTTTTGAAAATGTTAAAAAAAAGTCAGTCCATTTATCTAAGCAAAATAGTTATCCTACTTTTTTGTGTGCAAATGTGTTTGACAACGTATAAAAAAAATGAAAGTAAATTTTCACCTACGCTTCCCCGTAAAAAAAAAGTTCGATTTTTTTCCTAACTCCTGAATGAATCCACGCATGAGTTATTTCACGCAATTAAGAGAAGGAAGATGATTAATGTTACATTCTACTCCACTTTATATGACTAAAGAATGAAAAAAAGTATTTAAAAAAATCCTTTTCAAAAACATTAAATGCCTTTAAATATTTACGGAGAAAAACTTTTTCCGTCACAGGATACTGTAAATTATCTTCGAAATGAGGAACTGAACATTTTTTTTAAGTATATTTTATACAGGCAATATTTTTATTTGACTTTTCAGCTATTAATATACAGCTAGAAAGCAAATATTTCATTTCAATTATTTCCCGCCTTGCAATTACCGTAAGATTCGGCGTGTAGAACACACCTATATTTTCAAGTTGAAATTTTTAATTTGTAGGTATATTCACCGTATAACGTGCACCTCCTTTTTTACAAAGAAACCTGAAACGTATGTGTGCAATGCTCTTATGTTTTGAAGTCATTTATTTAATGTATTATCCCAGGCTTTTGAAATAATAGAATACTTCTAGAAATACAACTATTTAAGTTCATAAGAGGTATGTTGGTTCTTTTAAAGAAACAGTATTTCGATGCATGTAAAGTCTATATTTTTATGTTCCTCCTTTTTTTTTAAAAAAGTTTTTATTTTATTTATTTTTAAAAAACTATCAATTTTATATCCGAGCGTATAACGGTACCCATAAATTTCGATCTTATTTTTTGTGTTAAAAGTGCGCATTATACGCCGGATTTTACGGTAATTAATTTATTATTTACACTAACATTTTCTTTAATTATTTCTTGCATTGCCAGTGTCGATTCAGTGAAAATTATTGGAGCATGACTGTTATAAAAGAATTTAATAAAATCAAAAGCAATAAAACCAGCCAGGAGATAAATAATTCAGAAATTTATAAAAAGAAATAGTATATGAAATGAAATTTATAGATATTAAGACTGTTTGGAGAAACTTATGTTTACATACGTTATTTTTATAAATTCATGAAACGATAGGAATTTCTTGTAATATCACAAGTTTAATTTCTCAATATACAAAAAGCATATAGTGAGTATTAATAAATTATATTTATTTGTTTGAATTTAATTGCACGCAATTTCAGTTCTTAATATTTATCTTTTAAAAGTTTGTTCATTAGTTTTTTTGTTGGTTTTTTTTTTTAACTTTTATTTATTCAATATTGTTTACATAACATTATGGTCATTTAAATTTTCTTTTCTTTCGGCTGATAATTCACTTTAAAAACTTCCTCAGGTTTCCTAAATGATTATTTCAACACTTAACCTCTTTACCAGAATCATAAAAAAAAATAATAATATTTAAATCAAATTTTCATTTTGTACAGAAAAATTTGCATAACAAATTAACATTTTTCATTATCAAGTCCATTTACCACCAGTTTTTCAAACTCAGACATAACGAAATCCAAGTCTCACCGCTGACAGGCTTTGAAGTAAGGGGTAAGTCATCTGGGCGTGTAAAAGACCAAGCCTTTCTCATCAAGTCTAAAATATCCTACTCTTAAAATAAAAATGACATTTTTTTTTCTTTGCTTGGAAATATGATCCCGCGCCTGCTACTGTCAATCATGGGGAAAGTGATAGCCCCTAGCTTCCGTTGACGAAAGAAATTTTTTTTCTTTAAATCCCTTAGGTTTTAGGGAAAAGACTTTCACCTTTCTTGGAGGGAGAATGAAAATTTTTTTTGTCCTAAAGACGTTTTCTATGGTTTAAAAAAAATGAAAGAGATGCATGGCTTCATTTAGAATACTTTTTTTAATTTAAAGATTTTGCCTAACAACACAATTAGAATCAAATTTCAAAATATATCGCAAAAGTAATATTTTTAAAATTACACTTAAAAGAATAAATACATTTTACAAAAAATATTATCATTAGTGTTTGTTTAATATTTTACACAAAAATAACATTTAAATACCAAAAAAGAAAGCTACTAAAGTATGTCTAAAAAAATAATTTCAATTACGTTTTTTCCCCCACTGGTTTTATTCATTATTTTTCTGTTCTGATAAATAATACAAAGCTGATTTACTAAATCTATGAAATTATTATACAAGATTAAACATATTTACAGAGCTGAAGGTCTACAGAACGTCATTTTCGGTCAATTTAACTTAATGTTATTAATAATTTTAAAATTTATGAAGAACATGTTCTTTTTCTCTCAAAACAAAATAATATTTCATATTTTCTACATGCTAAATGAATGGCGAAATTAAAACACTGAACTACTGACCACATATAAATCAACTCAGAATCGGGAAAACGTTATTACGTGCTAAAAGGACAATAAATAATGCCGATGGAAGGCTCAAAATTTGACCTTTCTAACATATTCTACAATTCTGCTGTACTTCCGCAATTTACAGTTCGTTTTCTTATTTTAAAAATGGCAATGAAAAAGGGTATTTACTTCCGTTGTAAAATATTTCCGTCATTTAAATATGTCATAATAGAAATTTCATAATAGAATATAGACTACTGAGAAAAATTATCTTGTAGACCCAAATATGTAAAATAAATTTTAATTTAAAATCTATGTACTAAGTAATGGGCACAGTTTTGACGGGTTGATTAAAATATATGTAAATATGTAATTCTGGCAAGATGTATTGCAAAGAAAATTTGACACTGTTTGCCCAGCCAACTATGAACATAAATACACTGCACAAAGGTTAAGCTGCTGAATTATGCAATAATATTAACAATTTTAAAGCAAATTGATGTATAGATGCAAATAATAAACTGTTTCAAGGCATTTGAAAATATCAAACAATAATTATTTCTTTTTAATTTGAAGTGGCTTATTATCATGGAATCTTTTAAATAACTCTGATATGAGATTAATTTTGTACATATCACTTTCAATCTTCAATTCATTAACTCATAATTTATTAATGTTAAAACAAATAGTCTTGTGAAATGCTTCTTTTTAAAGTTTAAACAACAATTTTCAATCAATTTCTTTAATAACCACAAAATTCTATCGAGTTTTTCAGATTCACTAAGTAAAATGATTGAGAATTGAATAACTACTTCCGATCAATATAATTATTCCTATCAATTATTAACCTAAATGAATTAACTAAATCAAACGAATTAACTATTTAAATTGAAATAAATGTAATAATTTAAACTTCTACCGAAGTAAATTATTTCATTAAATTTTATTAACGCTAATAAGGTCACAATACAAATTGGCGAATGACATACTTTTTTTTAAGTTTTATATTAGTCTTGTGTACATATGTAACGGCGTAACCACTCATAATAACTGTAACTGAGTGTTCCAACAAGCAAAAGCACCCTCTAGCGATTACGCATTTTTAGTACAGACCAAGTGAGGAGAGGATGCGTCGCTATGAAAATCCATCAATGCTCCTTGTCCATTATTTTATTAACGGTATGTGTTGACCTTGTGTAACCTAACTTAAATTAATAAATAGTTGTTACACTAATGGAGATTTCATTGAATCCAACCCAGAATTTACCACTTTTTGTTTTATCTTTAACGTCCGACGTTCTACAATAGTAATAAACTATTTGATAACTACAGATTTTTCAACGCATAAATTTCTCAAATATGTTTAAGACTTCATAGCGAGATAAAACGAATTTCGTGAAAAATATAACTTTTTGCAGTTGATAATTTTAAAAATGGAATACAATATTAAACGAATTCTATCTTTCAGTAAAGCTTATTTTTATTTCAAGAGCTTTATAAAGATCCATAATTTGATGCAAATTTCTATGATTATAATTTCTTCCCCTGAATAGTAATAACAAGGTTAACGACATTTTATCCAAAAAACTGCGATATCCAACCAATCCTTTCATTACGGGCATCGGAAAACAAACTTTTTTTTACGATACCTTTACTTTTGTTACACAGTTAGTATCGATCGTCAGAAACAACTTCCGAGTTCTGAAGCACCCAGTATACGTCTTTTGGTTATCCTCTAATTAGGTTTACTGAGTTTTCCAGTGTTTTTTTCTAGGTTACTTTAGAAGAAACACGATATAACCTCAAATAAAAACCAGATACAAGATGTCATTTATTGTTCACTAACTATATTGATCATTTTCACTCGGACAGAGATGTGTAAGGAAATCAAAAGTTAATATCAGACGGAACCGGGCGAAATTTTATGGACAATCGAGCAACGAAAACATTAATGGCTTGGTTTATTTAATTCGACCTAAAAAGATAAGCTTAAAACAGGAAAGTCTTGACAGTTGAACCATAAAAAATGTGTTTTATAATCCATAAGTCAAGATTTATATGTAATTAGTCAGGCATTGATGTGGTGAATATAACATAGGTTTTTGACGTGTTTTGTGTTATTTAAAAAAGTGATTCAGCAATTTGTTGAAAAGCTAAAAATTATCGACTAAATGTTATCGATGATATTATTTATAATAAATTAACAAAATACGAAGATATAAAAGTGTCAGTAAAAGCAAAGCGAAAATTTTGCAAAGTGTCCAAAAAGAGCTTTTATACCAAAACTTACAGTATATAATTTTGCTTTGATTATTACAATAATATTACTTTTCTACTTTTCTCAGTTAAAGATTTTAATATAATCATGTACTATAGTTTATTGATGGCTAAATTTTTATTTTCTCAGAAAATAATATCGATTTCATACATCGTATTATCAAATAAAATTGTTTTTTAATATTTTTCATTGTTTGTGAAATTGCATTCTTTTAAAAATGGGATACAAATATACTAAATTACTTTTTTTCTGCCTGTGGAACAGGTGTATTATTTCATACTACAAAAATTTTTGTACATATTTTTTTCCTTTTTCTTTCTGCAAGTAAAAACGTTTTTTAACCAAGCACATAATATCCAAGTTTTAATTATTAATATCTTAGAAACAACAAACAATTCTTATGAATACTGTTTTTTACAAGAAAAATATCTTCTAAATTTCTAATTGTGAATCTTTTTCCTACTTTTTACAAAATTCTTTATATCATTTTTGTCTTAAATTTTTCCTTTATTACAATTTTTTTGTTAAAAAACAAAAATTGTGTTAAAAAATATATTTTTGTTCAATAAAACTCAAACAAAATTTTAAAATTGTTTCTTTAAAATCTGTGACAAGTTAAGAACAATTATTTATTTGATTTCATCTCCTGCTCAACGCGAGACGCTATTCTAAAATAAGTGACTTCTCTTAAAAACATCTTAAAAGTTCTTAAAAATATAATTCTTAAATATGTATATAAATTTCATTTTAATGAAGAAAATGAATTAAAAGATGTTATGGATTCAGTGCTACACAGAAATATATTTTTTCTGCTAGATTATAGTTAGAAACAGAAATAATTAAAATCTGCAAAGCTTTTTTTTAACAAAAGAGTAAAGAAAGTTAGGTAGAAAAGTCTAACTAGATGAACGAAGAACTAGAAAAACTCTACATGAACGTTAATTGTTTGTGAATGGCGTTTCCTTAAAACCATAATTTGCTTTATTTCTTAATTTCAATTTCCGTTAGGTAATCAAACACGTTTAATCAGCAGAGCTTAAAATGTTTTGAAGACATAATATAATGCAATACATATACCACTTCTTGAAAAAGTTATTGCACCGTTTTATTGCTACAATAAAATTAACGATCAAATCATTCTACGAAAATGATGCTTATTTAAATTCATTTTCTTTAATGCATTTCCTATCTAATAACATTTCCTTGTTTTTTCTAATCTGACAGTTTAAATGTAATAAAAAATAAATCAATTTAATTTATTGCATAAAAATATTTTTTTTAAAAATTTTTATTAGTTATTTAAGAAATCGTCATTAACTTCAATTACATTTTTAATCTCATTTCAAAGAACGAAATTTTAAAATTGATCTTTTTCAATTTATATCTCAGGATCAGTATCTCATATAAATTAATAGTTTAAAATAAACATTTTCATAAATATATAAAGCTTTTGTAAATTCTTTTTTAAAAAAAATATTTAAGAACCTCGAAAAAGTTTAATCAAAATTGCTTAACGTATTCTTTATTAGGAAACTATTTTAAGTCTACATCGAGATGCTATAATCGTTTGCACAAATGCAAAATGAAGAATAATGTAACTATGGAAGTATATTCAATCATTGCGTATTAATCATGGGTTTACTTTAATGTTCGAGAAAATAACTCAAGATAATCTATTTATAATATAAAAGCAAATAATTTCTATTCGAATATTCATTAGTGTCTTATATTACTTATAAAGTAGACTATGCTATTTTTTTATTTAAATGAAGTAGTTTGGAAATTTTAGAAATAGCAATCAAAGTGCTATAATTCATACAATTTATTCATTAGACTAACTTAATTTTAAAAAAAACTTTATTAATGCATTTATTTCATTTCTTATTCAAACAATTTTCTTACCAATTCATAAACATTCAAAAGAAAATTATAGATTCAGAAAAATTTTAATGCATCATGGTGTGTTCATTACTCAGCAAATTTTAAATCCTTTACGTAAATTTGTCAGATTTAGGAAAAATGAAAATACAATTTCATAAATATATTTCTATACACAATTTAAAAAAAAAAACTAAAAACTTACTGTTCCAATTCCACCTTTACACGTGAGTTTAAACTTGAGCACTGTTTGTGGATCTCGCTGAAATGAAAAGGAAAATTGTTTTTAAATAAATCAATACTATTATATGTTTTATGTAACAGAAAGAGTTAATCAACAAGCATGAGAATGACAAGAGATAACTAACAGTAATTCTGAATTTTTCGAAATTTTATGAAGTTTTAATCTAAAGCAAAAAAACATTTATAATTTGACTGCTTATAAAATCAACTCTATCAGCCCAAGGACGTTAAAAAACAAGACATTGAAAAATATAAAAAAGGATTTTGTGTTGCAAAATATATTACTAATTATACAAAATATGGGACACATTTTAAATAACATCTAACAACAGTTACTTTTTAAGCTTAGAATCACTATAAAAAATAACAAGAAATGCATCTTGAAATTTTTATTTACCGTGACCACAGTTTCGATTTTGCAATGCATCAAAAAACGCATCACCTTGGCAAAAGATCATATTTCAAACCTAAACAAATGGGTTTTTGAAATAGGAATAGATGGGTAGGGGGAGTTTCACAATACATCACCTATAATGTCAAAGAAAATTAAAAACCGAAGTAGCAAAGTGCATGAGAAAATCCAGATGGAGCTATGATACATAAATTGTTCCTCTTTTCTTTTTCTTTTCTTTAAAAATTTTATCCTCTTCCCTAGGACAACTTCATACATCAACTTACTCAACAAATAATGCCCTCATGTGCTCTTTAGGTCTTAATACATCATCCACATTAGATCTTTTTTCGGTTATGAACAGAGTTCACAAATTTCAAGCATTGAGTAGGGTATATTTCTTGGAACACATCCAGAAGAGGTAAATAGAATGGTTGTTGTTCAATAAGGTGACCAGATTTTTACAATGAAAATGAGGACGCGCGCGAAAAATTTAAGAAAGAGTTACAAGGTAAATATTTGAAACATTTTTTTAATTCAAATAAAATACGTTAATTATGCTTGCATTCCTTTCAATTATTTACTTAAAAGAGTATTTTCCCATTGAATATTTTTTGTCATATCATTTTCCAATACATTGGAAATTTCGGAGCAAAAAAATATACTTTATATCGAGCTTTACAGTTAAGTTCTACAGCTAAAGTATCAACATTCAATCTTGATTTCTCGTTTTTGTCCAAAAATCATTACTAACTGAAAAAACTCTTTCAATTTCTGCATTAGTTCCAGGTCAGCACAGTGTAAATGCAACAAGAATAACTAAATTATCATATGGATAGTGCTCATTTTTGAAATGGTTAAGTATTTCCACTCATCTTTTATCAATTTCAGCATGATGATTTACCAAAAGCTCCAATTTATTAAAATTTAAATATACATTCAGTCTTCTAATTTATTCGATAAAAACTCAACACAGTTTTCTGTATCTGCCCAATTTACTTGCGATGAAATAAAAAAAAAAACATTGAAAACTGTTATTTTCTGTGATATTTGTTTCAGACCATTCTTCAACATATTGGAAACATGTTTGGTTCATCTTTGAATAGAGATTAACAGATCAGTTTTAAAATATTGAAAAGAGGACAAGTAGGAGGACACTTTTCGAGGAAGGACAGAACTTGCAAAAGGAGGATGGTTGGTCACTTTATGTTTAACAATTAGCCGCCTTTTTACGCAAACAAATTTAATTATGCCATGAGAATTATCGCAAGCATTAAAATTTTACTAAAATCATTTAATAAACAGACAGCAAACTTTTTTGGTTAAAACAATTGTTTTGTTAATATTGGTGAATATTCATTTCAATGCTTGTTAACTTTCTTCAAAAAATAAAATAAGATGTATATATTGTACATCTTCTTTTCAAAATAAATAAAATTAAAAAAGCATCATAATGTCAACAAAATTATAACCTTTTTCAAACACTTAGAATTTTTCATACAGAACTCAAAAAAGAAGTTTAGTATGAAATTTTCTTTCGTATTTATTAAGAACGGAATGATTTTCTTTTCCACTATAAAGTTCTGTTTTTAACTGCAAGTTCCTTTATTATTGTTATTTGCATTTTATACAAAAATACCCTATATATATATATGTACTGAAATTAAATCAAAATAGTTAATTATTTCATACACATAAATTCCACTGAAATGAGAACACTACCGAGAAAAAGTAAGATTCTTCATCCAATTTGTTCCATTGGCAAAATAAAAACATAACTGATGTATGTATAATAAAATTTTAATTAATTACATGTACCATGTAAAATAATAACTATTTTATTAATTAATTATAACATTTGATGTAACATCAAATAACAAAACAAAAAATAATAAAATTAGAGCGATTTTTCTGTAAATAAATAATTTTCTGAAGTCGACAATTTTGTTTTTTTTGTAAAGAGTAATAATAATGAGTAATAATATTCCATCTTAAGCAAACGTTAGCAACTACTTGTAAATATTTTTAACAGAATTATATTCATTTTCATTCTAATTCTATTCGTATGAAACCAGAATTCAAGTTTTAGTTTAAAAGAAATTTAATTAAAATGATCTCAATCGAAAAAAATTTCCTGAAGGATTTAAATATTATGAATTTATTCAAAACTATTTATAAAATTTGAGATAAATAATTTCATTGCTCTAAAAAAATTCGTATTTTTTATTTTATTTCTCATTGTCTTTCAAAACAAATTTTTTTAAAAATTATTTTTAACATTATGATTATGTAATGCCACAAAAATTACTAGTTTATATTATATATTTAACACCTTAGATTCCTTATAATTAACTACTAATAATTTATAATGACTATTTTTACGATTATAAGAAATAACTATTCGAGCATTTAAATGAATACCTTAAGTCAAAATCAAAGTTCAAGGCACTAATTTAAACTATAATTGTTAAAAATGATACACTTTTAATGTTTCTAAATAAAAAAAGGAAACATCTTTGATTAAACATATCAAAAATAAAAGGCTAAAACTACAAAATCTAAAAATTCCAATCGATAATAAAAGAATTTGGCAACATAAAAATACACATGAGAAACTGTGTAATAAAACGGAATTTGAATCTACGACGAAATAAACTAACCATTCTTTTCAGTTGCAAACGTATACCATTAAAAATTTGCAACGTGAATCTGCCTTTAGAGGATTTCAAGCAAAATTGAAACAAATGCTCTTGCATTCAACTATTCTAAGAAAACCACAATAGTGAAATAACAACAAAACCAGGTGAAACCGTGGATTTTATGGCCGTGAAATTTACTGTATAAAGGAGCTCCACTAAATCATGAAGAAATACATTACTGATGTCAAGAAATGCAGATTTTTGTGCTCCAGGAAATAGGGCGGAAGATTGAATTTATTATCATAAATTCATATCTAAGGAAACCAGACAAACGCATTCATCAAATTCTGTGGCAGGAGAAACCAAGAGTTCTAAAGCTTCACGGAGAAAACCTTTTTCAGATATATCTATCTGGTTTACTTGGTGTCCCTAAACATTTTAATAGCAGGGAACATGCTCACGGATTTCTTTTAGATATAAATTAATCTGAGAAAACCAATACATTTATCAAAAGTAATAACAAACGTTCTATAGTCATAAACCTAAATAATTTAACTACTTTTTGTATAAAAATATCAAGTCATTTGAATGTAAGTGTAGTGTCTTCACAATAATTGAATAGTTAATAGAATTATATTGAATCATTTTACTTGTTTTGATACTAAATTACCAATAGAAAATATTAAATGTGTACATTATTAGCAATGAAAATTGCTAAAATTTGTATAACTGCATTATTTGTTCACCTTCACTATCAAAATTATAATCAACTGCATACATACAGGAACGTCTTAAGGCATGGGCTTTACGAGGTCCTGAACCCAGATCAACTGGGCCCGGGTACAGGGCCTCAGCCACAAAGGGGGCTTCGTCTCGTTTTCGACTCTATCTTACTACGATCACAATTCGAATAATATCAACGATCAAATGTTATTTCCGGTTGTATTCTCTGAAACACTGGGAATTTCGGACGAATGTCAACTGGCTATATGTGATGACCGTCGTGCCTACCACCATACACCATCATTACTCATTCAGTCAAAACACGGCAGTCGATCGAGCCGGTTAGTGCTATTGTAAGTCACGCACATTTATTTGTTTCGGGTTATTGTTTATACGAGTTTTTGACAGCGTATGCTATGTGCTGTCTACTTTTAAGGGTCATAGGTGGGGCCTACATTTGTGTAGGGACCTAGGGCCTCAAGACATCCCTTCATATATATAATCCTTTTTATACGTTTCAATAGAATGGAAATTGAAAAATAAAAAGTACTGATACAAAACCATTATTTCTAATAAATTTCACGATTCTTTATTTTCTTGCAAAAATCGAATGCCACAATGGGTGTCCAAGGGAATTTATTTAAATAAATAATTAAAAACCACCTACTTCTTAATCTCATAAAAATTTGGAGATCTTTTTTTTATATAAAAAAAAAGTATATTTATGAAGCTAAATAGTTAAAGTAAGTCAAATTATATGACTAAAAATCTAACTAATGATAATAGCTAAGAAAAAAATAAATAAAGAATTTTTCTCTATTCTAAGAAAACATTATTTCTATGTATATACATTTAAAACAATTATAAATTCTAAGAATTATAGAAAATTACTATACTAATCCATTTTATTTTCAAAACAAATCCCATTGATAATTATTTTTCATTGAAAGATAAAATCTAATTCTCTTCGACTATAATTTGTAGTAAATTTATAACTCCATGGTCTTTACAGGTAAATAATATGCATTTTTTAAACAGACTTAATGAAGCACATATTTTTTTTAAAAAAAGTATAAGGGTTTTCCATATTATTGTTTACAATATGATTTTTATTTTAACCTATTTAAGTAACACCAGTTATATATGTCAATAAAAATTATTATTTTGACAAAAATTTATTTGTTTTCCTCATTTTATAAAAAAGAAACTACAATTTTTACAACATATCACCATGAGATCTTTTGAAATAACTGATTGCTTTTACTTTTTCTAATTTTTTTGTTCAAATGTGTCAATAGCACAATCGAGTTCAAATTGGAACTTACCCTGTCTACAAGATCTTCGAGGGACCTCGCGACCTTTATGGAGACGGTAGTGTTGTCAAGGCCATCCACCCTGAAGTAATTGATGTCACTCAAACTGTTGTCTACAGGCTCAAGCTTGAACTCATGCCTTGGATAGACTTGAACCCTGAATACTTCGCTGCCTGTAGAAGGAAAAAGAGATATGGTGATTAATATCAAAAACATAAAATATCACTTGAAACACTGTTAATCAATAATATTTCAAAAATGAATTGTTTTAAAATTCTTTTTCTTCATATTTTTTGAAAAGGAACTTATTTACATTTGGAACATTTATTTGTTAAAAAATATTTCAAGATTAGAAGACATTTAAACAGAAGACGTCTTCAATTCTAATTTTAATTAATTGTTAAAGGGAATTATTAAATGATACACTCACACATATGCGTTATATATATGAAACGATCATTCAATTTAAACTTGTAATTACTATTAATATTTTAAATTTTTACGTTCTTTCCTTTTTTTTCTCTCTAAGTTTTACTAAATAAAACTACCATCAAAAAAGCATTGTAAATAATATTTCTTAGCAGATTTCAGTAATGTTTGAAATCTTCAAGCAATATTAGGGAAATATAATTAGTTTATGCAATGTAAGAAAAATATATAATTTTCAATTTGTGTGGTCCTTAATAATAAATAATAAATTAATTAACTGTAATAACTGATAATTAACTGTTTCATATAAATTAAAATAATTTATATAAAACAGTTAAATTTCAAACGCAATAGGATTGTACTCAACTTATTTATTAAGTTGGATCTTTTTAATATTTGGGAACCGAGGTAAATATTGAAAATGAGCTGACCTCAGAAATTTATAAAAGAATCATTGCTGCAAATACATGTTTTTATGCCTTGAAAAGTTATTTAAAATCCAGTTTTCTCAAATTTAGAACTAAATCTCTTCTTTGCATGTCTTCTAAGATCTGTCCTGACTTATGCATCGGAGTTTGGCCATTGACTTTACCTGATGAGCAAGCTTCGGGAATTTTCGAGATAAAGATCGTATACTGCATTCTAGATGGGGTCCAAGTGAATGGATCACGGAAAGAAGATATAACTTAGAACTCTACAAAATTTACAAACAACCTGATATTGTAAAATTTTTCAAATTAAGGAGACTTAAATGGGCTGGTCATCTCGCTAGAATGAATGAAGATCGTTGCTGCAAGAAAATCTTTCTGGCAAAGCCCATGGGAAATAAACCTCGGGGCAGACCCCCGTTAAGATGGATTGACTGTGTCGAAAAGACCTAAATATTTTAAAGGTCAAAAACTGGAAAACAGTTACCAAAAGTAGAGATGCCTGGAGAAAACTTCTGGAGAAGGCCAGGTCAAACCCAGGGCTGCCGAGCCATTGAAGAAGAAGAAGGGTCTTTTTAAAAAATTCCAATTCTTCATTAAAATAATGAACCTAAGGGATGGGGGAGGACAAAATAGCGGCCCGCAAAGAGTTCGTTGCGGACCGAGGTTAGAAAAGACAGAAGATGTTCTATATACTTGGGTCAACTATATTTGTGAGCAAAGTTTTTCTTGCATGAAGATCAACAAGAGTAAACATAGATGCAAGTTGACTGACATTAACTTGCAGGTTATGATGAGAACTTCAACACAAATAATCTCATTCCTAGATTCAAAAAAATTGTAGAAAAGTGTGATGGATACATTTGTCTCAGTTAATTTTAGAATCAGTTTAACAAATTAAATGTGCTTGTAGCTGCAGGTTCGAAATTAGCACGATAAATAAATTGAATAAAACTGCCATTTATTTACTGAACTAATATGTATTGATTTTTATGGAACAATTTATATTTTTCACGAGATGTCCAGTTAACTAATGAAAGCAATCATTCTTAAAAAAAGGTGCGGCTCTCCTGTATCCTCCCCTTTCACAATGTGGCCCTCGAGCCCACCCCTGATTGAAACCTACTTTCCAATTACAAATTAAAATAATGTTGTTAACGTGATTTAACACAATCATTTTCCAAAAATGGAGATATAATAGAGATTTACTTATCCTATTAATTGAACCACCCTCTTATTTTTCACTGGCACACTCACACATATAATCCAAGTGATATATGGTCACAGCATAATTAGGGCTACCATAGCGACGTATCAAATCGACCGCTATCATCATCATTGATCCTATCAAACAATATACCATAATCGTAGCCGGTGATGATAGGAAACGCGATGATCTCATCATAGTGCAGTTTGTCACGCAATAATAAATTTCATGCTTTCAAAGCTAGATTGCTATATTTTAAATACTTTCTTTCATCACGTTTAAAATAGCTGTGATCAAAGTGTCAAAATTTATTTTATGATATAGATGATATTTATCGTATTTCGCGTTTTCAGATGATATATTATTTATTTATAGTCTCTATTAAGAAAGTTATTTATATTTACGAGATGTTTCCTATCAAAATATTTTTCGCAAAAAACGGATCTTTTAAAGATCAAAAAGTTATGTCACTAGTAAAAATTTTTAGGTTTAATTGAGTCTTATTTTATCATAATATATTGTGTGCAGTAGTAATTATGAATTATTAATTTAATGTGTGTAAAAAATTTTAAGAGAAAAACAACGGAATTCTTTAGTTTATAATTAATATGAAAAACATTACCAAATTAGTTTTAAGTGCATAAGTTAATTCGTTAATTTCTTTTCAATTTAAAAATATTGAAAAATAATGTGTTATACGAGTAATCCATTGTATATGAGGAAATATATGCGTAGATTACAAATTGTAATAAATTATAAAAACATTATTTTTATTATTTTATTTCTAATTTTAATTTTTAATTTATTACAAACATTTTTTTTAATATTTCAATCGGCTGAGCAAGAAAAAACTAAAAGCACAATGAATTTTCAACAATTCTTTTGTGCAACTATTGCTGAAGTTCAGCTTTTTACAAATAATTTTTCCACAAGGATGACTATGGTTTGAAATATATTGCTAATTTTTCCCTCAGAAACAAAAAATTTTCATCGAAAACACAACAAAAAATTTATTTAATTTAAAAGGGAAAAAAAATTTTTTTTTCCTATATATAAGATCTTTTCTCTCTCTCTTCAAAATCCTAAGAATCTTCCCTATTCTTATAAGTAACAAGGAAAAGACATCAAGAAAATATTAACTTTTAAGAAGTAAAAAAAAACTACTAATCACTCATTTGTAATGATCCACAATTCCCTGATGAGCACTTAATATTAATAGATATTCTCAATTGTCCTAAATGAGACAAAAGTGTGGTCTTACATCGCGTGCTAGGCGGATTAAACGGATCACGCGAAATGGATTGTGGGAATTTTCAGCACGAATGAATGAACTAGTTCGATCCATTATAGCCAAAGGTTTTAATAAAAAACACAATTTCGTATTTGTTGCTCATGATATTTTTTCCCCTGTTCAACAAAGTATACATATATTAAAAAAGAGATATTGTAAAATTTTTAAAAAGAAATAGTACGGAAATAGAAAATTAAAATATTTTGTCCAGAATAAGAACAATGATTAAGTAATGTTTTTACTGAAATTGAAGTAAAAATTTATAAATTACCCATAGCAAATTTAGCATTACATAACATACGCAACAAATTTCACACTTTGAATTCAGCTCCAATGACCTTTTAAAGTATCGGACTACGTTCGTAACCATGATTTTAAAAAAGCGCATAAATGGATAATTTTCATGATATTTAGTGTCACTTAGATTAGAAGACATGTATTAAATTGTTTTAAGGACATTATGACAAAAAAAATTATTTAAATACAATATATTGGCAAAAAATGAACTTAGAATAACCTTTTTTCCAAATGTTCTCCTTTTGTAAAAAACGCTTCTATTATAATAATATTTTGCCTGTATTCAGCTCAGGCCTCTGTACAGAGGCTCAACTAGAATTTTTGATACGCATAACTTGGAATTCGGTTTTTCCATGTTTTACAAAAACAGAAGGGAGAAATTTTAAGAAAATACGCCGATAATTATTTCAAATGGTGTTAACTCTGAAAATAATGTGAATTTTTCAAAAATCCTAGTACAGACTCTCTAGAGAAGTCTTAACTTTATATAAGTAAAATATTATTACCTATAAAAAAGGGGACACCCCAATTCTGGAAATAGCACTTATAACAGCTAGCATCAGGGCAAGAGATGCTCAGAACGTTTTTTCTTTTCTTTTCTGTATAGCTGAATTTATTAAATAAAACATTCAATTCCTAGAATACTGATAGCAATTCGTTTTCAATGCATATACATTATGTCTACCGATTCTCGTCCCATTTGAATAATTCCTTTTTGAGGCGTAGCTTTTTATGTTACGGAATACACACATACAATCGAACTCTCAATAATTCGAAGTTATAGAAACCAATGAAAAACTTCGAATTATCAAGAGTTAGAATTATCAAGAGAGTAGGAAAAAAATCTTTCTCAACCTCTCGAACAAGACTTTTTCACGCCCCATCCAAATCTCTTCCATTCCTCATTGGAAATAAAATCGTTTTGCATTCGGTTTCCTCAGACATTGTCCCCACACCATTGGTTCTTCAAGGCAGGGTCCAGTCCGACCCATGCCCTATTGGGTGTCACGTGCTATAAGTCACTCAGATGAGTCACAAATCGTCATGTCACTCCGACGCAAAATACACAATCCTGCGCATCTCTTTTTCATAATAGCAGACCATCTTTTCTAAACACATGTGTAGCAAGGCCACTTTTCAAACGAATGATATCGGCGGGTGACAACAGGTGCGGCTGGTCTATTGTCCACTTAAAGAAGGAAAGCAATTAAAGTGTCTTTTTGCCTAAGGAACCGGGAGATACAAAGAAGGGATGGGAGACAGATGATCATCAAAGGGGCTACATTATAGAGTAGACACGCAGAGACAATACAACACAAAATATGTATGCTCCAATCTTTTTGCTACAGGGCTCTACATGACAGTGAGTATTCGAATTGTCTAGATTTATATGAGATAACTTCGAATTACCGCGTGTTTTAGTCTAACCAGCCAAAGATTTTACTTCGAAATATTGAGTGTACCCAAACGTATTTTTTAGTTTGAAATATCAAGAATTTTTCTAGGGGCTGAGCATATACTTCGAATTAACAAGAGCAGGCGGCTCTAGGGCCAGACAACTGGACCCCTGTCCGGGGCGGCATTTGAATTGAATTGGGAAAAAAAAAATTTGATATATTTTCTGAAATACTAATTGGGTCTGAATTTGGTATTTAATTTATTGTATCTTACTTCCTTATTTTGTACTCTACGTTTAATGTCAGTTTTCTTTTATGTTGAAACATAAGAGTTCGAGGCGGGATTATATACATTCAATGTTGAAAAAATTTGTATAAGTTTACATATCTTTCACTAGTAACTTTCTCCCCATTCCGGACTGGGGTCACTACGGACATATCTTTCACCCATACGATGTTCGGTGTCAGCTATCCAAAAGGGGACAGGGGTAATAAAAGTTTTTTATAGATAAAGAGAGTCACGGGAGATGTTTTATTTAGTCATGAGTGTAGTTACTATAAATTAAAATAAATGTTTGTGTGTGTGATCTCCGCCATCAGTAGATAGTTTTTTGGAAGAAATTGGGATGCTGAAATGGGCAGATTCCTTCTTATATTTTACTCGTTTGAGTTAATAATAGGTAATTATATGTTCTTAATTTCGAATTATTTTGTATTTGACTAAAAATAATATCATATATGTATTATGTTGCGTTTTTGTTCACAAGAATTATTGAAGTTTTAGGTGTGTATCTATGTGAACATTTTATTTTTTTTTAATTTTAATTTTTTTCTTTGGAGAGAGGGCGGCATTTTTCCATTTTTGTCCGGGGCGGCAAAACTGCTAGAGCTGGTCCTGGCAAGAGGTTCGCATTATCGAAGGTTTGAATTAGCGAGAGTCGACTGTATATCAATACAACTTTTTTACAAAAATTAATATGCAGTAAGCACGCAAACGCGTTAACAAAAGAAAGAAATTGACATACTCTTTACATTAATTTGAGGAAACTATTAAACAGTTCGAAACAATTAAGAGATATCCTTCTCATAATTTTCACAGTTATGTTATTTACATTTAATAGAAAACTCAAGAGGAGGTCATTCAAATAGTAGAAATACAATACTCGTTGAACCGTTAGTCTAATTAGGAACACAATGCCAAAAAACAATCCATTTGTTTCCAAACATAGAAAATTAGCTCATTATTTCAGAAAATTTATTATTATTATTATTATTCGTTTCTTTTTCTCTATGACTAGTATATCATCTATTTCATTGCTCTAATAATACAACTCGTTCAATCATTTTAATTATCTTCTTTCGTATACTCATCGGGTAAAAAAAAAATAAGAATAATTCCTTAAAGATGTGGAAGCTTCCTTTTAAAATAATTATTATTATATGTTCTTCTTCCAAAAGTCAAGAATACAATAGATTTTCCTTAGTATGTAATTAACCCTCAATTCAGGTCTTTGATATTCTCTCGTGTTTTTATGAAAAGTCATTATAATAATACGCACATTATGAATGGAGAATTTAAAAAATATGCTATTTTCTTCGTATCATTTTCTGTGCCCATTTTCTTAAATTTCATTTTTGAATGATTTGTCATTAAGTTCTATAGAAGGTAATTTTTTTTCTTTTTACATTCATGATTCATTTAACGATATGATATCATATCTAGCTATTGAGATTCATTGAAAAGTCCCTGAGAGATAATTAACGCTATTAACTTAATATGCAAATTTGTGCAGTCGTAAACAAAAGTTCTACAGAAATTTCCACGAAAATTCATCTCTCTTAAACATGTTTTCCTTTATTATTAAATATCCTTGGAAATAATTTTATACTTCGTTTAAAATCTTCTAGATAAGGGGCCTGATTTTTTGAGTTAAAACCCATCGTTCAACCGGATTTTGAAAAGCAAATGGATAATATTTATGATATTTAGTGTTTTTTAGAAAAAATGTATAAAAAAATTTTTTTAAAGAATAATTACAATAAAAATTATTTGACAATTTTTTCAAAAAAAATGAACATAGAATGACCCATTTTCAAAATATTCCCCTTTTGTAAAAAAATCCTATTATAAAATTTTTTTGACTGTACATAGCCGACATTATTGGGGGCCAACTAAATTTTTTGTATAAACTGAATGGGTTTATCCATGTTTTACGACAACAGAGGGGGAAATTTTTTGAAATAAAGCGATAATTATTTTAATTTGGGTTTTAACCTGAAAATAATAATTTTTTAAAATCATTTTTGAGACTTTCTGGAGAAGTCTTTACTTTACCTAAACAAAATATTATTATTATTATAGAAGCATTTTTTTAAAAAGAGAACGTTTTAAAAAAGGTTGTTCTAAGTTAATTTTTTTCCAAAATTTTATTTAAAAAATTTTTTGTCAAAATGTCCTAAAACAATTTTTACGGGATTCTAATTTAAGTGACACTAAATATGAAAATTATCCATTTATGCGCTTTTTTAAAATCACGGTTCCAAACGTAGTCGGATACCTTAAAGATTTTTTGAAAATTCAATGGAGTTGGCAACACTAAATTGATGTTTTCAAGAAAACAATAAATGCCTTGACTTTAACATTTTTAAACTGAACTCGGAAAATTCAACAAAGGGAAATAAAGATTGACAGTCACATACTAGTCACTTGCTGTTAATGTTTTTTTTAAATATTAATAAAAAGTTAGTTAAAATTTATCAGCACTATTACATGTAGTTACTTACTAGTAAAGTTGTTAATCATATTTCGAAAAACAATACATTGATAAATAGTAAACTAATATTTATCAGCACGTATTTAAACTACGCTTAATATCTATTTCTGTGAATTATTATTCATTTTTATTCCATTCTTTAAAATGCTACATATCAATTATATTAACAAAATCATATACTGTGATCACAATATTTATGCTTTACAAATTATACTGCAGATAAATATTTGTTATAATAATTGTAAACAGGTATATTACAATGATATACTTATCATTATTAAATAGCAGATATATTGAATAAAAAAAATAAGAAGAATGGGGGAGGGGGTGGATAATGCTTTATAACAAGTAAAGAATTCCGAATTTAGTAATTCGAAATGAATTTATTACAACCATGAACATTTTTAGTACAGCCATTTTAATTTCTTACCTAAAATAATAAATTTTTGATGAAACATTTTTCAAAAATTAAAGCGTATGTTTTAGAAAGTAACATATATTCACATTACATATTTATAACTAATGCCATTTTGTGGAGAAAGAGGATAAAATTAACGTCAAATTATAAAGCTGCACGAGAAGGCTATTGGCGATGGATCCCGTAATTCTGAACCATGGTCAACTGACGAGGACGATACCTTAGCTGCCACTCTTCTCTCCTAACTTCCACATCACACCAAAGGGAGATGTTTGAGCATCGACAGATTTAACGTGCATCGGCCCCCTCTACATGGTAAGTCTTCAGCGGTACTAGGCTCGAACTCATGACACGCCCGCTACGAGTCAGTGACCTTGACCAGTGGCGTAACGTAATCCCCCGCATTGTGAGGGAGACCAAGGATTCTAGGGGACCCGAAGCCAGAGGTTATGGTTTTTGCAATCCTTTGTAACATCTGGCTTGGGGCCCCAAATCTAACTTTGTAGGGGGACCCTGATAATCTCCGTTACGACACTGAGATTGATCGGCAGGCGGCTTTTTGCAGAAAGGGTATCATTAAAAAAATCGTTTATGAAATTATTTTTTAACATTTTATTTCAAAATTTAACACACACGTTTTCACATATGAAGTTTTATAAATTAATCTTCCTTTTAGCATTTTCGTTAACGATTTTTACGTGTGACTAGTACAAATTAATTATCAAGCCAAAAAGATTAAATAATAATTCTATTTTAACAAGAAAAAGGGGATATATTCATTAACTGATGTTTAAAAACAGGCAACATGAACGCACACCGAAAAAAAACATGAGAGTTTCTTAATTTGAAGTAACAAGATTTAGCCGAGAAAGAGAGTTTCCTCGTTGAAAGAGTAGGGGAAATTTATTTTTCTTTCTTTCATCTCTAACATGAAACAGAAGTGCTTTGGTGCCGATAAAACTGTTTGTATATATATTTCGTTGAACATAATCAGGCTTCTTATTCTAGGAAAGACTATTTCAGGATAAGTCAAAGAAAAGAAAAAACTAAATCAGATAGTTTATCTTCCGGTCATTATACTCAAATTAAAATTTTGTTCAAAGTGAGATGTTGACTGATTAATTATTGTCACTTATTACAACAAATATAAAGCAACACAAATTATTCTTTAGTTTTAAAATACAAACCTATTACGTCCAACATTTTATTTTTTCTCGTAACCAACCAGAATAATTTTATTTTAGTTTAAAATGCTTTCAGTTGGGCTTTTTTAAGTTAATGGGACAAATAAAAAAAATGAAAAAAAAAATTTTTGAAAGACTGGAGCGGGGTGAAAATCTTGGTTCACTTTTTAGAATTACTGTCACTCTGGAATTGCGAATAGCTATTGGTGACATATTTAGTATTTGTAAGCTTTAATTATATGAGAAGGAAGGTACCTGGGTCAGTGGGGTAACGGAGAACATTTCGTCCCCCTGTAAAGTCAGGTTTTGCGCTCCCAAGTTGTATTTTACAAAGAGTGGCAGTCAGGCCCCCAAGAGCCTTGGGCTGCCCCGGGATTCGGGGGTGTACGTTACGCCCAGTGGCGTAACGCAGAATGTTAAGGTTTTCCTGCAAAGTCAGGTTTTCAGCCCCAGACTGAATCTTTCAAAGGGTCAGTCACACTTTGGGCCCCCTAGAGTCCCTGGGCTCCCACCGCAATGCGGGATTTGCGGGGGTGTACGTTTTGCTACTGGCCTGGGTTGATACCTTACTTTCTCAGGTTTTGCATAATGCCACATGAGGATTTTGACATCCAATTCAATTTAAACTGCAGCTTTCTTCATTACAGTGAAAGGTAATTTTAAGTAACAAAAATTTAAAATCGCAAAAAGGGGTGGCAAATTATTTTGTCTCGAGGGCCACATTGTGGAAGCGGGGGATACTGGAGGGCCGCACCTTTTTAAAATCATTGCATTCATTAGTTAACTTTGCATCTCTGAAACGGTATAAATTGTACCATATACACCATTTCTACTCAATTTATTTCCTGGGCAAATTTCATATTTATAATGCAAGCACATTTAATTTTAGAATCAATTTAATAAGATAAATGTACCCTATAAATGCTTTTCAACATTTTTTTTAAATCATGGGGGAGATTGCTTGTTGAAACTTTCATCACAACCTGCAAGCTAATGTCAGCCAACTTGCATCCATATTTACTCTTGTTGATCATCATACAAAAAAAAAAAAAAAAAAAATTGCTCAAAACGTTGAGTCAAATAAAGAGAACATTTTCTGCCTATCTGGTTTTCACTCTTTCTTGGCGGGCCTGTATTTGCCCACTCCTGGATTATAAAGTAAGACACAATCATTTAAAACTCGGGAAATGTCTTACGATTAGAATTTTAATTGGAAATTAAAAATAATTTGTTCATTCATTTAAAATACAAATTGTGTACCACAAATGACATGATTATCCAAAAGTTGATCAGACAAGATAAGTTGCTCTCAGGGACGGAGCTACCACAGTATCAATGATACGGGGCTCCAATATGTGTAAGAAAATAATCACAAAATGTCAAAAAGCCCCAATTAAGGGCACCCCAAGGAATTTTGATACAGGACCCACTCAGGACTAGCTACGCCAGTGGTTAATCTTTCAAATTCAAGACAAAAAAATTAATAACAGTAAAAACCCAGTCCAATACTGTTCTAAATTCGAACAATTATGTTGATAAAAGTTTAGAATCCTTTGATTAAACTGATGTTACTTAAGTAGCTTAAATTGGAAAGCCGTCGGTATAATTCAGCCCTAGTTCTCAGAGTAAAACTATTGAAAATATAACAAGGTCTCAAAGAGTCCTAAATAGAAAAATGTGGAAGCTACAACAATGAAGCAACAGTTTTAGGTGTGCCAGTGGCGTAACGTACACCCCCCAGCAACCCCGAAATGCGGAGGGGAGGCAGGAATCTAGAGGGCCCAAAACTTGACTGACGCCAAATTCGTACCCTTTGTAAGGTCCACTTTGGGTCCAAAAACCTAAATTTGCAGGGAGGTCTTAATATTCTCCGTAACGCCACTGAGTGTAGCCCTTGTTTTTAATCTAATCTTTAATAATATAAAAAAATATTTTTTAAGTCAATTCCTACTTAGATTAACAACGAAAAATTTTATTTTAGCTACTTTTTATTAAATAGTTACAATTAATATAAATATGTATATACATAGGACAGAATCACAACATTAAGTGGTAATTAGTTTTTAATTATCATTAAAGTATCGTATTGTCCTTTTAATTTCAGTCCAACTGAATGCTTTAACACGTGAGAAAAAAACCTTTTCAAGTTTTGACACAAGTCGCCAACGTGGCTGTATTTGTAATTCTTTAAATAATTAGTTTTAATTAATTAATTTTTATTAATTATAAAATTAAATTATTGTATTGTCATCCAAAATGATCCTGTATATAAAATTTCAGCACAATTCAGCGCTTTAAAATGTATTTTATTAACGATTGAAAATTCCACCAAGATAAATAAATAAATATACAAATATATAAATAAATAAATATATAGACAGTACGAGCTAATAGTAGGAATTGAAAAATACGAGATGAATAAACCAATAACTTAAAATTGTGTTTTTTGCAAGACAGCGTTAACCAAAAGCACACATTGATTTTAAGAAGTGTGTACCAACTTGAAATGTTAATAATAAATTATTTCTTTTTTTCCTACAAAATAATGTATAAATATTTTCTTATCTTTCACTTATAAACTTAAAACGAAATTTCAATTTATTTCTTCATGTTTATTTATAGAAGGAAAGTGCTATCGCGTTCCAGTTTAACACAAAACACTTTTAAAACACAGCACCGTTGCTTTTAATTTACACAAAGCATTTGAAATAACACAGACATAAAAATCACCATAGGTTATTAAGAAAATTTGCTTCGCGTAAATAAATGAACAGTGCTCCAATTACAAGTGATTGTTACGAAATCATTTAAAACTGGTTCTACTTTCATTATTATTATCAAGTTTCGTAAAACAAGTTTCACACTTTTCATGCAAGATTGTTTTCTCTTTTGTCTTGAACGCCGTCGAAAATAACTCCTTTAATTTGCAACCAATTACTTACGGTCAGATTAGTGGAATACGTGGAACCGTAATTTACTGTTCCCTGCTCTAATGAGTTCGATATTCACTAAGCCTCTTTTGGAAGGAAAAACAATTAAAACTCGATGAATTCTGAACCAAATCGCTGATAATAATTAATGCTAGCGATCGGTCTGGAAACATGAGAGTTGAAGCTATTCGTGCAACAATTGAAACAATACGGGGACTTATTTTAAAAACATTTTTACAGATAATTAACGTTATATGTCAAATATTGATAAATATTTATAAATTTCAGAACGTATATGTATGAACTTTTCATTATGAAAATTTAATACAAATAAGTAATTAAAATTTTTATAAACTTCACAATTTTAATGTATCTAAAGAAAAAAAATCATTCAAATTGCTGTTCCATATTCATTTGTGATGTAAAATAAGTATGGGTCGGGATTCTTTTTGGCAGTTGAATTCGAGGCTTGCAGAAATTTACCAGAAACACAAAACACATATCTTTTTTTAATGAATGCAAAATAACTTTTCGGGTTTATTCTAAAGATAATTTTTTCAAAGAATACGGCCGTGGTAGCTCAGTAGTCATGGTCATGGACTAACAGCTTGTGTGCGAGGCCAGATGCTTCTGAAGACTCGCCATGTAGAGGAGTTGATACACATTAAATCTCTGTCGTATCTCAATGTCCACCCGTTGGCATGGTTTGGTAATTTAGAAAGAGGGAGGCAGCTTAGGTGTCGTCTTCGTCACTTAATCACGGTTCAAAATTACAAGGTCCGTCTTCAACAATACAGCCCAGTGGTCATGGTCACGGACTAACAGCTTGTGTGCGAGGCCATATGCCTCTGAAGACTCGCCGTGTAGAGGAGTTGATACACGTTAAATCTCTGTCGTATCTCAATGTCCACCCGTTGGCATGGTATGGTAATTTAGAAAGAGGGAGGCAGCTTAGGTGACGTCTTCGTCACTTAATCACGATTCAAAACTACGAGGTCCGTCTTCAACAATACATAATAACAAATAATAATTATTATTTTTACCTTTGTATATTTGTATTATGTAAGTTTAAAGTGAACTTATCTTTAGTTTGTATTAAATAAATTTGTTGCGAACCTTATCAACTTTGTATATTTTTTATTCCGGTGTATTGAACTGTGTAATTTCGGTCTTAACAAGTTCACTTGTTTATTGTTTAAAGCTGTATTTTTGAACTTATGAGAACACCTATAAGTCTATTTTTATGTATTTCTGGGGAAAATGCAAACTAAAATTTTGATCAATATAGACTGAATGCGGGGGTGGTTATTTACCGGGGGACAATTTTGTAGCGTAAAAATCTTTTCGGTGAGCTTGGTTCCATTGGGCATTCGGCCAATAGTCTCCGTGTTTATTTACAAAGCAACGTCAATAAACACTCACTCATTCAAAGAAAAAAAATTTATGATTAATTATAAATCATTTTAATTCGTCATGGTTTATATCGAAAGCCGCAAAGATGAAAATTTAAAAACTATGTTTTAAAAGCTTCTCAAGATTAGGTACAATAATACTAACGAATACATTTTGCAAAAAATTGTGAATCTTTAAAAAAAAACTCGATTGATTATTATTTTGAAAGTAAACATTCTTTTTCTTTTATCGATGCGTTTTTATGAAAAGAGTTTTTCAATCGTTCTGTACGGATTTCTTACCATTGTAATGTATCAAAATTCTGTATTAAAAAAGTTCATACTTTGTCCTTTTAGAATCAGTGATTTAAAATATAAAATGTCAAAAACTTTTCTTTTTGCGATTTTTTTAAAAAAATACTTTAATAACTTCGTTTTTTATAAAAATAATCACACGGATAAACACTTTAAAGTTAGTACTATAATAAATTAAGAGTTTGATGCATATTCTTAACATATTATTTATTACTAAATTTGCTGAAAAAACTGTATTTATAATTAAAATGTAGATAATTTTCATAAAATGTTTTTATTCGTGATTCATCTTTTTGTCTCTCCAAGGCTTTGAAAAAATCATATTTTTAAGCACTTATCTAACTGATTGTAGCTTTTAAAGAATTATAATTTAATGCGATGATGCGAAAAATTGATAGCGTAATTTTTAAAGGGAACAGAATACTTAAAATTTTCAGACTTATTATTATACACTACATTAATGATTTTGTACAAGTTACTATAAATATTTCCAGTATAAATATAAATTTTTTATGTATGTATTCATTATTAATAGGAGATTCACTTAATTTCAATATTCGGTCAATAAATTCGGTGTCATTTGTTAATATCAATGAAGATAAAATAAAATAAAATAGTACTTACCGACTGCAATATTCTCTTCCACTCTTTCAAACCTCCGGTTTTCTCCCAAGGGGTAAAAAAGACACGCTGAAAAGAAAATGAAAAAAATGAGAGCCTCGTGAACACATTTTCTTCAAGCTTTTAATAAAAGAAATGTTTTAACATGGCCACTAACAAATCTTATAATTTCCTAAGGTAATTTATTTATTATAATGCTATTTTGAAACTAAAAATAATTTACATTAATTTTCAAATTAACACGTTTTAATATTTTAAAATTCATCATGTAGATATTGACAGCGTTAAAATTTACCAAATAATAATTTTAAAAAAAGAGAGAGAAATTAAAAGCAGATTTTTCTTACTATTACAATAAGGTAAATGACGCATAAATGGAAAATGATTCTTAATTGATAGATTTTAATTAATTCTGTTAGGCTAGTTGAAATATAGGTATATGTTGTACTTAAATATTTATTAAGCTCAATTATCATTAAATTTGTTTTATATTTAAAAATAAAACAATTTCAGTGCTTTAAAATTCTTTGAATGACGATGAACAGGAGTTAGATATATTTTTACATAACTATCTTCGTCATAGTTATTTGTCATCATAGTTGTAGTAAAACTGTAAACCTTCCAATTATAAATTTTTTTAAAATCCCAAATCCTCAGGAAATCAAAGGTTTTAGATTTAATTTTAACGGTAAAGAAGCTTTAAAATTGTTTAGATATAAATTCGATATAAAAAATAAACAAATACAAGCAGAAGTAATTGGCAATATCAATTTGAAAACTATTTTACTTTACTGTAGACATTTATTTTTTTGAACCAAACTTCGCTTCAAATTCATTCAAATTTAAATCAAAATAACAGAAAATTTTTCAAATAAACGTAATATTTTTTTAGATAATCATTAAAAATTGTGACTAAATTACTATCACAGAAATTTTATCATTCTTAATTGTTTTAGCTATATTTTACCAGAAACAAATGAAGATATTTTTTTATTCATTAGTAAATACTTGAAACATTTTTTTTTATTTGGAAGCATTTTAGCATACCGCAAGTCTCAGATGCTTGTTAAAGTATTTTTACTTAATAGTTGACTTGGGTGGGACACAAACCTGATTTTTACAATGATTTTTTGTATTCAATCATATTTTAATCTGAAACTTTCTATCAGTCTGAATTATAATAATGTATAAAAAGACAAAATTTTTAAATACTAGTTTATTTGAAGGACAATTATCAATGAAACTTAGAAACAAAACAATTGCAACTTGTTCAACTACTTTTTATCCAGGTGTAAAACGTCAAACACACGTTACGTTGATTACAAAAACATTATTATATTCGCTTCGTAAAATCTAGTTTATAGATAATATAAGTCTAGGAGTGAGCATGTGGCACTATTTTTTCATTTTTAATTAAAATTTAAATATACTTAAGATTAAAAAATATTAAATTTTGATGAAACTTTCATCAAATATGATTTTGAAAGTCTTCCTTGCCATAAAAGTCAAAATTAAAAGATTTTTTTTAAAAAATTGTGACGTATCAGCATTATCTTCCAGTGGCGTACACGAAGTTGGAGTTTTAGGGTTCAAAACAGTGTCGTAACGTAAGCCTTACAAAACGGGGAGGGGGCAGAATTATAAAGGGCCCAAAGCCAGACTGCCAACAAGTATGGTTTGGGGCCCAAACCTGATTTGTGGGAGGGGCCTAATACATTCTTCGTTACGCCATTGGTTTAAACCTTTTCCATAGACAAGGATATTTTCAATTTTTAGCATATAGATTACATCTCGGTGTTTTCGTCTACGTTTTTTTTTAAATGTAGCCCCTCCCATGAAAGCAGTCTGTAAGCCACTACCATCATTCAATAACTGAAACCGAATCGTTTCTCGGAGGTAAAATCGGAAATGATTCCGAAAATCTAACGTAGATTATACACAGAACAATCAAATGTGGTTCTTCAGAAGATCTAGTGATTGTATATAATTCGTATTATCGATTCATTTTGGATTTGCAGGTAAATACAAATTAAAACTATCAATATCCATAAGCCATACAAATTATTATATTACAATTTGTAGTACAACCGAAAATCTTATTCAATGTGATATATTTGGTTTGAGCAGATCATACAATGTGAAAATGTGTGTTTTTGACAAGTAGTTTTATCATCAATAATATCAGTTTTACATAAACACAATCATATCTACTAACAGGTTGCGTAACATCACCGTATCAATGATACGGAGCTTCCAAGCTTCAGGGGCCCCAAAATGTGTAAAGAAAAAATCGTAAAATGATAAGGGAAGAAAGGTCACCAAGGAATTTTGATACAGGGCCACTCAGAACTACTCTAGTGGCTACTAATTTGAGCTGCCTATAATTAAAGTTCAATAACAAATAAAATGATACAATAGTATGTATCTAAATTGCAATTTAATGCCAATGCAGGATTTCCCTCAACACCTTTGCCAAAAAGAAAAAAAATCAAATAGCAAATGATTTCAGAAAAAATCCGGTTTAAAATGTTACACTACGCTATCCATAGCATCATTCAGAAAAAAAAAATTAAAATCAAGAGAAATCAAGGTAACGTATACGATATAAAAAAACAGCTCCTCGCTTTCAAACAGTGATATCGTCTCTCAATCGGAAATTTCCACGATAATTTTTCTGCAAGATATATTTCACGTCTAACTAACCCACTGACACGGAATTTCTGCAAACGGTGACCCAGTATGGATCCTCTTGTTTGGGGTAGCATCTTCGGCAGGCCAGACGGACACAACGAGGGTGGTGTGTGATTTCGTTATCTGGACTTGAGATCGCTCGCCATGGTTGAGTGACCAGTGGTCAAATTCACGGGACAATGAGCTGGTGACCAGTGAAGCTTAGCCCGGATGAACAAAAGTGCGGAGGTAAACTGACTGGAAGATGGAGCAGTCAGTTGGGGTTGATGGGTTTCGTTTGAATTTTTATTTAAACAGATTTATTTTTTATTTTTAGATAGGAAGATAGTTTAGAAATGTCAGAATCAGAGATAAAGGCTTACAAAAAATTATAGGTAATGATATTCATTTTAACATCACTTGGCAAGTTTTTTAGAGGGAGTGTATGTGTTGACAAAACTATTAATAAATTAAGTAGTTTTTATATTAAATTATTCATCTTATCATTCCAATATTAAGTATCCGACTACGTTCGGAACCGTGATTTTAAAAGTGCATAAATGGATAATTTTCGTGATATTTAGTGTCACTTAGATTAGAATACACGTATAAAATTGTTTTAAGGACACATTTTGACAAAAAAATATTATTTGAATACAATATTTCGGCAAAAAATTAACTTAGAATAACCTTTTTTCAAAATGTTCTCCTTTTGTGAAGAATGCTTCTATTATAATAATATTTTGCCTGTATTTAGCTTAGACCTATGTACAGAGCCTCAACTATGATGTTTTGAAAAATTAATATTATTTTCAGAGTTACAACCCTTTGAAATAATTATCGGCGTTTTTTTTTTCTTAAAATTTCTCCCCTCTGTTGTCGTAAAACATGGATAAATCCACTTCTAAGTTATATATTTCAAAAATTCTACTTGAGCCTCTGTACAGAGGTCTGAGCTATATACAGGCAAAATATTATAATAGAAGCATTTTTCACAAAAGGAGAATTGAAAATGGGTCATTCTATGTTCATTTTTTGTCAAAATATTGAACTTAAATAATTTTTTATTGTAATACTATTCTTAAAACAATTTTATATATATTTTCTAATCTAAATGACACTAAATATCATAAATATTATCCATTTACACGCTTTTGAAAAATCACGGTTCCGAACGTAGTCGGATACCTTAAATTGATATTTTTATTAGATGTCTAGAAAAGATAAGAAAATTGTTCCAAGGACTTGTTTGAATCACGTTATATAACATTTTAATTATTTTTAAATGAATTGCTCAAAACAACCATACCATTAAATAACTATGCATAAATATAGTATTTAAGAACATTTCTTTTCGTTAAGCTAATGCTAGGGAGGATTCAAATACAGTAATATTTGTTACAGAATAAGGAAAACAATTATTATTAATCGATTATTAATCGATTTCCAGCATTGCTTGACTAAACTTTACAGAGAAAGTTAAAAAATTTTAATCGAATTTAAAATTCATTGAAGAATTTAAAATAATATAAAATAAAAAATATTAAATTTTTGTGAAAATTTGTAAAAATATTATAGAATATCTTTGGATTTTGCGGACTTAACATATCACGAATCATAAATTAAATAGCAATATTTTTGATAAAAGAAATGTTTTTAACATTATTAAAGTTAATTCAGGATCAATAATATATATCCATGTATCAATGCACAGTTATATAATACTGAACTATTTGCAATGCAATTATTATTTAGTTGTTAAAAATAATGCTATAATAAATAATATTAAAAATTTATAAGATATTGGCTTTAAACTCAGCTTAATGGTAGTCTGAACTCATTTATACTTTAATATTTATTATTTATTTTATTTAATCATATATATATCACACTAATAATTAATTTGTTTAAATTCAAAACAAGTTTATTATGCTCAGTTAATTTTAATTTTTACATTTTCCTTTTTAAAAAGAAGAATATTTACATTTTAAACTTTGTTTTTACATTTTTTTGTTGTTATTTGTGTTTTCACATTTTGTTTGTTATTTGTGTTTTCACATTTTGTTTGTTGTTGTATTCATTTAAAAAATAAATTTATGAAGAATATTATTTCCAGAAATTCAATTCTGCAATCTGTATAAATTTAGTTATTTACTGTGAAGTAGTAAATTATTTCAGTATATATTCTTGGTTTATAATTTTAGACTTTGCATATATATACACTAATTTTAGTACTTTCAAATTTATTATATTTTTTATAAATAAGTAGATCCTTCTTTCCTCGTATTATGGTGATTTAGATTTTTAGAAGTTAATCTTAGACAAAAATTTTTTAACATTATTTCTAACTATCTTCTTCTACATTTTGTTTAAGCCTAGTGGCATAGGCATATAAGAGGAAAAGTTACCAGTTTAAAACTTTGTTTAACCCTGTAACCTTGCTAATACATTACTGAGGCTATTTTGCTTTTGTCCAGCCTTGTTTTACTATTTTCTAGCTGATTGTTTTATTTGCTCTAAGCATATATAAACATATAACAAATAGTAGAAAATTGAGTTGTTATGAAATTCTGTATAATTAAATACATCTAGCCAACTTTTCACTTTCTTTGTGAAATTTGATTCAGAAATGAAGACTTCCAACATGCACCAAATGCACTTGAAAAATTCTACTTAAAATGACATCATTTGATTATTTAATTGAATAGAAAAGTATTTCTAAGTGTTTTTGAGCCATTACACGCTTCCTTTCATAACAAATTATCAAAATTCTGATAAACCCGTTTCTGTTCACATTGTGACAGGCACCACTTGAGCGACCAAGTACTTTGATTCCACGGCAGAATATATAAAACAAGGAATTTCTTTATTGTCTCTCTTATATGTAAGTAGGACACGGCGCCTTAGGTTTTTAGTCACCAAATATCTTCAGAATTGAACACTATGTGGTTTATATGATCAATCTTTAAAAGTTCCTTTAAATCATAAAGTTTGAAATGGTGTAACTACACAATGAACATAAATGAATGAATATTAAATTACGAATGGCTCAAATTTATCCGGATATTGAACGAAGAGTTTTACCAAGAAAGACCGATCCGGTGTATTGCAAGTCAAATTCACAATCCATTATAATTTGGTTATTGTTCTCTTTCTAGTTAATTTAAAAGAAAGCATACTTTATTGTGTAAAATACATGCTTCTTAGTTTATGGATATTTTTTATAATGATTATTTGAATGTTGTTTATTCAATAATTTGTATGCTAAATTAATTGTATTTTATTTAGTGTGGAAAATATTTATACTTATTAAAAAAATATTCAAAAATTAATTTATCAGATATTTTAGTATTTAAATATAAATACAAGTAAATATAGAATATTGAAGGAGAAACTAACAAGAAAAATTTGAAACGTCTTATTTAATTTTTCCTTATCAAAAAATCAATTTAAGATATTACTATGAAATATAAAATCACGTTTTTAAACCTGATATTATTCAGAATTTCATTTATCACATTTTTGTTTTTCTTTCCTCACTTGAATATATTTAAATTGCAAGCGGTATTTAAGAATAGAGTGAATGAGAAATATTTTTAAATGCATTTATTTTCAATATTATTGCTGCAATTTAATTTATAGCATTCATTACTAAAAATATAATTCTAATAAAATCTGACTTAAAAAAAGTATTTTAAAACCACAACCCCATATTCTTAAATAAATAAATAAATAACCTCCGAATAACAATTAAATGTTCTTCCTTTTTTAAAAAACCTGAAAAATATGAATCAAGCTCAGCACAGCATAACAATATAGGATAAGAATATAAAAGTTTGAAAAAAATAAATTGAATACTAAGCAAATTTTCTTTACATAAAATTTGGTACAGCAATAATGGAAAACTGATTAAAAATCCCGAAAAAATTCAAAATATTTAAAATTTACTAAAGTTTCAACTTCTCCCCTATTTTATCATTTAATTAATATAAGGTCTCAAATTCGATAATAAACAATGTAAATAGGTTAAAACTACGTAATCTAGAGCAACAATTTAAAACTAGAAAGTTAAAATACATGAAAAGAACATATGTATTTCAAAGTGTGTCAAATATCATCAGGCAACATATACAACGGCAAGCTCAAAATTAACCACTGGTTTCCTCTTCAGTAGTAGGGTGCCAATCTATAAAATACAAGTACACCTACGGTTTGGAATAAGAATTATCCCAATAATTAGTGTTTTTGAACCCTTAGTTCTAACCCCTAGTGTGTGCTTTCTGGAATTTCCAGTAGGGGGTGCTTTGAGGTTTCAATGAACCTCATGACACAAGGAAAGTCATTTTAGGTTAATAATAACAGAAAAATGCAGAAGACTACCGGATTAAGGATGATATAACGAGCTTTTTTTTTGAGTCACGGTATGTCATTGAGAAATAGTAGAAAAAGGTAAAATGTAAAAATATGTCGGAGGCATTGACCTTTAAACGGTTCATAAAAATCGATGCTGTGGGTAAACTTGTTTTTAAGAATTATGTATTTTATATCCTGGCATTTTAAGCTTTTATGTATGTGTTGTATATTTTGTATATACACAAATATACAAAAAATATGGTGATTTGCATATGTACAAAAAACGGTATCGCACAACCAGTATAGTGGTTAGCGATGCTGACTGTGGTGCCGTAGGGACTGGGTTCGAATCCCGGAGAAGACATGGATGTTTGTAAATGTATAGTGCCTTTGCGGCATGAGGGTACTCTAAATAGCCGTCGAGCCGCAAGTTCTCTCGTGTGGTTGGTGGAAGGGGAAGAGAGGTAGGAGGCCCCTGACCACCCCCAGGTTTTCTCCCTCTAAGTTGGGTGGAACCAAGCCAAATCGTACTGTCACCTGCATGGTGCTCAAAACAAAGGCTAACGACAGGCGTAAAAATTCTAGCCCTTAGCCGCGATGGATTTCGCGGCCCTCGATCTGACTTCGGCTGGCAGGTGGCATTAGTCACAACAAAAAATGGTAATGAAACAGTAATAATGGCTAACTTAGTTTGATTTGTTTTATTTATGCTGACTTTCCACATTCAAGCAACATAATGGGTCAATGGTAACAGACCTTATAATGGGCTTGATTCACATGAATTTACATGATAAAAACAAACACGTGTTTTCCATTAAACTAGTTGTACTTGTTGTTCTATTTGTAAAACTCAGATAAAATTTCAAATTTCATATTTGGGTAAAGATGTTTAAATGTTAAGGAAAAAAATTTCTTCAAAAAGATTTTTTTTTAAATTAAAAAAAGTCGCATTTTATGCTTATACTTTTAAATAAAATGCATTTTGTATACATATGTACTTTTTAAGAGAAAGTTTCTGCAAAGAGCAAAACTTGGCAGCACCGGAGCGCGTGAACTGATTAGTTGGAAACACAAGATAGTTTTTATCGTGTGACTATGACGTCACATGAGTTTTTGAATTGATTGGCTTGAATCACGTGGCTTTCACTATCATGTGACTATGACGTCACATGAATTAACCTCATTGTCACGGTGGCCTCAGTAGCCTAGAGGTCATGGTCCCGAACTCATAGCCAGCATGTCGCGGATTCTAGTTCTGGTGACAGTGAAAACCCACCATGTACTGGGGCTGATGCACATTAAATTTATCGAAGCTCAAAATCTTCCCGTTGGCTTCATGTAGTGGTTTGGAGGGTGTTCTCGTCACTTGGCAGAGTTTCAAAATTACGAGGTCCGTCGCCAATAGCCCTCGTGTTGCTTTTGGTGCAACAGGTATGATAAAAATGAAACTCGAGTTGTAATTTCACTTCCTAACTTCTACATCTAATCATATAAGGGAGAAAATTTGACGCTCAACAATCTCCATCATTTCACAATATAGTCTTGAGGATTCGAAATCATAGCCCACGAACCCCAATGCTCATAATCTTCTCGCCAAGTTTCCATCGTACAATGGTTATTTTAAAAATATGCTTATCTTACTCTATTCCGATTTAAAGTGATATATGTTTTTAATTATTTAATTTTGTATTTTTATTAATAAAAATAATATAGTCTTAGAACTTTTCACTAAAACGTAACTATAATCAAAATGTATTATAATTCATTAAAAACACAAATTTTTTATTTTATCAGTATTGTAATCCATATTGTAATTTATATAATTTCATTTATCAGGTAAAATATGTATTACTAACTTTTGAGCTTTAAAAGGTTATTAAAACCATTATCAATTTTATTCATTAAGAATTTTGAAATAGTTTCTGACAAGAAAAAAAGAGGCTTTTATTATTCAAAAAGCAATATTCATACATTAATCAATAAGAAAATTATTAGTAATAGTTAAGCTTTCATAACATAAATGAGGAAACTTAAATGATAAAAAGAAAAAAAAATAAGTGTTCCGTAAAAACTGTATTAAGTGATTTTTCAAATAAGTATTATAGATGTATCAAATTAATAATGGTACTAATGATATGGGTATAATTTAATAACATCATTCACACTTCACGTTTTGCATCATTAACATTATTAATAGTCAGATAACGAATATTTTCGATAATAAACAATGTAGTTTTAATTTTAGAGAAATTCATTAATTATGAAGATTAAGTCTTCTTATTACTAAGCAAAAATGTTTTTGTTTTAATAAGTACAAGAAATAAAAAAAATGACAATATGATTTAAAAATTCATAACACCTGTTTCTTAATAAAGAAAAAGAAATACTTAAGGCAATATTTTACATTGCGAGTAAACATAAGAATGAAAGAAAAAAAAATTCACGAAACAAAACATATTATTTGACAAAATAAATAAAACTACAAATTAATTTTAGAAAAACGCAAAAGCAATTTTAATATACTAATTTAATATTCTGCTAACATTTTTTAATCAAAAATACACCTTAAAGCATTTTTAAAAACAAGAAAAACCAACACAAAACAGTACTGAGAATGGTTAATTTAAACGAGAAAAAAAGAAAATTCTAGGTAAACACAAACTCTTTCAAAAACAGTTGCATGACGGGAAGGAAACAAAACATTAAGAAGAAGAAGAAGAAATTGCAAATGTTCCACCTCCATGAGCAAAGAAATAATAATCAGGTTCAAGATCCCTGAGGTCTACGGGGGGTCGCTAAGTTCATTAGGCAAACCAGCGGAATTCAAAATGTATGCAATCATGGAAGAACTTGTTGAACTCTGCTTCTTTCAATTGAAAGCTGTTTTTTCCGGTTGCCAGATTTTTCAGATGTTTTAGCTGAAGGTTTTGAAACAGGTAAAGTTTCATTCTAAATTTTTTATTGTAAATAAAATTTTGCAAAAAGAAATTTAAGCACATTCTTATTTTTTTAATTCACAACTGAAATAATTTATCTTATTTTATAGTTTATTTTGTTTTAGGATATTTAGAAAAATATTTATGTTATTAATGTTGTTATGCTAACAAAATTAGTTTAAAACAAAAGAAAAGAAAAAGAAAAATGGATCTGTATGGATTTTATTAAATAGTAGAATATTCTTTAGTTTTTCATGAAAAAATGTATCCTACACATAAGCTTTCTTATTAGTGACAGAAAAAAAAAAAACTCTGCATTCGTAACCTAATCATTAACAAGTTTCGAATTTAAAAATTTTTATGGAATAAATTGTACCAAAAAGGAAAATTTTCAAAATAAAAATAATAAATGGAGAACAAAAAGATTCGAATTTTAAATGTATGTAAAATTTTTTAAATGTTCTGCAAAAATACGTCCCCACCCAAAATAAAAATACGTTTTATAGAATTTTAACTCACAGAAAATTTGAAAAAAAATTTATCCATCAAATTAAATTTTCCTTATTTTGATTTAATTAATTTCAGTTAAGTTGAAATCTGAAAAAATCTTTTTGAGGTTTGTTTATTTAAAATTTTGTAATGATACGTTAACTTTATACTGAATGTATGAATTTGGTATTTGCAAGTGTTAAAATAAATACTATAATAACACGAGTTTTTTTTTTCTTGTAAAAAAAGTGTTTAAGAAATATATAGTGAGTCAGGAAAAAGGTGATAATGTTAACATTCTATTATTTTAATTGTTTTTTTTTTCAAAGTAAACAGTTTTCTTTGCGTGTATTAGCAGAATACACTTTCAATGTATGGTACCTAGTTGAAGATTTTTTATATCATAACATATTTTTCCTTTTTGTCAAAAAATAATATAGTAGTCATTTTAATCAAAGATGGCAAGTCTGATAAAATTTGAATAAATTTTATTGTTAAAAAGTATAAGACATAAATACACATTCCTAGTATATTTGAAAATTTGTTAAAAATTAGCTTCAAGTAAACTAATAGCATAGCTCAAAATCAGTGTTTTTATCAACACAAATCACACACACAAATTTCTCTGGTTCAAAGTCTGAGCAGTCCTTGTGCCACTAATCTTTTACAGGAGAGATTAGCATAGATCTCATACAAACTGTATGAACATCACACTTTGCTTTAAGTTTGCACGATATTTGATTTCCTCTGCAATCACCAAATCCCATTCGTTTAATACAGAGGAATCATTATTATAAATCGATTTTACTGTCTTCAAATTCATTAATTGTATAAGCAACTGCAGCTTCTTTGAAATAAACAGTGCTGAATTGCTCACCAATCTTTGTGTCAGTAGTGGCTTGTGGATGACTGCGAAGTTATCACAAGCTTAGCTGTAAAGTCTTTAATTGCCCCCTTGCCTTCACCAAATGAAAGGTTCAGCAACAAAAATAACGCAAATAAACACATACAGAAAAGAAAGCAGTAGAAAGCACTAGAGGCAAAATGGTGACATCATAAACTTGCTTCAGTCAACTTGCCCCAATCAGCAATGAATTCAGTCTTTGACTTTTGTGGTAGAATTAACAAGAATAAGATAAAAATACATAGAGCTATTGCGAAAATCATATTGTTTAAGCTAGTCATGTAGAGCAATGAATAACCAATTTTCCTAACTCGTTTCTCCATGAGCTTTTACTTTGAAAATCTTTAAAGTTACAAAATGTATAACAAAATACGAACAACATCCAGAAAATAAGAAAAATAACAAATAATTTCATTGTGCCAGATTTTAGTATCTAGAAGTGAGGAGAGCGGTGTTTCTTAAAAGAATGAATTTAAATGAATTTTGCCCAACTCATCGACCTTCCCATGGAACTCGTACACAAATTTTCAAAAGTACTGTTTCATCTCCGCAGTGTAGCTTGAATTTTTACGTATATTCCCTGGATATAAATTTTTACTGAGTAAAATCTAATGTCTTATTACCATTATTTCTTATTAAAGTCGGTCGATTTAGTTTTAATTCTATAAAAAAAAAACATAATTTACAACGTTAACAACACATATATAAATAGCCTGATTTTTCCTCTTTGGTAATTTATAACAAGTAAATTCTGAAAAAAATTTACATTCGAGATTCAATTTAAAATAAATGATAGTTAAAATTAATTATTTTTTATAACAGAAAACAGGTTTGTCCTTGAGCACTACGTTCGCTCTTATCGAAACAAAGATTACATATTTATCCTTAATACAATAAGTAATTGTAATTGTTCCAAATTATTACATGCATATAACTGGAGAATATTTGCAATCATATTTAATGATAAAATATACGAGAAAAATAAATCATTCAAGAACTACTTCATTTTTAACACCATTCCTTCGAATAAATTCTGAACACTGAAGATTCTACCGCTCCATTAATTGGGTTTTCCATCGTTTGGATCAGCCTTGACCCCTTTAACCAATCAATGTGAAGAATAGAAAACAAAGCTAAAAACAACAACGCATCAAAAAAGAATAGCCGGCAGAAGATCTTCACGATTTAAACCCCTCACGCCGTCTGATAAGACTTTTTTATTACCATTAACGAAGGATTCTTCAAGAAAAAGCAACGTGATCAAGAATAATGGCATGTGGTCAGTTCCGTTCTTTACTGACCCGTATTAGAACGTTCGCTATTTCGATGTCCTCATTTAGCTTTTGTAATCATTTTAACACAAAGCTATCTTCGAAGTGTACAGAAGCACCCTTCGATTCTATTATATCCAGAAGATAAATTATTCTGGACCCGATTATGCTGATGGATATGGCATTCTAATTTTGGAACGAAATTCGTTCAACAAAGTTCTACATGATAAAGAATACATAGTTGCAAGTAAGGTCCTTTATACGCAATAGTATGATGTTTATTTACATAGTTAAGAACCTTTAAGCTGACATTTAATTAATTTTTAAGAATAACTTCAATGATTGCAATCTACAAGTTAAGACAGCGAGTTAACTCGTTACAGCAGGGGTGGGCGGACTTTTCCAGGGTACGGGCTACTTCTAATGTTTTTAAGGTGTTGCAGTCCACCCATTGGCGTAGGTGTGGCTATTCTGTATTAAAATTGCATGTTTTCTTTTCTGAATACTGTTTTTGACATTGTATCCCTCTTTTAAGGTATCCGACTACGTTCGGAACCGTGATTTTGCAAAAGCGTATAAATGGTATCGATGATATTTAGCGTCACTTAGATTAGAAAATGTATATAAAATTATTTTAAGAATAGTATTGCAATAAAAAAATTATTTAAGTACAATATTTTGACAAAAAATTAACATAGAATGACCCATTTTCAAAATGTTCTCCCTTTGTGAAAACTGCTTCTATTATAATAATATTTTGCCTGTATATAGCTCAGACCTCTGTACAGAGGCTCAACTAGAATTTTTGAAATATATAACTTAGAAGTGGATTTATCCATGTTTTACGGCAACAGAGGGGAGAAATTTTAAGAAAAAAAACGCCGATCATTATTTCAAATGGTTGTAACTCTGAAAATAATGTGAATTTTTCAAAATCATAGTTGAGCCTCTGTACAGAGGTCTGAGCCATATACAGGAAAAATATTATTGTAATAGAATCTATTTTCACAAAAGGAGAACATTTTGAAAAAGGTTATTCTAAGTTCCTTTTTTGCCTAAATATTGTATTTAAATAAATTTTTTTTTGTCAAAATGTCCTTAAAAATAATTTTCTACATGTATTCTAATCTAAGTGACACTAAATATCATGAAAATTATGCATTTATGCGCTTTTTTAAAATCACGGTTCGGATACCTTTAAGTATGACAGATTGCTACTTTTACTACAAAAACACAAGTAATACAAAATTTTCAAGTTGATTATTATAAAACCGCAGTATCTGCTAGACCTTGGAGCGTGAACGTATTCAATACAGCGAGCAGAGGAAATACGTGAGCTGATGATTCTGAAACTAACGTATATGTACTTACATTTGTTCGCTGCCAATTCCCGTGCCATCACGGGACATGGCATCAACTCGAGAAACAAATCCCATAAAAGCACAGGGCGTAGATGTCTCAATACCCAATACCGTGCTATCGCGTAAAAAACTGATCATCAACGTTTATTCTCTCCTTCAGCTGGCGTATTGGGAAAAATTCATTTCAACGGCTGGCATCGCAGTTATCACTTTTTTCCCTCTACAACGGCAGTAAACAGTTTAAGCGTCATCGTTCGCTTCCAATGAAGGTACAAGAGTCGTCTACACATTTATTGAGTTATTTCGTGAAAAGCAGATTCTCCAGTCTAGCTGGCGTCGGTGTTTCATGAGCATGTTTCTTTTAGTATGGCGTCTTATGTCTTAGTAAAGGCGTTACCCCAAAATGTCTTGGTGGTCCACTGGTCAACCGCAATCGACTTAATGCCCATTCCTGGGTTACAGGCAATAATGCACATTTATCTAGACAACTCTTCGTGATACACCATTTTCTTATATCAAATTAGTTACTTCTATCATATGAATCTCAAATAACGATTTAATTTCAAAAATATTTTTAAGCTTTCAAATTCAATTAAATGTTAGCCATACAGCATCTGCAACTCATCTAGTCGAAATGAGCTTCAAGGAAAACTCCAGCACGGGAAGGGAAAACACACGTAGTTTTATTTTAAACTAGAGATAGAGAGAGGGTGTTTTACCCAAATACACTTGATGCAGTTTAAACAAAGATTCCTTTGAATTTTTTTCAACTGATAGTGTCTCTAGAAAATATCTTAACTAAAACAAGCATCGAAAGTGTTTATGTCCATTTTTGGTAAGAATTGTTGGTAAAAATAGTTTTTTCCCTTAAATCAAGGAAGATACAATTTTTCTTCAGTTTATTCAGGATGAGAACATGTGCTTGTGTAAATGCATCTCTTCACTTACACTTCATATTTCGTTTTGTAATAACAAACAAGTATGAATTTTACAGAGGAGTTGTTCAAATGCTAAAAAAACTGAGATAAAGCATATAAGGCTATTTTAGGTGGTTAAAAAAATTCTAATACTTTTCAAAAATGACAGAATGGATTTATTCTGTAACAAGCATTTTTTTTTTCAAGAGACCTTTTCAAGATATCTTTTCCAAGAGATCTCAATCAATAATCACCGAATATTGATTTTGTTGATAATAAGCTAAACTGAAGGATAATTACGTTAATGGGCAATATACATAAATTAGTATTGAAATGTTTCGTTACATATTTATAAAAAACAATTTCACACTATGGCAGGAACATCGTAGATAGGATAGAAAGAAAATAATACAATTACAATAGTAGCATTTCAAAAATCGTCCAATTTCTTACTATATTTGCGTGCTCTAAAAACATTTAGGTAAAAGTTCTTATATCGTTACCAATTAAATATTCAATGCTCCCGTTGACGAATTGACTTCTTACACACTAAATTAACTGATTGTCTGCATCAATAAATTCATAATGTTCTTTCCTTTATACACTTACTTCTATGTAGTGATGTCTTAAGAATTTTTGAGACTTTGCGTCCCTGTTCAAAAGTAGGCTTCACTTCAATCCTTAAATCAAATTTGGTGTATATACAAGTGAGGTTCAACAAAAGCAATCCATACTAAAATTAAGTATATTTAGAAAATTCGCGCGTTTTCTACGTTTTAATTTTACAAAATCATCAATTATGATTTCAAAATCAACTGCTTTCTTTCTAATATAATTTACGTAGACAATATATAGCATTCATTGTCAAATGCTTGGGCAAATGGTTACTTGTAACAAATAAATGTGCGTGACTCATAATCTCACAAACCTAGACACAAGTCGATTCGACCTACTATCGTCTTTGGACTCAATGAGTAACAATTATGTACAGCTGTAGGCTTAAGCCTAGATACGGACGACAAGCATGGCAATAATAATAGTCTTGCAACTGGTGCTAGTAAGCATGTAGTTTGAAATTCACAGCTTTACGGAGAATATTTCTAGGGATGACACTTGAAGATTAAAACTGTTCAAATCATGAGCTAATTGAGGCCAAGTCGAGAACGAGATGAGGCTCCTTCGAGGCCTAAGCCTTAGGCCCGGGCTATGTGGGTCCATGCTTTAAAACAGCGGGTCTGAAACTCTCGATCACCACGACCTCCCTTCATGTATCAGCCTTACATCGCGGCCCCAAAATTTTGAACACCCCGCCCTGACTCCCAGCATATGGCTGAGTGATTTAAAGGTTCCTCAACAGTCCTAAGACTGCTTCTGCTATTTATAGAGACTCTTTAACATTTCTTTTTTCCCTTTTAAGAGAACGGTAAACATCCAATTATAATGTATCAAATAAATATATATATGTAGTTTCAAATAAATATATATATGTAATATAGGCGCAATTCGATTTGGAAATCGAAATGTATACAATCGTTGCCGTATTGGCGCGCTATGTGAATTCAGTTCTTAATCTTTGCGCATGTGTTTCTATTATATGTTTTGAAAATATTACGTTTTAGTAATGGAACGTATTGTATTTTTATTATTTTCTACGTAGTAGAAAACAAAAAACTGAATTAATATTCTTGAACACAATACATATTCTGGTAAATATTTTTATACGGGAAATTTAGTGTTCTAGTCTGGTATAACATATCTTTCAATTCGACCGCGAGGTTTCTCAGAGTCTGTAAAAGAGGGAAATCTTAACATTAGATGAAAGACCTTCGCGAACCCCGTAAAATGGCGCTGTAGACCCCCTGGGGTCTATGGACCACATTTTAAGAGCCTCTACTTTAAAGCGTTTCTCTTTTTATAGCATAACCTAGTCCAGGGATGTCCAACACGCAGCCCGCGGGCCGCATGTGGCCCGCCAATACGTAAGTTGCGGCCCACCGACTCTTTTTTTAAAAAAAAAATTAAATATTAGGTTTTTAAAGTTTTTTCATTTTGAAATTTGTTTGAGGAGAAATTTATAAATATATATATATATATATACAATGTATTTGCCTGTTAACTGTTCTTGTTTTAAAATAAATCCTTTTTGATAATAGAAAAGTCCTTTAGATTAACATAGATTTATATTTTATCAAACAGTTACATTTGATTTTACTATAATAAATTACTTTTTTTTAATAAATTCCGAATTGCACTACGCATTTCCTTAACTATGGATGGTACATGATTCTCTGTGTGTGCGACTTTCATTTCTCCTCCTTTTCTGTTTGGAGTGCCCCAAAAGCAAGAGGCAGTCAGAGATGTTTTTTAAAGTTTAAAAAAAAGTATTCAGGACGGTTAAGATAAAGGGAAACGAACACACTTAAACGTTTGCGAATGACAGCCCAATCAAATTTCAACAATGAGTAACGAAAGATCAATTCAACAGGAACACCGTAATTTTCAAGAAAATGACAACTGTAATATTTTAAACATTATTTGATCATTGCATTATTATATTATATATACATTATTATATTATCTATGTCTGAAACCCAAAAAAAAAAGGCAAAAATAAAATTTTCTGTTTTAAATTTTCACTTCAATAAATGTTTTTTTTTAAATCTGATGCAGCCCGCGAGATTATAACGTTTTTCCGAAGTGGCCCGCAACATCATTTGGGTTAGATACCCCTGGCCTAATCAATTAAAATCTAGGATTTACAGTTTATATTAGAAACTTTCTTAAATTTGCCACATCGATAATTAGGTATTTAGACAATCTATAACTAAATGAATCGACCTGACATTTAGAAGTATGACTTTTTCAGTATTAAATTATAACATCTTAGTAACATTAAGCAAGAGTTATTCACTTTTGAAAGCTTTAAATCTCCGTTGTGTGGGATTGATTAGGTTGAATATATTCCTCCATCACTCCCAGTACTGCAACACTCCAAAAATCATTCAATTGCTGGAGTGTTTCACAGCAGGTACTAAAATTTAGTTTTAAACGCAAAACCGGATACTGAGCGATACTTTATCTTCGGGGTGGTTCTTTTGAATAAGGAAATAGTGTTCAACCCTTCTCAAGTTATGCTTAAGTGGAGAGGAAATTTTATTGAAAAAGCACGAGTTTCTTTGGGTCACTGTGTCGAATTTCCGAGAATGAAAAATAATGAACAACCATCATTAAGGTTTGATGGCAAAACGGATGTTTAGAAACTGAAGTACTCTTCTGTGCTTTGCAAAACTGAGCGGAAAGAAAGAATTTTATTTAATTTTGAACCCACTTTTATACAGTGGAATGTGTTAAAATATATCATTAGGTCTCAATTATTAAAATGCATTTATTTTGTGTATTTTCCTTGTTCTAAATTAAACATAAAACAAGTTTACAAAACATTTTTCACGCTTTACTGATGCTGAAATTAAACAAGTATTTAATGAAGCTTACTTTTCTACTACATAGATTGCCCAGGTTTCATTCAAAAATTTACATGCATGTTTCAGTTGTTTTGAAATTTTTAACTGTGATTTAAAAAAAAACTTACTTAATATTAAGTTTAGTTTAATTTTTTAAGTGTGACAGCGTTGTTTTTCAGATCATACCTTTTTTTTCTTTCAGAAATCTAAATTATGATACAAAATTTTACGAAATAAGATGCTGCGTAGTTGATACAGCGTGGAATTAATAACTACATTTTAATAGTAATAAAATACAAAAGAAACATTCTCATAAATATAATTGAAAGAAAATAATTTCTGATAATTATTTTTATAAATAAACAAAAATAATTTTACAGAGCACAGAACAATAGATTTAAGATATAAAAAGTAATATTAACGTTCATGTAGTTAGGTCTCCATTTAAATTTTTGGTTGGATCTTATTTTAGAACACACTTTTATTTACCACCAACTAGGTGAAATATTATCTTCATATTGGACAGCAGTTCAATACAGAAAAATGAGCAGCTAGCACAATTAGTTATTCTTCTTTGCCTAAGGTGTGGGCAAAAAAGGATTTTACTGCTAAATTTTTCAATGGAATTCTTCCATGAGTTTTAAAATTTTTAGCCTTCGGATATCACTTTATTCTCTTTAGAATGTCATTAATTTCCTATTTTTAGAAGCTAAATTTAACATGAATTAGTTTAACATGAATTATATAGTTTTCTATTTTTACTCCTTCAGATAAAACGATATATTTTCCCAGTTTTCTTGGTCTCGACTTTGAAAAACGCGCCTTGGCGCCATTTTGGCGTGGTTCGAAAAAGTCTTTACCAAAAAGGTGCGCTATAACAGGATTTTACCAAATTTTAAGCAAACAATTCATTTTACAAATAAATATTATGATAAAAATGTATTTTCTTAGACATACCTTTAAATTTTGAAAAAAGTTCAGATACATATACCATATTTTTCATATAGCTCCCACCTTCAAATTAAAAATTTTCATTAAAATATTTAATTAGAATTTAAAAAGTTTTAATGCTTATCTCTCGACAGAAGACAACGCATAAATGAAATATTTGAAAACTATTTCAAATAAATATCATAAACAAAATGAAAAGCACTCCATTTTGAATATAGCAATTAGATATCGTTTGTTAGTGAAATAGGATGTGAAATTAACATTACAAATATAGAAAAAAAAGGGAGTTCAAATGGAAAGCTGAGAAAGTTAAACAAATGGTACAACCACTGGGTGGTACTATAGCAGAAAGAAAGGTCGAAAGAACAATAAATCTTCCCACAAGAGATGATTCACAAATGCCTCGCATGAAACAAAAGAAATAAAAGAACCTTTTGTTATGCTGTAACTACTTATTGGATGGTATTTTAAATACAAAAGATACACATATGTATTATTTTATTTGTTTTTCCCACAAGAGAGATAGAGAATAGGAAGAAGGATCAAATTACAGAACGATTTAATAAGCGGTCAAAACACTGCCTTATACTTTTAGTCCGAAAATGAAATAACCAGTTAAGCCGAATTATGTACTAAAAAATGAACTTCGAAATATTAACAAATATAATAACTGTGTCACTATATTTTCATGTTGATAGACAACTGGTGTGTTTTTTGTTTTGTTTTGTTTAATTATCATTAAATTGAATTTTCCCTTTGTTACCTACTAGAAAAAATATTTTTAAGTACTAAATTACAACTATTGCAAAATCCGGCGTATAACGCGCACTTGTAACTCAAAAAATAAGATCGAAATTTACGGGTGCGCGTTATACGCCGGGTATATAAATAATAGCTTCAAAAATATACCAAAAGATTAAGCACAAAAAAAGATTAGACTTCTACATTGATCGTAATACTGTTTATTTAGAAGAAATGACATACCTAATGAACTTAAAGGGTAGTAAGTTTAGAATATACTTTTTTTCTAAAGTCTGGGATAATATCTGGAATAAATTACTTCAAAATATAAGATCATTACACTTGTACAATTCAGGTTCCATCGTAAAACTAGAGGTGCGCGTTATATGCCGAATATACCAAAAAAACTAAAAAATGCAGCTTGAAAGTATAGGTGCGCGTTATACGCTGGATTTTGCATAAATAGAAATTATTATATAGACAACTCGTACAAGAAAGTGGCATGCCTTTTGAGAAAAACAAAGGAGTTATCCGCCCCCGCCCCCCAAATTTCACAACTAAAGCTAGAAAATTTTTAATATTCAATATCAAAGAATTAAATGTGAAAAATTTTACATACAAGAACTTATTTTTCTTTGTAAATTTTGATTAATAAGTTATAAAGCAAATTAAAGATGATAAATATACCTCATAGACACAACACCATAATTACACATTTCTAAATATATATAGGTGTTATCTGTTATAACTTATTTTGTTATAAATATTTTGTTTTATATTTTTAAATTTGTTTAAATATTTTGTTTTAAATATTAAATATTAAATTCATACAGAATCCATCAGTTTAATTCCGAAAGACTTTCCAGAGTAAAAATCGATTGTTTTTGTAACATAGATATTGCGTGTTAGAAGTTTGAATGTAGATAATTTTATGTATGTGTTACCGTTAAAGTGTATATATAATTCAGTTATTTTATAGAATAACTATGTATTTCATGAAATAACTAGACAAGTCAATTAAAGTATATAATAGATAAAATAATTCATACTTTACCTAGTTATTTTATGAAATAACTAGTTATTCTATGAAATAACTAACGATGAACCGTTAAATTGAAAAATAAAAAATTTCAAATTTAATTTATAAAAATCTTTTATGTGTAACATCTGGCCCCTGCCCTCCCCCCTTCGTAATTTCTTTTCTAATGATAACTTGCCTGGGCGGGAGGACTTAAACACTAAAACATCCCCGGTGTTTCCTCTCTACAAGGCTATTTCCTTTATATCTCGAATCCTAGACCACCTTGATTATCCGTACCTGCCTGATTCCATATATATACCTATAAGCGTTCTGCAGATATAATTTCATTGCAATATATAATCTTATTTCCTCCCCTTCCCCATTTCAATCTCTCCGAGAATTTTTGAGTCTCTGCTTTGAAACTCGAACCATAGGCCGTATTTCATACTTCTCAAACGATAAAGTAATCGTTAGTCTATTGAATACCTAGTTAAAGCGTAGAATTCAATAATATTATATACTTTAACTGACTTGTGTGTCTAGCTATTTCATGAAATACCTAGTTATTCTATAAAATAACAGATTTCACACTTTAACGGTAACATAAGCATTACGTAAAAAAAAAAAAAACAGGGAAAATAATTTTTAAAAAATTGTACAATCGGTAATAAATAGAAGAACACAGCAATTTGTAAAAATATTGAAGAATTAAGAAGAAAATGTTATTAAAAAAAGCAAAAGAGAAAACAATTATTCTCAAAATCAAACTAACTTACGACTAGTAAAAAAATACAATGCATTCTTTTGATAAAGTTCTTCATTAAAACACGAAGCAATTTAAAATTCGTATGTCTCATAGTGTTATATATTTCCAGCTATAAAACATTTAATTCCAGAGCACGTGCGGACCTAGATGAAATATTACTGTTTTAAAGAATAATGAAAATAAAAAGATAGAACAAACAACCAGAAGTTATAAAACTGCGGCTTCTATTTGTAACCAAGAACTTTAAATGTGATATCCCTCTTTTCAATATCACATTGCGATTCGGAGTGACCTTGGTTCGGAATAAAAACACAACGTGCCAAATAAAAAAATCCGTTACTCCCGAGTTTCTAAGAAAAAAAACTAAAGAAAAGAAAAATCTCGGACACTGGAATCTTGAAAAAAAAATAAAAATAAAATTTGTTCTAGATGAGATAAGCAGAAAAGAATCCAGTATGGTAGTTAAATTTAACAGTGCAGATGTTTTCATTTCTTTTTAAATATGAAGATTGATCGTTGCTGTTTTTACAATTAGAGTATTTCTTAGGAAAGAAAATCGTTTGTCTTTCACTTGTAAAAATAGTGTAATTACATGCAAAAGAATAAGAGTTTTGTTTTTTTTTCGATAAAGGACAAGGACGATTTTAACTAATCAGATAATCAAACTAATCAGAGTCGAATGTATTTCTTATGCAGTGCACAAAATTAATGGGAATTTGAGCTTCAATATAAGGTATTATTTAAAAACTATAATTATAACTCATTTATTTTGTGTGTGTGAGAGCAGGATAAATTTTCACTCCAATGACAATCTTGATATTCCATTTCATTTCAATCATAATAAAACTTCTACTTAAAAAAATTCTGAATAATTTTCTATGATTATACTAAGAAATTAAATTTACTGAGATACTTTTTTTCAAAAAAATAATATTTGATCGTTAATTCAACCAAAAAATTCTCATGTTAAAAATTAATTAATCGTACGTGATTAATTCCTTCCTGTAAGTAAGAAAAGATAGTTTAAGAAATAAAAATTTTACATGGGATTGCAGATTTTAAACATAATATTCAGCACTTAATTTTTTTAAAAAAATATCAGGGATGACCAAACCGCGGCACGTGTGCCGCGGCGGTGTTGTAAAAGTGGCACGCGAAAATTTATGGCGTAGGTTTTAATCAAGATGCGTTTGTGGACAAATAATGTATATTATGTTAATAATAACATCAGAATATCACTAAAAATTAACAGATTTAAAACAACTTAATTTTGTTAGCATTTTAAGTACTAATTCTAACATAGATGAAGATCCTAACATACAAAAGAAGTAAAATCCTAACATAAAAACACTCATAAATTCAAAAGCCATATCAAGCAAATACTGATTGTTTACTAATTATTTAGAATTAAAGGTTTCAAGCTACTCATTTTTATTTTGTACCTAACCTAACTGATTGAACCTATAAAAATTATATTAGCAATGAAACCTAAAAGTTTGTACTTTTGTTTTATTCACTATGTTATTTTAAAATTTTCTCCATTTAGATTTGCATACAAAAATTAGCTATTTGCGTAAGAATCTCATAAGCGTAAAAGTAAAAATTTTTTTCCATATTTGCTCGTTTGGTGGAAAAGTTGGAACAAGGCACGCATAATTTTTTTTATCACCTAGTGGCACTCTTTCCAAAAAGGTTGGACACCCTTATATTAGACCATAAAAAATGGGAAAAAAAGGTTACTCTTTGAAAATGCTTTTAGTAAAAGCACTAGAAGACAATTGTTAAACAAAGTTAGCAAACTGATCTGACAATACATTTAAATGGGATTGAATCTTTAAAAAATAACCAACAAAAATCCATTAAATATTCTTAAGAAAGAATCTCATCGATTGCTTCAGAACACCAAAGAAAATGCCGTCAACTCTCTCCTCGCAATCTAAACTCGCTCACCGCAAGAAGCAAAGCACTTTCTATTTCCGGATAAAAGTCAGATGAAGGGGCCCACAGAAAACTTCTTGCCCTGGTTCTTTTAACTATATCTGAAGCCGACTTTCAAAGAGCAGGGGAGAGACCTCACACTTCTGAAGATCGGATTACCATGGAATAGGGGGGTGAGGATTCAGCAGAGTGCCCATTAGTTGGCGAAGATGAGAGGGGACATTCAGTCTGTCCGCAGAATGATAGATAGTTGGGCTGTCCTCGCCATAGAGCGTTGTAACAACATTTGGGGTGAAAAACAGATTGCTTTTAAAACCCATCTCGTGAGTTTCTATTAGGCAAACGTTTCATGTGGTGACACTTCCTAACTCCCTCTGTGCAGATAAAAGAAAGATCGGGTTGCAAGGGACGCGATACGATGATCAGAAGATTGTCGAATGCCGCCCGTTGATGAGTTTTTGCTATGTGTGAATTATCAGTAACCTCTCTTTTATATAAACTGTCTTCTCATAATAATAAGGAATTTAACTTATAATTTATAGTTCAACTCCATTTTAATACCAGTTGTAGTTTAATTTAAAGTAGAAATAGTATATTTATAGAATGTTTCTGAATTTTATACATAAAGCACATTAACCCTTTATCACTGACAGTACTTATAAGTACCACTCACTTTAAAATAACATAGAATAACCAATTTTACGAAAATTCTGACAATACTTAGCAGGAATATTCTTTGAAATCCACTCTTCCAAGATATATGGCATCACGGGTTCTATTATGAGTATTTTAGCGGGGAAGGCGAATAGTTTTATAGCAGAAATTGCGTTTTCAGCGGATTGCAAAGATTATCATTTTTGTCCCGAAAACATAGTTTATGTCAAAATTTAAGAGTCTAATTTTTTTTTTATGTAAATGAGGACCTTAGAAAACGCTTTGACTCTTTATTTTAAGTGAATAGTGCATATATAATTAATTTTACAGAGGAATATCTTTAATTAATTAACTAACTCTAACGGATTAAATTTCCCAAAGTTGAGTATTTTGTTTTTGTATATCCCTTAATTTTCAATGTAGTGATCCAAAAAAAATATTGCATGAAAAAAACTGCAGTAAATCATAATGCGGTAGATAAAGTGTTAAATGGGTGCATGCATTATGAACTCCCATTAATACGGGAACATTTTTCAATCTGAAAAAGCAATTTGGGTTTGGTTCTTGTTCTTTAACATAAGGCGAAAACTGCCTTAAGAAAGGGCTAATAAAAAAAATTTAACTTGCACAAGTAATAATATAAAATTACTAATTTATACAATAATAAAATTAGGAGACTGATATGGGTCCTTCAGCACGACAAAATGTCTCGAAATTAGCTTTTTTTATATTCCCTTAGCAGAAAAATTTTTTGGAGACTTTGTCCAGCCTTTTACTAATAATTCTATAAATAAAAAAATTATTAATTTGTTTATTTTTTAAAATATGTCCTCTATTTTTCTACACGTATAAGCCAATTCAAAAGTCATTTTTTAGGCCATCAACCCCAAAAAGTTGAACATATTGTAATAAGACGAGTTTTCAAATTTTTACATACTAATGCAAAAGGAATAATCTTTCTTTACATACGCAACCATTTAAAAGACGTTAAAAAGTAAGAATTATTCAAATATTTTTCCTACACTTCTGAAAAATTTAAATTTTTTGTTCAATAATTAAAATGAAATATATATGTATAACATTTACAAAATAAACAATGTATAAATATTCAATAAATTTCAACTTTTAACACTTATAATTCTCCATTAGGAAAAAATATTAAATATATATTGTAATATTTTTGTTAAGGAAATATTTATTAAAAATATATATTTTTCTTTTAGATTTTAAGTAACGGTTCAGTTCTTTTTAAGTTTTTAATGTACCTTAATAAATTTTATGTTAATGCTTGGTCAGATACCTGTTTTTAAAATAGTTAATGCTTTCAAATCATTTAATCCCTCAGCAAAATTCCCCAGATTAAGACTCATAAGATTTAAATACATAAATATTTTTGTTCGACATGAAATCAGTAAAGAAGGACCAAGGAATTGTATAAAGAGATGTAAAAATAAAATAAAAGATGATCCTCAGAAGAGATTATTTTAATAATGAAAATATTTCAGATACTCAGAAATTTCAATTAATGTAGATTATTTGTGGTATTTTACTTTCTACTTATAGTTAAACCATAAAATATTACTTACATGCGTTTGCTTTCAACAAATGACAAGTTAGTGAAGCTGACCGCAGTGTGGTAAGGCCTGGGTTCGAATCCCGGAGAAGGCACGGATGTATGTAAATATACAGTGCATGTACGGCATGCAGGGAGCACTCTAAATATTTATCGAGCCGAAAGTCCTCTCTAGAGGTAGGGAAAAAGAGGTTGAAAAGACCTCTGACCGTCCCCCAAGCTGTTCTCCCTCAAAATTGGAATGAAACGGAACCAAAACATACTGCAACTGACGTTTGAGATAAATAACGGTAGCACAATATTGAGTAATTTAAATATTTAGTTTATTTACGTCACAGCTATTATTTACTGATTATACATTGAAATTATTAAACTTATTAAAGAGATTATTAGAGTTCAAATGATGTGGTTTGTGAGGGAGGGTATCTCTGGTGTCCGTACGTAGCGATGTTTTCAGACCATCTCACGTTCTCTCTCTCTCTAGCTTCTATGATGACAGAGGCCGGCATCTTTAGCTTCCAGTTACATCCGGCTAGTGGGCGGAAAGGGGTCCCTCGTAAAGTCAAAGGTTGCCGGGGCGATCCAAGACAAGACCGCGCAATAATTTTAAAGTTGCAGATGCGAATACACGTGTGGTGATCCACAAAGCAACCGATTCACAGCTGTGTAGCGGGAATCGTTACAGTACTGTCACCTGCATGGTGCTTGTAGCGTCTGACTACTGGTTGGCGGTAGATTCTTTAAGAGCTGGCGACGTCCCACACCTGCGAGGGAGGGGTTACTGTGTTTTTATAGAGAAAGTGATTGACCCTCGAACAAGGCGGTCAGGGAAGGGAGAGTCCCTTGTTTTGGAAGCGCTGAACTGTTTTTGGGGTGTTGGAAATTGTATTCCGAGAGAACCGGCGCACGGCGCGTGGTTTTGCTGTACCAAGAATTGAGTTTCTTGGGAGTGTTTTAACACGGAGGACTGTGTTTGTTTGATTGTAGTGATAGTCAAGATAATTGTGTTTGAATTGATTGATTTGAGAAGTAGTTTATAGAAAGAAATTGAGAGATATCACAGTGCTCACAGCTGCGGATAATGAGAGACGTAATCTATCCCCTTGCCACGATGAATTTTGTGGGTCTCGATCTGAACCGTCGACTGGGCGGCATCAGAGACAATAACACGTTTTGAAGTATTAAAACTGCAATTTTAAATCAAAAATGATGCAATTAAGAAAATATGTGCTCTCTATCAATAAAACCACAATAAGAAGAGTAACGTCCTATAACAAGGCATGCAAACTTAGAGAAACCTCGAACATCTGACGAAGGATGGCTTAGTTATACAACACGAAAGCATCTGTATTTAAAATTAAACGAATTAGCATACTCTGAACAATGCGAAGCAACCCAGGGTTAAGAATAATGAATAAAAGAATTGACCTGGCTGAGATGTGTTTATTCTGGGTATTTGAAACGTTCCAAATTACAGGCCTTAATCCCCCAACCAAACACACAATCGATTAGATTATTGGTCAAACTCTTCCAACAGCATAAATGCAACACCATTGATTTAACGCTAGATCACGCCTGAATGCAGAGAAAATTACATCACAATTTGTTCGTTCAAGCAGACAAATAGTTCTGAATAGATTCTTTCAAGAGGTGAAAGAGAGAAACATTCCAAGTTGCATATAAGCATTGCTTTTACGAAAGAAATTAGATTTTAGTGTAAAGAAAGGTGTGGTCTCAAATTATGTATTGGGTTATTCAAAGAAATCTATATTTGTATTTATAATGAGGTGTGAATTGAATACCAGAAACAAATTTTAAAGGAAACTTTTATCTGTTCAAGATCATCGTAGAAATAAAATTTTGAATGGTGAAGAAAGAAATATATTTTAAACAAAAAATGCGATACATTAAAAAAAAGTTTAGGTTCCTTAAGTAAACCTAAGTATCAGATTCGGAGACACATTTCAACATTTTTAACTTATTACAAAATAAAGTAAATTAAGTTTGGGTCGGGCGGAAGGATAGATAATATATTCCTTTTCATTCATTATTTTAAAATGAATTAATGGTTTAAATTTGACAGATCGTTTTTTTAATAACTGGTACAAAATACTAGTTCTTCCTAATTTTAAAAAACGAAAGGTATTGTTTGCCAGTTCAAAAATATTAAATCTTTTTAAATTAGATACAGCATTTTTCTCTTTTTCCACGTGAATAATTATTAATTTTCCCTTTAAATTTCTGAATATAATAAAACTATAGTTTGAACTCGTAAAGTACACATTAATTACCATTATAATTATTTAATTACTTAAATTTGGCAAATTAAAACAATATTAGCATGAGAAAATGCTATTGTTAGCGTTTTACAAAAATCAGTACAAATATTTAAAAGACGAAGTAATGTATATCAAGCTTAAACACAAGTAAATACAAGAAAATGAATAACTTTTAATTTATAAATTATTATTTCGATTGTTTTTATTTTTATAATTTCATAATTCATCTAAATATTAAATCTATTTATAAGAATTTTACATTAATTCTATCAAATAAAGTAGATATTTTATTTTATTATTAACTTACTAACAATGCGTAAATTATTCGAAAATATTAGCGATTTTCATCATCAACTATGTTTAAAACACACAAAAAAATCAATAGTTGGACTTACAGAAGAATTCTAATTTCTTTTTAAAACATGTGGGAAAAGAAATTTAGAATTTTGTAAATGAAATGGATTTTAATGATGAATTAAATTTTCTCAGATTGACTACATATTGAAACACAAATGATTTGAGGGCAATAAAAAATACATATTTGATCATAAAAGAGAATCTATACCAATAACAGCACTTAAAAGAAGGTTTAAACGTAATAGAAAATTAAAAAAAATATTTTTGTTCCAAAATTCATAAGAAAAATAGGTCTTACTTCACTTTAATAAATGCATTTTTATTTTATGTAGTTATTTTATGAAAAGAGAAGTTATATATCTTTAATATTACTCTGTAATTTTTTTTTCAAAATTTCTCATTTCTTTTAGATTAAAACAAAAACAAAAGAAAAACAAAAAAATCATAGACCTTCTGAAATTACACTTCTATGTTTACATGCTTTAAAATCACATGATGTATGTACGTATAAAACAATACGGTTTTCTTTATTATTTATTGAGATATATTTGATAAATATATTTCAATTCATACAATTAAAGAAACATTTATAAATATTAAAGTACACACTTTCGGAGCACAGCAGCAACATGACGAAAGTTTAAAATCAACAATAATAAATAAAAGCTAGTAAGTAACAGTTTTCAACATCATTCTTGATAAACACTGGTTTCATTTCAATTCTTGTTTAAACACATACAAAAATTAAAATTACTTTCCACAAAATACATATTTAAACTCATTGCTTAAATATGCAAAGTATTTCCATCAAAAAATCACACGGATAAAACTAATCTGTAATATTGGCAACAATGATTCAATTTATTACAAAATTCTTTATAATCGCTCCTGATTCGTTAAATAATTCTATGGGACAGATTAAATAATGCTGTGGCGGAAATGTGCAACCAGAAACGATTTCATTTCCTTTATTTTTAATATCCGCAGAACGGCATTACATTTCTTCTATAATATGAAAAGCGGATAAAATATTTCCTTATATGTTGTTAATATTCTAAAAATGCATAACGCACAAACAAGAGAAAGCGGAACAATGAAATCAAAGATTTAAACTATGCAATTTATCAATGAATTCATTCTTATCCTTAATCCATGGCAGAACACATACCTAAAGGATATAAAATACGTCCTTGATACACAAAAGAAATTCTTCGAGTTCTTATCTTTGAAATTCAATCATAGAATATACAAGGTCCACTGAACAATGAAATAAAAATGCCATTTATGACTTTCTTACTATGCTAATTGCACACTTACTTAACGCATAAAGTGGTTAAAAAACACAATGCAATTTTATAAACTTTTACTTAGCTTATTTATCAGTTAATATTGTTTCATGATAGAATATTAACAATGTTTAGTGCGAGTCGTTTGTTCGGGTCAAGAATTTTGTAAGATAAAGAAACATTAACTTTAGATAACTATGTGTTTGATGCTGTAAAAATGCACCTCTTATTTCCATATTCAAATCACAACTAAGTTAAATATTGATTATTTTTACGGATTGAAAAGAAAAGATCGATCATTCGTAAAATTTTGCTTTTATTGGCATGAATCCATTACAACAGCGGTCGCCAAGCCTTTTGACCTCACGGACCAGTAAATTCATAATTTAAATCCCACGGACCACTAGTAGGATTTTGTGAATGTAAAATATATTTAAAAATGTTGTGATCTAAGTACGTAATCAATGCATCTTAAAACATAATTTAACGTGATAAGTGAGTATATTCCACATTTTTCTGGGGACCAGTGAAATTTTCTCGCCAACAGTTTTCTTCCCAGTAAGTATTTTTTGATAATATTCAAATATCACTATTTCTGCAACATAGAACAAAAATAAATTATATCATCCGCTTTTCCTTATTATTTATCAATTAATCATCCGCAATAGAGATCAAATATATTTTTCGAGAAATTTTTAGCTATTTATGATCGATAAATTTATACAATAACTTAGAAATTGTTTGTTTTTCACTCTTTAACGGTCTATCATTAGTTGTTTTAGAATAACTAGTTATTTCACAACACACACAGAGAGAGAGAGAGAATAACTAGGTAAAGTATGACATTTTTCATCTATTATGTACTTTAACTGAGGTATTAGGTAACTAGGTAACTAGGTATTTCATGAAATACCTAGTTATTCTGTGAAATAATTGAATTATATACTTTAACGGTAAGATATATAAAAATGGCTCTTTATGTATATATACCTTAGTCAGCATATTTTACATAAAACTTAGCCTTTCTTTCCAAAAGTTTGCAGACCCTGATCTAATGTTTGTTTGTTTTTTTAACTTTCTATTTTGCTATCTTTTTGTGTTATTATCTTTCTAAAGTTTTATTTTATCAAAAATTTCCAAATTATAGAAAAGTTATAAAAAAATCTCCGTGAATAAATTAACCCCTATTCCTTTTAAGTAAAGTAAAGTAACTGTCACTATGTTTCAATAACTGGCACATAATTCTGTCGTTAACTTAAAACTTGACGGTGACTGTGACACTTCTTAAAAACCGAACACAATCATTTGAACTGAATGACCGAGTCAAAAACAAAAGAACCGGTAAACAAGGATTTTAAATGGCCAGATAAAAATCTGATCGAGAGAATATTATGTCAACCGGACCTTTTCTAATACCGTTGTCCTGCATCAGTGATGAAGCGTAGCAAAACTTTTTACATTTCTCCCAGTCGAAAACTGAAAGATTTACACAATAATGTTTTTGGCTTAAGTTGGCTCGAATGTTAAAGCTTCCTATTGTTTTAAGTCGGAAATGTTCAGAAAAATTAACATTAAATACTTAAATTATTCAGCCCGTATAAGGCTTATTAAGATTCATGAAATAATCCTGAAATAAAGGTAATCTCTCCTTTTAGGAATACTTTTTTTTCCTAAGCAGATAAATAAAATTAGAACACTTTAAATGTATTGTTATGAAATATGAAAATTTTAGATAATGTTATTTATCTGTGATATTAATACCAAAATGAATAATAGCATATTAAAAACGGTGAAAATCATAAATTTTAAACATTTTTCTCTTTGGTGTAAACATTTTAACATTAATATTAAATAGGAGGGAAAAATACGAATTATACTTCTTTCTATCAAAAATAAATTTATCATTCAAATTCCTCTTATCGATTGAGTTTAAATTTTTTGTTATAAACTTGTAAGCTGATTTAATATATATACATATACTTTGAATTTGCATTTGGGTCCAGAATCTTGCAATAACTTGTTTATTGTACTCAGATTTAGCGCGGGCTCTGCATTTTTGAATGCAATTTATAAGTAAATATTACCTTTTTCTTGTAAAGGATTTAGATATTCTATCCATTATTTTCAATATGTTTTTGCTCAGTATTGTTAAAATAAAGGGGGAAGGTTGTGGCCACAAAACATGTTCAACCCCACTTTTATATATAAGAGCTGCCCTAAGTCAGTAATGCTTATAATAATCTGTAGCATCCATATTTTTATATTTTAAACTATTATATTTTTAATTTCTCATATATCCATCCTAAAATCTTATGTCTGGTTATCTTGCAACTTCAGTTTTTTTCAGTTTTGATTATTGAATATTCGTCTATCTTTAGTAGAGAATTTTGACTATATATACATATATATTTGATTAGAAATTTTAAAAAAAGTGCAACAAATACTGTGCCATTACAAAAACTGAAAGTTACTTTTCTTTTGTCCGAAATCTCAATAATAATCAAAAAATAATACACTTGTACAAAATGAAATACATTTGTTTTTCTTTTATTATATAAAAATTTCAAAAAAAAAAATTTTTTTTTTACGAAAACAAACTATTAATTCTAGTAAAGCATTTCCAAAAGCCATTGGAATACATTTACATTTGAAATTAAACAAAACACTTTAAATCCATAAAATAAAAAACAATTCTTCACAAAAATACATTACAAAAAAATATAATGTGTGTAAAGCACTACAAAACAATTACATAAAATCTATATGCTTCCCTACTTTTAAAAATCAACAAACATGTTTTTAAGTAATGAAAAAAAAAGAAACATTTTTTTTATTATTATCTTTTCCATTGAAAAATCGTCTGCCAAAAAAGGAAAAAAGGAATAAGTTCTCTCTACTCTACTCGTAAAGGCATAGTACGTGATGAAGACCGAGTGTCCCAGTGATTCATTTTTCTTTTCCGGGCAACGTGGATAAGGTGATTTTAGCCTTCTTTTTTGTTACTTTGTCTTGTCACGGCGATAGTTCGTGGGCTATCACGATACATCCGTTACTTACGGCCGCCTTGAAACACGTGAAGGTACAATTTGGTACATAGCCTAGTGAACGATTTTATTCATTATTTTTATACTGGCAGAAACGTAAGCGTAGAGGCTTTGTATTTGGCCAGTTCCGCATTGTAATGCGACATTGATACGAAACAAGAACACATTGATATGTGAGATGTTTTCGGAAAATGCTGTTTTAATGTTTCACGTCATGTATTATCATGAATTCTCACTATTTTGTTGTAATCTATTTTTGCATTAAGAAGTGATAGTCACGTACGAAGATACGTTACTGGCTCCCACACAAACTGACCAAGTATTCAAGTGAATGTATTTTTAGTATTATGGTTCGCCATGTGATATTTTGGTCATTCTTTTCCTGTGTGAAAAAAAATGGATAACATTATTTATTTTTTCTTAAATTATTAATTTTGTGTTTTAATTTAAGTTGATACAGAATTTCCTATTCTTAACACTAATTCCAAGTAGAAATGAAAAAAATAAATAAATTCAAGGAGAATAAAAAAAATGGGAGTAACAAAAAAGTAAAGTTACAATAAAACTAACAATGATTTCGTTTTAAATTTATACTTTCGAAGAGTCACATAAGGTAGGAAAGATTACAAAAATCGACAAATATAAACATAAATATGCTCTCTCAGGTTCTTTGTAAATTTATTAGCTTTGGGTTCAAATTGGGTGAGTGAGTGTTTATTAGCGCGTCCGATTATAAATCAACAAGAGGGCTATTGGCGACGGACCTCGTAATTTGGTTCAAAATAGCATAAAATGACTTTTTAAAATTTTTTTGTTACATATGTTCTACAATATTGAGACATGCAAATCCGTAATGCTGATAAATCGATTAAAAAATTCTTTTCAATGGTAATTTATATAAATATTTCTGAAACGATTATTAAAAAATTATAATGAAGTTTCAACACAAAATGTTTTCGGTTGAATGTATTATATTTTTATGTAATTCACATATTCATTCCTGACAAGTCAAAGAATTCTTAAATGCATCTCAGAAGAAAGTGTCAAAACTTATCTCAAAAAGCAAAATTTATAAACTGCTCACAAACATAAAAGAAGAATCAATATTTATCGGAATAGGTTTTATAAAAACACAGTGGCGCAACAGCCCATGAGGATCCAAGGCTTACTGTACCCATCGCGGCTTTCGTGGCCTTGGGACAGGTTTTATATGAAAACTTTAATTACAATACGTAGAAGCAGATACACAAAGTTTTATTATTTTTTTTTCTGTTATCCTGCGATGCGAAATACAGAAGGTAAATTTTACACATAATAACGAAATCTCAGAATTCAAATATAATTTTTCTCTCCGAAACACTCGTTTTTGAGTTAAGTATTACAAAAACAAGTCTTCTTAAGCAATATCTGCTGTCATTATGAAGCAACTGCAATTCAATTTTTTAAAACGATTAAATGTTTAATTGAAACCCTAATCATTATCATTTATTTATTTTATGAACTTAATAATTAATTTACCAGAAATATTCGAAAACATTTCGAGTGAAAACTGTAATAAATATAATTTGAGAAAAATGTACAAAACTAAACTCCTTATTATTCACAGACTTGGTATCCACTTCAGCACGACAACACGTGACTTTCAATCACGAAAACTAACCACCCAGGCTATTAAGACAAAAGAATGAAAAGGAAACCTAGCAATATGCTCTCCAAATCACAGTTCTACAACAAATATCCATTACTTCAAAACTTACAACAACCGGGAACAATAACCCTCTTCACACATAATCCATAAGTCCAATCATTATCAAGTTGCATGTATATGATTAAAGAAACAATACTTTTCATGTTTTTCCTTTCCTTTTTGATCTCCTTAACTCGATTTTAGTGTCAAGGTGCCACGGAAATTTGAGCACCCACCAGCTACATGCAAGGGAAACATTGTTTCCTGAAAAACAATATCACCAGCTACCTCAAGTCATTATAGTACCTTTGAGGTCGTTTCAAAGCTCTCCATCAAAAAGAGGTACAATGAGGTAGAGCACATATCTTTCACCTTATTACGCAGTATTAAAACAATCGGATCTTTTCATTGCTGTTCAGTTCTAGTTTGGCCAGTGAAACGGACTTCATTACCTTTGGCATCTCTTTGGCGAGAATTATGAAGAGTTATTGGCATTGTTTGATTTCCTTATGAAAGATGTGGGATGATGTGGCTATGACAGTAATAAGGCTAGTTCTTTATGGGAAGATGTGGGTGGCACTGTTTTTACTGTTAATGATGGTATTTTAATGGTCTTTGGGGATTCACTCATCATGAATTAGAAATTGAGGACACGTATTCTCATTGGAATGTTGCGGAAAATAATACTAAGTTGAAATTTAAAAGAATGCAGAACTATTAAAGTTAACGAAAAATTACTGTTTTTATTTCAAATACTACAGGTATGCATTTCTAATGTGCATCAGTTTAAAAAAGGTAGCTTTTCTCGGGATATTTGAGAAAGACATTCCATGAAAATTCGGATGTACGTTATTACTTTTTGGATTAATTACAGATCAAATGATAAATAAATTATAATATAGAGGAATAAAACACATAAATTTAATCTGTGTTTAACACTAGAAAGACTGAAACTTTGTGTATACCTATATTGCCCAAAAGCAGTCCAAATGACTGCATTGTGAAAGAATAACTAATGTGGAAAAAATTTATTTAAAATTAATTTTTAATATTTTTTATATTATTTACAGTGATATAACAAGTAATTAAGTAAATATTAACAATAAAAAAAAAACTTAAATTTGGAAAAAAAAAATATGTTATAAAAATTGTAAAAAATTGTGCCCCCAATGTACCCATTTTTTTTCAAATTAAATTTAAAAAAAGCAGTCAAAAGATTTCCCCCGGGAAATCGGGTGTTGAAAACAAAAAAAGTAGGTTTACAAAAACAAAAACAAAAAAAAATACAATAAAAAAATAATTCCACAATCAGTTAAAATTGAAAATTCAAGTAACTTGAAACACTTTTATGACCCCAACACATTTTTTATAATTATAAAAAACAAACTTCAGCTATATTTTTGTAGCCACGTTAGAGCCCAGTGGTTATGGTCACGAAACCGTGGTTGGCGTGTCATGAATTTGAGCCTTAGAGCCAGACCGAGGTTCAAAATTACGAGGCCCGTCGCCAATAGCCCCCCCACCTGTACTGCTACATAGAGCGACGTTAAATACTCACTCTGCTACGTTTTTCGGTATATGAACCAGATGCAATAAAATTTAAATTTGCATGTTATAATGAATTTAAAACACATGATCTCGGTTCTATTTTTAAATATTGAAAACGTCTTCAACTCAATTTTATAAATTCCTTTATTTTCGGCAATTCAGCAGCAATTCTAGGTAAATATAACACACATTCGCTACAAAGAATATCAAAAGCATACGTTCCTCAATATGCAGTACTTCCAGAATTCTTTATTTTCATAATATATGGTGAATATACATGAACGAATACTTTATTTCTTTCGCTTATGTTACCTGGAGCAAATATAATTTTCTTATTCAAATCTATTCAGATCTAAAGAAAAGAGCCATCTATTTTATTTGTGTTGATTTAATTCGCAATAATCGCACACGTTTTGTCATTGAAAGCAATGCAACAGACCATTACATATATATTCCTTCTTTTTCCCCGCCCTTTTTTTCGTTTCATGACTTTTAAAAATAAAATTAAAAAATTTTCAAATCAGAGCGTGACCACCGTGAAACTGGGAAACAATTCGCCTTTTTTTGACCTTTATCTCTGACGGGGGAAGGGGGCTGAATGCTGACCAAAAAAATTTTTCTGGCGATCTAGATTATTAAAATTAGATAAAGATTGACAGTCCCAAGCTGTTGGGTTGCAACTCGAAGCAAGAACGGTTTATCGAATCTGCTGCAGGGCGATTGAAACAGTTCTTTGAACTAAAGAAAAATAGATACAGTTCATCGATTATTCAACTTAAAATTATGGTCGATTATCGAAAATGGGTTGAACTGTTATAACGTTTTGTAAGAATAAATTTATTTTTGGAAAAAATTTTTAAAAGATGTTTTAAAATTTTAATTCCAAAACATTCAAGGGATTTTCAAAATTCTATTAAATTTATTTTTAAAAATACCTCGATTTGAATGTAATTGAATTTTTCAGGTTGAAGGGAAAATTACGGAGTAAATAAGAAATTTAAAAAATTTCTCTTCATAAATTTCTTTATTTTTATTTCCCCCCTCAACAAAACAAAGCCCCCAGGGGCCAACAGGGGAGCGCCCGGCCAACCCTTTTGATCCAAGGTAAAAATTTTAAAAAAGAAAAAATTTAAAATTTTTCCCTTAAAACCCCTTCAATTTTTTAAAAATATTATTCAAATTTAGTTACTTTTTTTAAAAATTTAAAAAATAATTTTCAAAATTTTTTAACCCCCCTAAAAATTCTTTGGGGAAAGGCAACCTTAATTTAAATTGCCTAGGGTCGTCTACAAGCATAAGAAAATTACTCAATAAAGATTTCGCGGATATTCACCTTAATAGTCAACTGCTTCGGATGTAATAAATAATAATAATAAATAAAAATCACTTTGAAAATCCCACTTTCACTTTAAGATGACTTTTTTTCAACGGTGCAGGAAGAAAAGACAAATTTTATAATTATTTAATAAGTAAAATCAACGTATACTTGTACAAATAACTGCTGGCATTTACTTTTCCAAAATTTGTTTTCCCTTTAATGAATCAATTCACAAATTTTACAATACAAAAATCTTTTAAATACATTATTTAATCGTAATATAATTACACTAATTTAACCAAGAATAAAAATTTTTAATGTATTAACAAATATTAACTATGTATGATATTGAATTTTTTAATGAGCATCTTAACCTAATATTTTAAAATACAAGAAAAAAATTACAATTACTTATAGATAAAAAGGAAAATTAAAGTATGAATTTTACGTTATTATTTAAACAATGAAATTAAAACCCTACATCTAATCATAGAATATTGAAAAAATATGTCATTTTAATCAGTGCTATTTTTTTTCAAAAGTTATTCCCCTACAGCACAATAAATACATGAAATAATGAAAAAAAAACATAAGTAAATACAATCATTAATGGTTTTATCAAACACAAATAATTCTACAATAAGAAAATTATGCATGCACTTTGAGATATCATGAAAAGCGACTTTTAAAATATGGAAGCATATGGCTTATAAATTATTCACATATTTAAGCAAGAACCTTGAGAATTTAAAATCCAGTTTCTCTTTGTTCATTCTAAATCACTTTAATAAATTTCTTTTCTAGTTATATTTCTAATGCAATAACCTTCTATCGATTTCATATCATTAGTCGATCAAAGGCAACATTTGTTAAGTTTATTTTACTGAGAGTGGTAAAAAAATTTTGCCACGAGGAAAAATCCGAACACATGGCATATCGTGTGAATACAAGTCCTTCAGGGAGTTTAATACTTTTTGATTCGATATACATCAGCCATAAATAAGGCATTTTTAAAAATAACCATGTCTTTATTCTCAAAACTCATATCAAAGTTGAAATATTCGTCGACCTTCGAATTTCATAAAGTGACTAATTGCGTGATCTACTACTAACAGATATGAAAATAAAAAAAAATTAATATATTTAATGAATGTTGTCTCACGCTCTACTTTTTGCAGAAGTATGGATAATGAGAATGTCATTAATGTGTTTATTTTACGAGTTTTAATACAAATAAGTACTCTTGTTACAGTGTATTTCAAAAGTAAATTAAAGAAATATTTATGTTTAATTAAAGATGTTCTTTATATTCTGTATCTCGTTCGAATTTGCTTATAATAAAACCCAGATGATGAAAAACGACAAAAAAGATTTTACAAAAGATTAAAAAAAAAAAACTCTTGGCAGCTATGAAGTTCTGACTTTTTGTGATAAAAACAGAACGTGGTATCAATTCTGCTCGAATTCACAATTTCTGCTGTGTTCCAAACACAGATTTCATTTAATTAGTTGATTATTTAATTCCCTTTAATTAAAAAAAAGTTTATTTTGATACTATTCAGTGATTCCCAAAGTGATCTATATCGACCCAAGGGGTCTATGAAGACCTGTAAGGGGTCCACGCAAGAGAAAAATTAATTTGAGGGTCCATGAGGTGAGAATGGGGTCTAGGATAGTGGCTCTCATTAAACTAGATCGTGACTTTAATTTTAAAAGAAAATTTACTTATTTATAACAGATTTGCCTATAAGCCACATTTACCTATTTAACAGATTTATATACTAAATTTATTTGCAGTTACAAGGAGCATCATTTTGGCGCTTTTTTGCAAGAATTAAGCCAAGGAGTATAATATTGGACGATGAATTTTCCCAGTTTCTCAAATTGTCACAATTTGCTAGGAAAATGACGTTTTAACCTACATCCAGCATTTAAATGCCCTTTATCTCTGATTTCGAAACTAGGTTTGAGAATCTTTGACTATGGTAATACTATAGTAGGATTTGAATTAATACGATCTCATTGAAAAGAAAAAAAACTGAATGTCATATTTGTAATATGACATTCAGTTTTTTTTTAGTTCAGTTATATTAGTTTGATCGGAATAGGGAAGTACGAAGATCTCAAAGTAACGTTTAAAAACGCATACCTACAAATTTCGGAAGCACCAGAATGGATGAAGCATCAGATTCATCCATCTCATTAAAAGCATTTGTTTGTTGCTCAGTTACTTATGTAACATTTATTTTGATTAATTAAAGTTTAATTTAATTAATTAACATGTGTGTCTTATGTTTTAAACACTATACTCAATACAGTTAAAAATTATAATCTTTTAAAGTAAGTAGGTCTATAACAGCTGTCAAAAAGATTGATAAATTTGTAAAAGTTCAATATTAGGTATAAGTTCAATATATCCAAAAAAGGAAAACATGACAAGGGTGTGTATGAGATAAATAAAAAGAAACGGGTTTTACAGTAATCGCATATGATGTGTAACATCTGACATATTATCGTGGTACATACGCAATATTAACTTTTTTCCTGAAAAAAATATGAATCGGGTATGATTGGAAATAATTTTCTATCGAATAATTATATCTGTAAAGAAAATTGTATTTAATTAAGAAAAGGAGTAATGCAATATTTTATCAAAAATAATTATTCTTGTTCAATTTGGGGAAGAGCGGAGACAATAGACTTATGATAACTAAAATATGACACATATACCTGTGATTTCAAAGTATTTAAATACCGTTGAAAAACAGCGTCAATAACAGTACCACTGTTAGCAGTCGAAACATTCTAATTTGTGTTCATTTCGAGCTTGAGTTCATCATTCATAAAAGCTAGGAGCGGCTCAGCTTTGGCAAACTGAAGTGAAAGTTAAAATCACCACTCAAAACCAGGGGAAGCAAGAGATAATTTTTTTAAAAGAGCAGAACCACCTTCGTTATATGGTAAAGGTACAAAATGCAGGAAATCTTTAATTTTTTTTAACCGTTTGATTCGAAGAAATGGATACGACCACCGAAATCACTGTTTGTCGATTTTCAAATAAGCATTCTGCCGCACTTATGTCTCCCAATATCGTGACTAATGGGTTTAGAGTCAAGCGCTCGAGTGCTTGATGGCTACTAGAATTGGACCCCCATGTGAGGGTAGCGAAAAGACACAGCCACGCACTATAATTGGTCAAATCAAGTAGCGCGCGCTTAGGTCCCATCTACACACATCCGTCCCTTTGCGCGAAATCACTCCCAACAAATATCCAGCAACCGAGAGGAAAAATGCTACACATGAAAAAGTTTGGGAACCTCTGATTTAAATCTTCATTTATTATCTCTATCGTAGTTTTTTTCCAGAAAAAAAATCTTGAAAAAGAAGGGTTTTTACATTCTTCCTTTTCAAATAAGCTTTCATATAATGGAAAGAATTCAGTGATGTACACATACAACTTTCATGGAAGGGGCGGGGATTATATATTTTTTTAAAAAGACGTAATCTTTGCGCTAAGAATTAAAGTTATTTTGTTCTATGGGAGGGGTTTGAGCCCCCAAGACTCAATCTTCAGTCCCCCATTGAAAGATTTCTTTGAGAATTATAATTACTCAAGTTGTTTCTCAGTTCATTGAGTTTATCGCAACAACTTTTTCCGGTAAAATTCTCCAAAGCAATCAAACAAGAAAAAAAAATAAGCCTCATTCAATTTTCCTATAAATAACCAGCTTTTTGTGTGTGTGACCGATAATTATCCAAATTATTTCATTACATCAACTAATCGCAATTTCTTCAATTAAAATCACTCAGAATATTTAAAACACGAAGAAACCGAGCATGTATCCTACAAATCTAAGTCCACATAAGCCTTTTAAAATCCCACGCCACTACCACTCAAGGAACTGATACAGCCCCAATCTGTACAAGAGGATTTAAAAGAAAACACGTAAATCAAATCAGCTTTTGTCGATTGCTGAAACAATCGTAAGCTTTCCACTGGAGCAGCGAGAAACATTTTCTGCTTCTTGGATTCAATCCATCACGGGGACCAGATAATGTAACCCACTCAGTTTAATTCCGAATGTGACTGGAATCATTAATAAGGTACAGTGACACACTTTCTCATGCCTCTGTTAACAGGAAGAATGGTTGGGCATATGGCCTTCAGTGGTTGGTTGACTGCGACAGTAGGTGACAGTGAAAAAAGGCTCGAAAAGGAAGTATAACGTATCAGATCTCAACTGTTTGATTGGTATCCTTAGTTAATATGTTTATCAGCGGGTCCACCCATTCCAAGCAAGTCTCAGCCTTGATGTACTCGTAAAAATTAATGTAGATGTGGTCAATGCATAGATTCATAATATTAAATGGTTGTAGTAGTATTTTTTAAAATTTAATTGTGTCATATGCAGACAGAAGCAAGATTTCAATGACTTGCATTTGCCGGGAAATTCCGACTCGTTTGTTTCAAGTAAACTATCTTTAAATACTCTATGATGTATTTAAAGACATACATTTTGCTAATTGGTATTAAAATAAGTAGCTTAAAACACATTATTTTCAGACATGATTTAAAGACCTGTATTATATCTTATCCATGTCTTTGATTTTTTTAGAGTCCATAAGTGCTATTCATTCGAATAATAATCGCAGCCTCGAAACGTAAGTGACTAAATATATAATTAAGAAGTTTTATTGTTTTAAAATTTGGTGATTTAAAGTTTTATTAATATATGTAATATTAAATGTAAAGAGATTTCATCGTCTATTTGAAACAATGGAATCTTTTTTTTTATGACATGCTTTTCATAACAACAAAAAATTTTTAAGAAAAAATCGAATTGTCCTAAAGGAAAAAGCAACATCGTTATCGAAAAGTGAAAAGGAAAAAGAATTATTTTTACATCTTTGTAAGTAAACCGAAATTTTCGTTTTATAGGGAGTCTCATTTTAAAAGATCTAGTGGGTGAGAGTTACATTAACGTGCACACACACACACCTAAGCCAACTCGAAGGCTATTGGCGACGGACCTCGTAATTATGAACCACGGCCCAGCTACGAGGACGACACCTGAACTAGCACGCCACTCACACAATTTCCACACCATGCCAACGTGAGAACTTTGATCCAGGACAGGTTTAACGTGCATCAGCTCCTATACAGGGCGGGTCGTCATTGGCCCCAGGACTCGAACTTGCGAAGCTCCGGCTACCGATGCCACTTTTAAAAATCGAATATATACCGCATTTACTCGAATGAAAGGCGCACTATTTTTCTGTATTAATGCTACTCAAAATCGGGTGCGCTTAGAATCGAAGCAAAAATTTGTTGGATGGAGGGAAATTGAATTCCCATGCCTTTCAGAAGTAGAAAGGTAACCGTATATTCCGACCACTTGCTTCAATGACTTAATCCCATTCCACAATTTATCTCCAGTATTCTGTCTATCCTAAACATCGTTGTCAGCTCTTATTTAGAACACATTTTTCTGGTACGCTTCCTTTTTTAATCCCCTAAACATCAAAGTTATCGGTAATAACATCAAGACGAGTTCACAAAAACGCAAGTGCGAAGAAAGGGGGCAATTTTTTTACATGTAGAAAAAAACGGCAACAGAGCAGCAGCCGGATGATTTGACACGGATGAAACAATTATACGCCGATGGCGTAAGCAAAATCATATAATTTTTGTTTGAAAAGGTTCAACATTCTTTAAAAATTCTTTCACATTCTTTTACACATTCTTGCAAAAAAAATATTCCATAACAAATGTATCGGATGGCAAGGGAGACGACATCGTGTAGGAAAATGGCGACGCCGACACCAATTCCGAAGTTAGCTGTGACAATGGAAGTAACGAATCATTTTCGAAATATAATACTGACAATTTGAGTAATTATAAGATCATGTATGTGTTTGAAATTTTTTAACAATGGTAAAATAAATAAATTATTCACTGCTTATAATTTCTCTTTAAATTTTTTTAAAAAAATTCTGAAGTATTGGATATTTTGATGAACCTTTTACACAAATTTTTATTTCCTCTCAAAAACGTGTAGAAAATTGGGGGTGCGGCTTAAATTCGAGTAAATACAGTTAGTTTTAATTTTTTTTTAAATAAAGAAAATAAATATCGAAATATTAATTATTAATAAACATCTATTTTGTACATAATTTATATTATGCTTCATAAGGACACAGAGGCTCAGTTAATAAATGCTTTTTAAAACTTAATTAAACTAATTAACTTGTGCAGAAAACACAGTAAGTTCAAATTCTACCATTTAAAAAAATCCAATGAGTTTTCTTCAAATTAACATATTTAAATTACAGTTCGCTTCAATAACATTTACTACTTAAGTTAACTTCCACCAGAGCCGTAATAATGTAATTCATACACCAACACTGGATCTACATTCATTGAAAGTACATAGTATATCCCACGAGTGGGCGACAGACAAGCTTCTCAGAAAACCGCAATTCATTCTTAATTTTAGAGCTCGTAATCCAATCTGCAGAACCTCAACCCCCTCCTGCATGGCTTGCAACTTTCACTTATTGGGTCCCATTTTTTCGCAGCAGGGATTACACGGCCGTGGCATTCACCTTTCGCTTGGCACTACGCCAGAGAGAGTTACGGATAGTAAATTCATTTGGAAGGGGCTTTTTTTCCCCCAATCCAGGGAGATCCATTCAGGATTCAGTCGCTTCAAGATGTAAGTTATGGACGAATATAGGTATTTAGTTCGGAAAATTTATCGCCTGTCCCTCGGCTTTTCGTAAATTAGATCGTTTAATCTTCCAAATGCTAGAAATGATGATGATCTGACGTAGATGTTGTTGGTGGGTACGTGATTATAATTTGGAACATATTTGAAGCTTGTGAACCGTTCAGCAATTTGTTTTCGATGTGCTGTTTTCGAATCGTAGTGTAATAATGATGAGGTTCACATGAGTGAATTTTTAATGATGTTTCGAGATTTTGCTGTACAAATTATTTTATTACGAGTTATAAATGTTACATTTTTAATAGTAGGTACAGTCGAACTCTATATAACTAAGTCGCTAAATCACGGGAAAAAATTCGTTATATGGAAAATTCGTTATATAGATGTTCATCTTTTAATATACTTTATAAACCACAACAAAAAAACAAATTTTAAATTCCCGAACACTACATATTAAAAAAAGTAGTTATTCACACTTTTTATAAAAATAAATATCGTCGGCCTAATTATCAGACTGCGTAACTCCATCGGTCTAACTGATTTGATATAGGAGTGCAACGCGCCAAGCGCTTTTGGCGCGATTCCTTAATCGCGCCAAGCAGCGGGGAAAGCAAAACATTCCCTTTTGTTTTGTCTACGCCATGCCTCGGTACGCGCGCCACTTTTAATTTACTCCTTCGATCAGTATAAGTCACTATATTTTTTTATTTCATAATAAAACTAGATTTCGAAGGGGGAGGTAGTGGCAAGATTTTAACATAAAATAAATACAACAGAAAGTAATATAAATGTATTACACTTCCAGATATAAATTATTTACACTATTTTAAGCATTCATTACACAAAATTCGTAACAATGTGTTACTTTTGCTGAGCAGAGATCAGTTTTGGAAGGTGTTTTCAAAAATCAACTCAGACGATTTACGGGAAGTTATAAATAAAAAAAAATCCTTTTTATCAGCTGTTAGATCTACAGACTTAAAATTTAATAATTCTTTTTTTTTTTTTTTTTTTTTTTGTTCAGCTGAGATATGCAAAAAGCTTTTTTTTTGTTTTGTTTTGTTTAATTTGCAATTCACGATTGTAATATTATCGTCTATCTTGGCGAACATAAACAACAAGTTGGCGCCTAGCCCTACTGTATCAAATTAGCATCCCAGAGGGAGTTACGCAGTCTGATAATTAGACCGACGATATATGTTTATTTTATATATCTTACCCATTAAGAAAGAAAGAAAGAAAGAAAAACTGCAAGGAAAACAAGAAAAAAGAATGTCGAACAAATTCACTGTATTTTTAACACTAAGAAAATAATTTTATACTAAAATGAATGAATTTTAAGGACATTTTATAATTTAAAGCATACAATTAATAATAAACATACATTATTTTATAATTAGAATACGGGGGTCGCGGGACAACTCCACTGAGGGTGAAAGAGAATATCGAAGATGTTTCTAGTAAACTGGGCGATGCGGGTTAAAGGTTGCATTTCTTGGATGAAACATCCAGAACTCTATTGCTCTCGGCGAGTTAGGATTTAATATAACCAGTTCAAGATTTATGACCACCATAAAAAATGTGTTTAAGAGAGAATAATTGAATCACAAAAGAAAAAGTTCGTTATATAGAAAATGCACGGTTATTTCACGAAGAAAATTGTGAAATGTTCAAGGTTCCAGGGAAAAGTTCGTTATATAGAAAAATTCGCAATATAGAGGTTCGACTGTATTTTGTTACGAGTATAAGTGTTAGATTTTTAGTAGTAGGTAATTCACGAATTTATTTCTTTAATGTAATTTTTTTAATACTAGGATTTTTTTTTATTAATTATTTCTATCTTTTTTTAAAAAAAAAAAAAGAATATAGCGGAAGTTTTCTTCTGTTTAGAGTTTGGTTCACGTGAAGTATGTTTAAAAGCAGATGTTATAACAAAATTATTGAACATATAGATAATTTGAATCTCATCACTTTCAAAATCTGTAAATAAGATAAAGTTATTTGTTGTTGTCTTGTCCATGCATGCATTGTTAGGCGTGTCCATGCAGTGAAATCAAATGGCGCCGAAAACGTCCGAAACGGCCCTGGCTACGTCGATGACCTTTGGCGAATGAAGAAGCTGATGGTCCGTGGGGGTTAGGTCTTTGTTGTGGAGTTAAGAAAAGAAGCAAGTGCATTTAATACCCCAAAAAAGTTATTTGAAGTAAGTGATTTCTTTCGTGAGGTTTAGGTCTATGTTGTGGAATTTAGATAAGAGAAAGTAAGTACATCTAATACACCCTCAAAAAGTTAATTATAGTAAGCAATAGCGCATACAGGAATTTTTCAAGGGGGGTGTCCACGGTCGCAAGTCTACCATTCTTGTATCATGCTCCTTTTGATTTTGTCGATTTTCGGAAACAAAAACAGTTAAAAACTAATTACTGAATAAATAATTAGCATTAATTAATAAAATTAATCCTTAATAAGAAAAACTTAATTAAATTTTACGTACTATATACTTAGAATTATAATCAATCGGGAGAAAAAAAATCACGGGCTTTGGAGAAGGGGAGGTCCGGATCCCTAGGAAACCCCCCTTGTGTGTGTGACTGATAGTAAGTGATTTCTTCCGTAATTCACCAGTCATATGTCAATACAATAGATGATTGGAAATATAAATTGAAAGATTTCTTCAAAAGGATTATCACCTGATTATCAACTTTTACTCTCACAGTTCAAGTAAGTCTAAAAATGAGCCCCTAACCACTGGATGTTCGCGTTCCTTAACTGTAACCGCCAAAGGGCGCCAGAATGCTATGTTGGTAAAAAAGATTTCTTGCTATCATTTTAATTTTCTGTCTTTTTTTATTTATTTATTTATTTGCCACTGAAATACCGAGTGTAATGCTACTTGTTTGAAGTCTTCCAGGACTCACAATGCTGGGTTCAAATACATGTTTTGTTTTCGTTTGTCAAAGAACTTGCCTTCATCATTTTATGTTAACTGTTACGAAATAATGTTTGAGGGGTTGAAAGTTAATTTCAGCAAATAATATTGGGCAGCGGATACCTAATAGTAGGTTAACAGTAAGCAGCTGACATGTAGAATAAGCATGTGTTTATGGGATGACATCTTTAATTATAAATAAAGAATACTCGAATTATTCTTTAATTATGAATTACAATATTTTCGTAACAACAGAAATAAAGTTAACAGAAAACAATAGATAGATACACCATTGCACAAAACGAAATTGAAATGGTATTTAATATGATCCATCTGTACTCTGTGGCAAACCCTATGGCGGACCCTGAAAAGAATATGAAAATCCCCTTAGAATGGCTTTGAGAATCTGGCCTGGCAGACGGATCACAAAATGTAACAAACGAAGTCGATGTGTGACGAGCGCTACAATAAAGTAATATAGAACTCAAAATGTTCCTTTCTCTACAGTGGTGACCCGAGTGTGATTTGAACACGCAACCTTCTGAGAACCGACCACCAAGAATGGTTTTGAGAATCTGGCCTGGCAGACGGATCACAAAATGTAAACACATGAAGTCGGTGTGTGATGAGCGCTGCAATAAAATAATATAGAACTGAAGATGCTTCTTTCTCCACAACTCCATTGTGGTATTCAAGCTTTACGCACATTTTTCGAAAGTTAATTCGTGATTTTTAGATGCAAAAATAAAACTACTAAACGATAAGCAGCGCTTACATACGCGCACTGAGTTAACAAATTAATTTAATAACATGTAATACATTATAACATTGTTACCTTTTTGAAATTTTCAAACTTTATTCATTCATTTAAAAGTGAGGATGAATCGGAAAACTAGCATTTAAAAATGGAGTTTTGTTAGTTTTTCGCAATGTGCAACTGGCCCCTGAAATTGATATTCATCTTGCACTCTCAATTACACGCTCAAAGGTAAGACGGAACCAAAAAATAGAATAAAATGGTGTAAAATGAGAAGACAGTGCCAAGAAGCAAATGCGTTTTCTTTCAGAGTTCCGCAGTTTGGGAATAATTTCTGCTCCATGAGAACCTTTAGTTTTAAAATTTCTTCTTTAGTAGTGAAAAGTAGAATGTAAATGTTTGCATCCCTAGAGTCATTTTCGAACTCGAGAAAAAGAACACTATAAAAGCTACTTCCTTGTTCTTTTTTTCATCTTTTATAAAACAGGACAAGCATATTTTGGCAGACGAAAATTTTAATTTGAGAAAACATTTCATTGATGACTAGTTGTAAGCAATTATTTTTGAATTTGTGGAGCTATGGGAACAACATACAAATGAATAAATTATATTATTATTTGATAAAAATTAAAATGTAATAAATTTTGAGAATGAAAAAAGTTCTTTGAAAAAAATGTTTCTTCAAATGAAACAAATAAAATGTTTGTTTTGATTTGCCTCTAATGTAACTATTACCGAAACATTTTTTTCTTCTACAATACGTAGGCATGGACTTTTAAACCACAGTATTCTTTAAGTTCGCTAAAAGTGTTTACAAATTTTTAGCTGTAGAGGTCTCTCTGAGTAAAATAAAAAGTTTTTGAATGTAAATATGCTTATTTAAACTTTAAAATAGAAAATACTCTAAGTTGCATTTATTTCTTTTTGACAGCAAAAACTGAGACGTAAATGTTAAAAAATTGAAACTATGAAATTCTCATTTAGTTAATTATTAGTGAAATGTTTATATTTGTTAATAATATTGGAAAAATTAATAATTTTTATTAACTAAAACTTACAAAATTATTTAACTAACATTTCTATTTAAAATCAACTTCAACTCATCTTATTGATGCTGCAGAAAACAGTGCAGAAAAGAATAACTTAAATAACCAAGATATTTTGCAGTTATTATTCTACTGCATTTATTCTATTATTTATTTAAAATAAGATTATTTTCATACAGGATATTATTAGGTCATTATTTTTAAAATGCATATTTTATTTATAATTGCAAGTATCTTTTTGATTCCACAAGCAGAATTCGTTATTAAACGTTGAACTAGAATTTGATTATAATTATCTACTAAGAAATAAGAAAACATAAATTTGAATCTTAATAAGGACATTTATCTTACCTTAAATTCGTTGTGTATAAATATAGTCTTTCTCTCTTCACAAGCAAAAAATTTTCAAGGGGAAGAAATTTGAGGCCAGGAATTTATTTCTTAAGGAATAAGAGGGACTTTCAGGAATTTTCTTCTTTCCTTCTTATTTATTCTTCAAAAGGATGTAATTAGTATCGTAACTTTTGTTAAGTTATAGGTACTGAACTTAACTTAATGGTGCAACAGCCAATGAAGGCCAAGGCCTACTGTGCCTATTTCCTTAGGCGCTAGGGTGCATGTGCAGATGTTTCGGTTAAGTGTGGTCAGTAGCATCCATTTTTTATATTTGAAACTCTATTATATTTTTAATTTCTCATATACCCTTTCCAAAATCTTATGTCTGGTTATCTTGCAATTTCAATTTTTTAGATTTGCTTATTGAATATTCATCTCTCTTTAGTAGAGAATTTTGGACCCCATAGCCCTTGATTTTTTTTCGATTGGTTATAATCCTAAGCATATGTTACGTAAAATTTCATTATGTATTTGTTATTAATAATTAATTTCATTAATTAATGTTAATTATTTATTCAATAATTAATTTTGTATTGTTTTTGTTCCGAAAATCGTCAAAATCAAAAAATATGTTCAGTGGCGTATTGGAGCATGATACCAAAATGGTGGACTTTCGACCCTGGACCCCCCCCCTTGAAAATTTTTCGTGAGCGCTACTGATATGATAAGATAGTACAGAATTGTGTTCACACTTTTTGGAAAAGTCAAAAATCTTAATTTCTTTCCTCTCTTGGTTTTTTTTGATTTTATCATTAAATCAAACAGAAAAAAATTAAACTAAAAGAAAAAATTTTATAAAGAAGTTACTTTATTTCTAAAAAAAATATTTTTCTGCAAAAAGATTTTTAACATTCTTTTTAAAAACAAAGTGTTATGATTTGAACTCTATACTTTCATCCTACAATACCAAATTTCCTTTTCAACAATGACGCAAATTTATATGAAAAACATCTATTTACTTTCATCGAAAAATGAGAACAAAAATTGAGGCTTCGACATTCATTTAGAGTGCGAGATATGACAGTGATCATACTTAAGAATCCGAAACATTCATTAAGACAGGTGTCAATATCCTAAAGACAAATAATTACGTAAGATTGCGGAAATTCTAAATATTTGTTTACCAGATTCCGAAGAGAAAATATTTAGGATTCCATTAATATTCTACATAGAGAATGAAAACATCATTATATAAACAGTACGAAATCATTAAAAAAGACATTTTATTTCAATAACATCGATCCATGCCAAAAGAGAAATTAAAAAGCGTTCAGTCATTTTTATTTACGAATATTGAATCGAATTTTGAAAATTAAAATCTTAAGATATTTCAAATTTTAATTTAAAATTATCTTGCACATTTCAGTAATTCTGATTGAGACTACGGGCTCCTGATCAAAAATATCACACACACATAAATAGTGGTTTTGTAAGATAAAAAATAATTTCATGAAACATTGGAGAACCTGAACTTTTATCCGTTGGATTTCATGGTGATGAGGTTCAATCATTCACCAAAATATTTTTTAAATAAAAAAATATCAATTTTAAATATGAAACCATTAAAAAAACCGAACAATTAAATTTAGTTCACTCTTGCACTAAAAATTTGTCTCCTACTTTTCAATTTAAATTCTATTTTTGAAAAAAAAAGTTTTATAACATCAATCATTACAAAGTCTCAATATAATCTGAAGATAAATAATTAAATTAGACTGTGAAATTCTTGAGCTTTTGTTCTTGGAAACTCTGCGTCGTTCACTAACGTTCTTTTACAATCGTATCATCATGTAATTTCGGTATAAATTCATCCGAACAAGTGTTATGAAAGTTGTGACAAAGAAATCGAATTGTGAAAGCGAAAACTCACGATGTAACTTCAAATTAGGGGATTCTACATTCAACTAAGACTTTACCAAGAAGCTGTAAATTATCTACCATAATAAATGTCAGGATACTAAGTCTAAAGAAAGACCTAAGATCAGTGGCACACACAAGGTGGGGATCGATTCGGACCACCCCCAAAAAAGAACTTGATTTTTTTTTTCTGATTGATTATAATCCTATGTATGTAGTACGTAAAATTTAATAAAGTATTTGTTATTAATAATTAATTTTATTAATTAATACTAATTATTAATTCAATAATTAATTTTTTATTGTTTTTCTTCGAAAATCGACAAGATCAAAAGAAAATGTTGGGTGGCGTATTGGAGCATGATACGCGAATAGAGGACTTTCGACCGTGCCCCCCTTCCTTTGAAAAACTCCTGTGTGCGCTACTGCCTAAGACTGTCGAATTCTTAAGCTTTTTCCTCTAGAAAATTCAATTACCGTAAAATCCGGCGTATAACGCGCACCCATACTTTCAAGCTGAATTTTTTAATTATTAGGTATATTCACCGTATAACGCGCACCTCTATTTTTCGATGAAATCTGGAATATTAGTATACATTGCTCTTATGTTTTGAAGTCATTTATTCGAAGTATTATAACCATACTTTTGAAAAAATATACTTCTATAACTACAACTCTTTTAGTTCATAAGGCAAGTCATTACTTTTATGTAAGTAGTATATTTCCATACATGTAGAAGTAAAAAAAAATTATGCTCATCTTTTTATTATTTTTAAAGCTCTCGTTTTCATACCCGGTATATAACGCGCACCCTTAAGTTTCGATCTTATTTTTTTGTGTTAAAAGTGCGCGTTATACGCCGGATTTTACGGTAAACTAATATTGTTCTTAAATATAACAACATTGCGGTTTGAAAGTAAAATATCCATTCAAAAAAAGGCATTTTCTTTTTCAGTACATATCCAATTCACAATGAAATAAAAACGACCCAATCACTTTCATTACAACACTGACAGAGACAATTGAAATCGATTGGTGAAAACAGATAACTCTCTCTCCAATTGGAATTAATTCGTCGATCATTTGAGCCCATTCCTTACAGCATCCAGAGGGATCAAACGTCAATATCCTAAAGACAAATAACAGCATCAGACTGCGGAAATCCTTAGCTTTTGCTCTCTAAACTAGCAACAGGGCATTCATTTTGTATTCATCAAAGATCCGTTATTAGGTGTGTCAATGAGTAAGACGTAAAAAAAAAGGTCACCTTCTAAATGCATAAGCGCTGGAAGGCTATAACAGCAACTACGTGGTCTGCGGTGTTCTACGACAGCCGTTGAAAAATAGGTCATTCCAGTTTTTAAACCAGTTATAACCTCGAAGATCTTTGAGTAGGATCAGTATCGGAAGCGAGTTAAATGCAGATTGTGGTCAATCTAAATTTGAGCCTAGGTAGGTATCAGACTTGCCATGGGCTGATTATTAGCATAACTGTGTGGAGTGGATGAAAAAAACTTCCGTTTAGGAAAATTGTTTGTTTGTTTTCTTTGGGAAGACTTATGGATGTTTTAAATATGTCAGGAAGAGGTTTTAGGGAAACTTCGTAAATTGTTTGGATGGCACAATGTGTTCTTTTAACTTGGAGCCTCTGAAGGCTATTAATTGATTTTGTGGAAATAATATTATGTTTATTCTGTATTAAATCAGCTAGATAATGTACGGCTTTACTGCTACAGGAAATAATTACACTTGCTAACATTGCGAAACATGGGATAGTAATTGACATTTTAAAAATTAATGCAATAAAAACGTTAAAGGCGAGGTAAATTTGTGCAACCAAAAACTGAAGCAAAATTAAATGTCCGAGCTACATAGCTACTTGTTAAATTATATGAAACGTTTTTTGATAAGAAAAAAACCTTTTCTGTAAAATAGTTTTTTCTTCAAAATATTCAAAATTAAAAACGTAATTAATTATTAATTGTCACAACTAGGAAGCCTTAATTATATGTTAAAGTATTTCTCCTTCTCAATTTCAGAATTCTTCAATAAAATAGAAATAATAATAAAAAAAACGTGTAAAAATATTTAATGTAGAAAATAATCTGGATATATAATATACATTTCAAGAAACCTAGTTTGAATAATACACCCCAGAAAATTAATTTAAAAAACATATTATCGAACAAAAATGAACATCATCAACTCTATAGATTTTTTAGGTAGACTTATAATTTTATCTGCAATTTTTTTTATAAAAACCGTTGATATATTCAGTTGAAATCTTCAAAATTTTATTTTAACTCTTTATACTATCGATTATGTCTTCTAAACTCATATGAAAACTTCGATTTGAATCAAAGAAATACTTATAATTTCATATTTTCCTCATATTATTACTTATTTTATGTCTTCCTTCACATCTTGATAAAAACCATGGGATACTTACAAACTAATACGGTTTTTTCATTAAAGTTTTTTTTAGTTTTCAAAAATAAAAATCTGGACCAAATACTACAATCAATGCACATCTTTTTCAGATCCACAACGAAGTGTTTCCCATTATTATTAATTACAACTCGTCTTAAATTACGCAGCGATTTTTTTCTCTCCATTTTTAATTAAATTCTTCTCAAAATGCCCCAAAGAGCGACCTAAAAAACTCATTGCACAAGTTTCCAGTTCTTTGCCTTTTTGTCATCCTTTTCAATGCAGTGTGCAAAAGCTAACGAAACTGCTATAATTATAATCACTTTCTATTTCATACCCGCTAGAAAACATGCTCCACTTTTTCGTTAAGATATGTGCCATTGCTGTAAGCTTGGAGCAGCCAGAACTTTCTTTTTCCCATTTCCTCTAATTTCGGTCCTTTTCTGTCAGGAACGTCTTTCTTGTTGCATCGAGAAGTTTTGCAGTTTGTATGGATTGCCTAAAGGGTTTTGGTTTCTCCAGTATACTTAGGAATTCTTGGTATAGAGAATATGCAATGCAAAATATGCAGCAGGGATGAATAAAACAACTATTATATTTACCTTGAGGGAAAGAATAAGCGAATGTTTTTGAGGGAAAGAGTTCCAAAGAAAAGGGCATATTTATTCTCTTTAAAGTTTTTTTTCCCTCCTAATGGGGCTGTGGTTTGGTGTTTTACCATTGCAGACCTAGTACAATCCCCGGAAGTTGGTATCACTATATAGATGGAGTACCAGTCGCCGCAGGTAAGTTTGACGCCCAGTTTCCTCCCCAGGGGAGGCATATTCTCTTTAAAGTAACTTTATTTATTTTTAAAGAAATTAAGTATCCCAACTTGTGGTGAATTATTAATATATTTTCAACTACATATATACATTTTATCATTTCAAGTTCAAAACCCCAAAAGAAAAGGATCGCAGTTATGAAACGCCCAGCTAGACTGTTCACGGATTTTTTAACATTTCAACACCCCCAAAAAAAAAAAAAAAAGGAATAGGATCATTAATAAATATATTAGACAGCCCAGTTATGGATACTACCTTTTTTTCCCCGGCCCATAAATGAAGGATTTCATGCGCCCAAATACGGATAATGGAACAAACACGCTATAAGGCCTACGCAACATTGGACAAAGCAAAATTGATCAAAATATTAAAACTCATTTTAACTTTTATTTTAATACCATATTAACTTTTCGATCAAACATACACATAAAAATATTTATTATTATGCATTTTTTACTGAGTTATGGGATAATTTCTATTTTCTGCCATCTATAACCAAGCCTTTCTCGCTAAATTTTTAGTAAATTGTTCTCCAGTATTTGAATTTCTTAGTGCAATGGGTCCTGAACGAGCCACTCAGAAAAAACCGGCTGGCCGCAGGTTGAGTATCACTGCCCTAGCTGCTGTTAGATTTACAATTAGGATTAGACAGAGAGTCTGAATACTGTTCGGCTTAGGATTAGAGATAAACTGAGAGTCTCTCTCTGAGTCCACAAGGAGGCGTTGTTGGAGCCGTTTCAACTCATAATTAATACATATAAGTTGATAACCTACTATTTTTTCTCGCCTAAAATTCTAATTATTACCGCTGTATTACAAGTAATCTATTTTATATTAAATAAGACAATAACTATATGTTTTTATTATTAAATTTATCATAACGCTAATACTATACAAAAACTTTTTCGGAATTTTAAAAGCTAAATAAGAAAAAGCTACAAACTATGATTATTGCTATTTTTGAATTGTTTGTAAAATCATGTTTAGCCCTATAAAAGTATATTCAGAATTTTAAAATGGCGAATAACCATGAATTAAATCATAATTCCCTTACTCTGAAATTTGTTTTCATACTTTAAAAAATTCAATGATATTTATTTCCGTACAATGAATGCATCGAATGTGTGATATGTTTATTTATAGTATAATTAAAATTTAAGTAAACATTTTTAATTATTTTTTTTTACAAATTAAATTTTCTTTAAAAAAAATTTTACAAAAAGAACAAATTTACATGGCCAGTTTTAATGCAATTATTTAAATTCTTAATGTATTCTTAAGATTGTAAATTATGAGTTATCAAAACCTGTTAGTAAGTTACCTTGCAGTTGGCAATGTTTTTTCCCTTAAACATATAAAATCTGACTTGATAATTAATATTAATCAATGCTATAAATAAAATTTTTAAAAAAATTAAGAACTCTTATTAAATTATTTTATTTTATTCCTAGGCACAATACGAGAATTGCTATTGGAAATACTTAATCACAAACGAAAAAAATTCTAACATAAAACATTTCTTTCACCACGAAACTACTATACGGCAAAATTACAAGAAATTTTTATCGAAACTAGTCAAAGTAAAAAAAAAAGACTTATTTCTTCACAATGAAAGCACTCTGACACTAATAAACTACTATGCTTCAAAAGAGTCAATAATTTATAGAGCACCAAATAAAAAGTTTTTTAACACATAAAAAAAATTTTTTTTTTTATATCAATTTATTTTTCTGAATGTAAGCCAAGAAAGGAGAAGGGGAAAAAAAACAACATATAATCATACAAATGGTTCCTTTTAGAGTGACCAAAACTTCCCGCCATTTTCAATACCAAATTATCGCCGACAGACTGTTATTTCGACTCGGGGCAAAACAATAAAAAACTTCATTGAGACATTGTATTCTCAAACGTGGGGTGTTAAATTTTTGTCTAAAATTTTCTTAAACTAAAAACAAGTCCCGGGTTTTTGTTACTGTGGATTTCTTTTCCATTTGTATTACAACTCTTCATTATATCTAAAAAAAAAATCTTCAAATCCATTCCATTTGAGAGGTTTTGGAGTATTCAATTCAATACACCATCCAAAAGATATAATATGAATTTAAATAAAGAATAAATGAACTTTTTAAATTAACTTTCTGGTTTTATTGAAAAGCGATTATGTTCATATTTTGATTCAATTACGCAGTTAAATATTTAAAAAAAAAAACAATCTCTCTCAATTTATACAAACGATCGAATTTGAAAGAAAGTACCAAATACAACTAAGAAAATTTTAGTAATTTGAAAAAAGATTTTAAATTTCGAAAAAACAGATTGTTATACTAAACGATAGTTCCTTCATTATTTGAATTGCGTCATTAATGGTCATCTTACGCACACATTCATGTGCAATAGTTGTAAATCTAAAAATTTACCGAAATACATAATTTTTATCTATACGTTTTCAATTATATGAATCAATACTTATATTATTATTATACGCGAAATGTATCAGTAAACCTCCATGAGTGAATTCGAAAATGACCAGAACAAAAAATTAGCGATTATTTTATTAAAAAATAGAACTCGGTAAATTAAATAAGTTCCAACAATTAAACGAATAATAATATATATTAACTTGAAAAAAGCACATGAAAAATTAGAAAACGAAATCACAAGATTGTAAGTAATAAATATGTTAAATAAGACTACAAAACAGAAAATTTTTACTTTGTTTTTATTAATCGAAAATTGCCTTCTTTATAGTGCTTAATGCATTCTCAGAATGTTTTGCATACGGTTTATTGATTTACAATATACTTTAATCTACTGATTTTACGCATGTATTATATTTACACAAAGTAAACAAACTTAATTGCATTTATAAAGTGATTCAATGTGGGCTAAATTCATGACGGTCACATGATAAATGAAATTCCGTGTCCTCCATTTAATTCAAGCCACCATTAGTTTTGTACTTGTTCTACTTGTAAAATTTAGCTAAAATTTCAAATTTTGTAATTGGGTAAAGATGTCCAAATATTAAAATTCTTCGAAAAGTTTACAAAATTTAAAAAAAAAAAAAATTTATATCAAGTGTATTCAGTTAACCTTTATGAGTTATTATTGTTGACAAATATGTGCATTTTAAAAGGAAGCTTTTGTAAAAAGCAAAGGTGACAACAACGAGGCTTTTAAACAGATTGGCTAAAACAGTGATAACAGTCGTCATGTGATTATGAAGTCACAATAATTTAGCCCAATTGCATTAACAAAAAATTGTACAGTAATTTAAAAAATTTTATTTTTGAAAATACACACACACAATACGGATAACAATCAGCACATAGCTGTGCAAAGACGAAACAGCGACATAATCAGTTCTTAATTATTTAACGCCTCATTAGTATTGATACATTTAAAATATTCATCGCTTAGAAAAAGGAGGAAATAATTAAAATAGAGCAAATGTGTTTGCCTGGAGGTATATAAGTTACACATCGAAACATGTGATGACCGCAGGTGAAAATGAGCACAGAAAAGATGCGATTAATGTCTGAATGTTTAATAAAAGATTTTACGCATAAATTGTTTTTTTGAAGTCAATTTTGGAAAAAAAAAACTTGTACGGCTGTACAAATAAAGTATGCAATCTTGAAATTTTGATCTTTATAAACCTTTTCATTACGTTTATAAAGAACATCTATAAAATCAACGTGGAAGAAGTTAGTTTAGAAGTTTATATGACCTAGATAAAAACAAAATATTGTATAGGAAAATGCATATATTGTATTGATACTTAAAAATAGGCATGGAAATACTTCATGCTTAAAGTGGTACCTTTTAACTAAAAATAATACGACAGTAAAATTAAATGTCATCGACAAATCTGCTTTTATACGCGAAAAATATATACATAAAACTTTATAACGTTCACCATCAATAAGATTTGTATGCCTGATTTGAAAAAGTAATAACTATGATATCGTTGAAATCATTAGTCCTGCATTAGCAAGGATCGGATAAGACTAAAACTGTATAACTGAAATGTAGAAAATTTGACTGACGATTTTGATTTGTTTCCAACCAGCTGATCTTCCAATAACATGCATTTCATATTAAAATTTTAATAAATACTTAACCAGTTGACAAACTGATACTTGCAGAGAAAGAACGCTGAATTTTACATATTCATCAACAATTTTCAATACATTTCTTTGGCCAATCAATAAATATAAACTTGTCTACAAATTAAACGTTACATTTATAACTCATCTACAAATTATTATTTTTGTAACTCATCTAAACTTCATATTTTATTTTCAAAAACCCACCAATTGCAAAACGATTTTTAAACATGAAAATTCCGCAAACATTTAAATCTGGGGGTTTAGAAGTCCGGCACATCGTTTTATGGAAATGAAGTGAAGGAATGAGGAGATAGGAAGTTTACACACAAAGGGGAGGGCATCATCCTGATATCTGTCAAATTCATCGCTGACATTTCGAATTATCTGGTCTGCGACCCTTGTAGGCGGCTTATTACAGGGGAAGGGGCATCCTTTTTATTCAAAGGGAGCAGATAATTTAAAGGGGAGAGGGGTGAAATGGAGTTGATATGAAGTAAAAGGGTAGGGTGGAGAAATTGTTGCTGAGTTAAGCAAATAAATGAGGTGATGTCGAGTAGAGTAGATTACTTTCGAGGTTATCTAAGAGTTCGATAGGGCGATGTGATTTGCTTGCAATTAATATGCAAAGTGAGGTGATTTTCAGGAGAAAAAATGTCATCAATTTCTTATGACTTAGCTATGGAGTTGCAAGCACAAGGTACAATTTACAAATTAAACTGAAATTGATTATTTATAAACACAACTTTGTAAAGTGTGTTTGTGTAGAAGTAAACTTGAAGCTCAATTTCAAACAATAAACCTTTCATCAGACAAATTATAACGTTATTTAAATCAAAGCAAAGAACTGAACCTTTCAAATTTTTAAGTTGCTTTAACATAAACGACTATGATCAACACCCATGGTTTAGCGAATCACTAGCACATAAAGGTTTCAACTATAAACCAAGGAAAAATTTTGATATATGTTCAATTATATGAAGTATTATCTATATTCAGTAAATATTGATATTTGAAGCGAAATAAGTATCATACGTTGTGTGAAATTGTGTTCTATGATACTATAAAAAAATATTATGGAGATACTTATTTTTTAAAAAAAACTAATTCAAATATAAAATTCTTCATTTAAAAAGAATTTTTAATATGAATATAACCTATAAGCCTATAATAAAAATAACCAAATACTAGGTTACTAATAAATTTTAGATGCTTTAAATTTTAATATTTAATACCTAAAAATGAAGCAATGGAATTCTTTTTTTTAAAAAAATTTATAACGATAAATACGAGTTTTAAACCCACATAATATCGATAACAAACTATCAATTGAAAATCTTCGTGATAGATATCATTTCACTCTTGGCAACACGGAAATGAGATAACGAAGTTCATGCAAATTAGTGGTATGGAACATCGTTTTCACGACGGAACATAATTAAATGTAATTGAACTATCCCATTTAAGGTTAAAGGTACATTTGTTAAATATTTCATCGCAACCTACCATGTGGCCTACCCGTTTCTGTTACAGTTAAACTCGGTCAAATGAAGTACCAGCGCACGTATTTGGAAATTAATTTGATGCATTTATGTGGGGGGGGTTATTTTACCTTTCTGTTGAAAAGCTGAACAAAACCTGATATTTATTTGAATAAAGGTTAATATGCTCGAGAGATAATAATGGTCTATATGCTAATATTTATAATATGTTAGTACCTAGTATCATAAATGCAAAAAATTATGCTAGATTTTATACAGGAAATATTAACTTTTATATAACGTATAAAACCAAGCAAAATTTTTTTATATTCCTTCATTTCAGTTCTTCAAAAAAAATTATTCTTTAAACTATAAAATGTATTCTGAATTTTTAATCGAGTTTTCGATGTAAAAAAATACATCTCTTAGTACAAAAGTACGGTGATTTTAATTAAGTATTTTTCTATGTATTAAAATAAGCTTTTAAATATTAATTTGGAAATAAATAGTTTAATTGTTTTTCGAAACTAAACGATAATATGTTTAACTTTTGAAATTTATTTAAATATTGAAATTAAGATCAAAAAGGGAAATTCTTCTATTCGAAAATTCTTCTGCCAAATAAAAAGGCAAATAAATCTGCTGAGAAATAAATCTTCCGCATAAAATACTGAATATCGTTTGTCTCAAAAACTTTTAAAATAATCATTACTGTTGCCATGTTTGTGATGGAATATTCAAACAAAAACAAATAAGTGTGCAATTTGATCTGTCTCATAACGAAAATAACGAGATTTAAATGAGAATACAAAAATAAAATTATAGGAAAATCCAGATAATGATCGATTCTCGAGAATTTAGAATACATTTAAATTGCTAGCAACGAAGAAAAAGTTTTAAAAACTATGCTTTCTTTCTAACAGAAAGAGACACATAGAATTTTTCTCAGAATTTAATGGGACAGTATAATATTTTTTTAAATTTAAAACTATAATAAAATAATACTCTCAAAGGCTATCTTTAATTTTACTTTTAATGCGAACAGAATTTTAAATTCAGTGAAAATAATTAGCAGAAATCATGTCTTTATACAATTCCTTATTATTATTATTATTATTATTTTACTTTTTTAAATTATAAAGAGAGGGCTTTTCAGATAAATAGCATTTAGTTATCATTGTATAATATTCGAGAATTGGAAAATGATTACAGACATTTAAATTCTTTTAAAAAATTCCATTTCATAACTCCTAAATTTTTGATAAATTTGACGACGTTTTTAATGGGGTAGCTGAAGTTAAATAATTGAATTTTACAAGCACATCAGTAAAAAATAAAATAAAAATAATAATAATATTTGCTAATAATACTACTAAACAGGAATAATGATATGAAACTTAGAAAAATAGCTATCTACTTAAATATAATTAAGGTAAACTAACATTTCATCTATGGAAACATAACGAGAATTTTGAGTGACACATATATTAAAAATACATCTAATTTTATAACACATGTATAAATGAATCGCATTTTACTGCGATTCCAGAATAAACTAGACACAAGGAAATTTAAACATCGCGTAACTATTCTCTTTTTCTTATATAATTATTTCCACATCTTATCATACTATCATTAAAACTATATAATATTTATAAGTATTAAATTTCATTTTAATCTATCACTATCCATTATTATAGAATATGCGCAAACTTTAAATAGACTAAAGAAAGAATTTATATCATTATTAATACATATTCTGACAATCCAAATGAATACAAAGCATTATATTTTAATATATTACTCTTTTGTGGTAATTTTTTATTAATCATCTATATTTTGACATAGAAAACTAAACGTAAATATCGCATTAAAATTTTAAAAATTTATTTTACAGAATGTTTCTAAGTTTTGTGAATGAGTTGCGATAGTGGGGATATACAAAAATAATAAAAAGAAACACACAGAAACAAACTAATATTATATATGGCACTTTCCTATCACAAAATTGTTAGAGTTTGTGGGCAACGATAACCTTAAAATAAATTATTTTCAAACTTACCTTGACCAGAGGCAGAGTGTAAGAAATATCCTAAAGTCACTAAAATTGCTATTTGGACTAGTTGAATCTGGCACTTCATTTTGGTGAAAGTTTATGCACACACTATGCACACCAATAATTATTTGTTAAATAATCCAATTCCAGTGGCTTCCAATGCACTGGACACTACTTGAATAACAGTGATCACACACTACAAGGCGACCATCACCGATGACTGCTTGTAAACTTCATTTGTAAAAAAGAGAATTAACTGTAGAAGAAACCTGAAAAAGAGGGATCAAAACATGTAATTTGGCAATATATAACTTTGTCCAATAGAATATACAGTGAAGAAAAAAACTAAACGGAAGGGTGAAATGTTATCTTTACTATTCAATCATTTTCTTTCTTCTATTTGTTACAACTAAATTTATTCTACGTCAAATATATTATTTAACAACTAAATACATTTAAGAAACTATTTGATTTTTGAATATAAAGATATATCTGTGTTCCAATTAAGTCTTAATCATGATCAAATGATGTTTTTGTATATATTTCACATTCTATAAATATTTAACTTTTATTAATATTCTTTCATATACAAAAAATCACCCTTTAAAATGAACAAGAAACTTAAAATTTGAAATTAAAAGAAACAGTATACTCGTTATTGAGGTTATTTTTGCAAATAATTCGTTTAACTCCTTCGAAAAAACTAATTTAAATGGTTGTTAAAAATTTTAAAAAAGAAAAAAAAACCATGTAAAACGCTAAGAATAAAATTTAAAATTTGATATATTTTACAAAAAAATAAATAGTATCGAAGTATTTAAGAGGTTATGTTTTCAAAAAGAAAATATTTATTTTTTACACATTTTAAATTTATTCATAGATACTCTTTTTTAAGTACCATAAACACTAATTACAAAAAAAAACAACATTTTAAATGATTCCCTATGATATGTAATATACACACACATTTTTTTGTTGACACATTATAAATATTTAAACATATGATATAAAAATGAGGGTGAGAAAAAAATTTGTTTCAATTTTTAGCTCAATAATTATCTAATAATTACAGTTTACAGTTAAGATTTCTAGAAAAATGCTATGATTCATCTTAATTTCAAACTTTATTAAGTACTTAAAATAATTTATATGATACACAACTTTAAATCTAATATGCAAGAGCAAGTATTCTAAAAAAATTATCAACCCTAGTGTTGAAAAGAGGGAAACCAAGTTAAATTAGGGAGAACACTGATTCAAAAAAAAAATCGCTTGCCTTTTTTCCGATAGAATAAACCCAACTTATCTTCACCCAACGGGCGAGCAGATGGTCCTGGAATAAATTCTCATCGTCGTGACTCACAAAACACACTCCCGCACATAGAGAAATTTACGATTAGTAGCGAGAATCCCTCGCACTTAAATAAAACCGAACACTTCACTCCGTACACACGCCTTTCACTGAACCGACTGAAACCGTTTCTTTCGTCTTCTACGACACAGTGTGTGTGTGTGTCCTAATTTTAAAGAAATAGAAAACGTGCTTCTCTTTTTCCGAATCCTTCCTTACTGTCCCGATCTTTCTTCTGTCAGTTTCTGTCTGTATGTTACGTTGTTCCCTTTGCAGACTACTTCGCTCTTTTTTCCGCAAATGTAGCGGCAACAGAACTGGTTTTGTTTTGAGATGCAGTACGTGATTTCAACCATAGATGGCGCTCCGCTACACTTTCTGCTATCGCATTTGTAAATTATGAGGCCAACTTTTTCTTTAGGAACTTTTTTCTGTAGTAATATCGCTTTTCTTTTCTTTCCTTTTTTTGTAAGATGAAGATAAATTTATAGATGCTCCCTCAAAATGTTTGATGAGGAAAAGGGTTGAAAGATTGTTTCGAGTTAAGATTGTTATGTATGGATTTTTATTTTTTTAGAGTTGTTTTTCCAATATTGTTTTCGAGGAAAGCAGAGTGAAATCGATTTTGTTTTATTTTATTCTCGTTTCTTATCTTGTTTTAGAGTTATGAAATTTTCACAAATCAATAAAAAACTAAAATGTTCCATGATAACGTCTCTTAAATGCACAAAATATTGATTAAGCCCCCGAATAAAGATACTCCTTATTTGTTATTTTGTCTTACTTAAATTTTTCAACAGTTTCGTTCTTTTTTTTTAGTGAATTTTTTCAAGTTATTTATCTATGTGATATGTAGAACTCAATTTAATGTATTGAATTGCTAAAAATAAGTTTTAGCCACAATAAAAATTATTGCAGCGATGCTCATTTTGTTGTCCATGAGTTCGACAATTTCAGTTTTTTTTACAAGATAGCTCATAAAACACTTTTAGAAATAGTACTTTTTTCATTTTTAACAGTTTTTCTTGAAGGTAAAATGCTTGTATTGAATTTTTTTTTCATTATATATTATATTTTGAGATATAATAATGAAAAAGCATTTGTTTTATATTTTGATGTAATTGATAATTTTTTTAAAAAATATTTCTTTAGGTTTACCTTCTGGTTATTTAAAAATAATTTAAAATTCTTTTTTTGTTTGAATTATTTAACATGTTATAAAAAACACTTCATTAAATAAAACACTTGAATAAGAACAATAACAAAAACATATTTCACCAAAAACAACTTATTTAGAATAAAATGGTGGAACTTATCATTACATATACAGCATTAAAATTATGTATCGATTGAAACATTCTTTTTGTTTACTCTTTTTTTCCATCTGAATCGCCTTACGCGTGGTCCACTTAACAATTCAAATGTGGGTGAAGAAAATATGCTAAGTAGAGAGAAAAAGTGTGCTACGCTAGAAGAAGCCTAAAATCAATAACAGAATTTGATTATATATATAAAAAAATTTTACTTCAAACGTGTTTAAAAATTCTTTAGTCATGATCTGTCTTCCTCCGTCTGTTTCAGTAATGGCAAAAATATATCCACATTACGCATATGCATTTTTGCTCTGTATCAGCTAGTAACGGGTATACATTTTTCGCAAATCAAGCCATGCTTAAGGTTTTTTATATTAAAATTTTTTGAGCTGAATTTCAGTAAATTGTGTTATTGTTATTTGGATTTAATGTATATTTGTATTTTTCAAGTATTTATTTAAAAATTGTTTGGGGTTCATATATATTTTTACATATTTATTAAAAAAAATTAATTTAAGTTAAAGAAAATTGTGTATTTTTCCGTTTCACCGGCGCAAATCTCGCCAAGTTGGCGTTATTGGCGGCAACACAAAATATACACATAAAAATTTCTCATAGGTTTTTCATCCATTTTTGATACATTATGAGAACGACGTTACTGATAGGAAAAGATTACAAGTTTTGAAAAAGAGGTGATAAAAGGCTACCGGTGAGAATTTTTGTTTGGAATCGTTGTATCATTTTTGGGACTCGCTTGCTCCGGCGAAACGGAAAAGTACCTAAAATTGTCTATAACATGACTTTTAATAAAGAGTAATTTGCAGGTTAATTTCTTTTTTTCTTCAAAAGATGGGCTAGAGAAGAGGACTCTTTATTAACATAACTTCTGCTCGAATAAAAAAAATTAAGTATTTGTACAACAATTCATACGATTTGTAATTTTGAAAAAATATTTTTACCATTCTTTTGTTTATTTGTTTCCTTACTCTACTACTTGTTGCATTTTTCTTTTTTATTTTTTCTAATTTATATCATATTAACAAAAGTTTCATACGTGACATTCATTTAAAAAATCCTTTCTTTATTGACTTTATTTTTAGTAAGATTTCATAATAATTATTTTAAATGAGAATATTCACATCAAAAATTTATTTTTGGAAAAAAAATTAAAAATCTAAAGGTAAATTTTTGAATCGTAAAACTTATTGCAGCACATTCAATTTTTTAAATAGAATCTTCGTAGCCTAAGGATAAAGCGTGCTGAAGAACAATGAATTCAAGCTTAGTTTCTTCCATAAACATTCTGAGTGGAAATTATGGAATTTGTTATGTGCACTTTAAAATTAGGTTTATTCTCAAAAGTATTGAAGTATTAGTTCCAGAAAAAGGTGCATTCTCATGGAATGATCTTGTCCAGATCCAGTAATGGGCAAACTACAGTCCTCTTTCAGATTTTGTTGGATCCGCCAGAGATTTTGAAAAAGTTATACAGAATTTATATCTAAAAGTATTAAAAATTCCATTCAATAGCATGTTTTATTTAACATGATTTACCATGACTTATCTACACAAATTTAAATATTTTATACAGATGGAAAATGAAATTGCTACAGTTTAGAAAAAAAAAACTTTTGAATGTGCCGAAAAATATGAGTCGTTCTAAAAATATGAATAAAAATTTTAGAATATGTTCATTTTCTTTCATGCATCAGCTTAAGAATTTAGGGTGGGTGGGTGGACCAAGAAAGTCCTTTTTTTTTCATTGTAAAAACATAAAAGAATTTTTAAAATACAATATTTTTTAAATTTTTGTTGCATTTTTATAATATTATATTGTCTTACCATTTATTGTTCTTTTTGAGCTATATTTAAAGAGATTACCCAATAGCTGAAATGGGCTGATCTGTTTAATTTCTTTTTACACACTTCTAGTAAAAGAAAACCAAACAATTATTTTATTTTTGTTTAAAATGACATCAACAGATGAGAACAAGTATTTACGATGGACATCGCACTTATGAATTGTTGTCATTTCATAAAGTTTAACATATAACACGCTTCAATTATCAAATTACTGAAAAGTCTGAGTTCAGCTTCAAAGCCCTACTAAAATTCAAATACATGGGCCTCCGTCATTCTTATACTGAACATTTTTTGAAGAACCAAGACTCGGACCCTTGACTTGACCATCGCCGGCTGTTAGTTCATGACTCTATTACAACTAGAATACCACAACCAATATTCTTTTAGAAAGAAGTTGAACTTGAAGACAGACACAGACACGCTGTAACTATCTATAAATAGAATACTTGAAACAGATGTAACTTCTATAAATAGAATGTTTATAAAGAACAAATCAAAAGACAAAATAAAAGTAAAAAAAGGAACTGTCAGGTAACATTCTTAAATTTGTACGTTTTGTTGTTTAGTTACCGGCAGATTATCTCAAAAATCACTTTTCTAGTAACAAAAAGATAGATAATCTGATTCTGAGTTGATATCTTCCATTCCATCTATTTTGTTTTCTCCCTAGCAAGTTTCACAAAAGCGTTTTCAGCATGAGCGATCCTATTTCCGCTACGAGTGGTAAACATCAAATTCAGTAGGGCATCTGGAGTTTTTAAAAATATCTTCTTTTAAAATAGTTTCTCGGCCAGATTGCTCACGTTGATCAGAGACCACATTTTTAGATTCTGTGATTTCTAATTTGGAAACATGACACTAACGAAGATTTTTTTTTTTTTTGTATTTTATCCACGCATAATCTATTTTGGAAGACAATTTGATTGTTTTGCAAAGAATTACTTTTCAGACATTTTTATAATTGGAAAACTTTTCAACTTGTAAAATTTCGATTTTTTGAATAATATTAATCAACTTTATTAATTAGTTCCTTGAAAATTTGACGAGAAGGGGATTATACCGTAAAATCCGGCGTATAACGCGCACTTTTAACACGAAAACTAAGACCTAAACTTAAGGATGCGCGTTATATATACGCCGGGTATAAAACCAATAACTTTAAAAATAATAAAAGAGATGAGCATAAAAATTTTTTTTTATTGCTACATGTATCGAATATACTGTTTATTTAAAAGAAATAATTTGCTTTATGAATTAAAAAAAAGGAAAGAAAGAAAGCTGTAGTTCTAAAAGAAAACTATTTTGCCAAAAGTCTGGGATAATAATACGAATAAATGACTTCAAAACATAAGAGCAATGTGTACTAATATTTCAGATTTCTTCGTAAAAAAAGGGGATGCGCGTTATACTGCGAATATACCTAAAAATTAAAAAATTACGCTTGAAAGTATAGGTGTGCGTTATACGCCGGATTTTACGGTAATCAAAGTATTTTTTTTAATTAGGAAAAGAAAAAAAATACTATTGATAAATATATAGTTAAAATTTAATTAAAAATTTATAAGAAGTTGGATTTTGTGTAGTGATAGTTTAAATTATTCGCGTAAGTTATTAAATCATATAGTACCGTAGCAATCAATTAAATTTGTAACAAGCTTTTAAACTATATATTACAATATAAAATAATTTTGAAGGTAAAGTATCTTAAAGAAAGGTAAAATTCAGGTTAAATTTCTCAAAAAACAAAGATGCTTTTAGGTATTTTATATTAAGATTATTATTTATAGTTAGAATTTGAAGAGTATCTCTAGCTTAAACAGGATCTTTACTGCATCCAGCTGAATCTTGGGTCTTTTTTTAAAAAAAATAGAACGTATCAGGCATATTTTGAAGTGCAACTATTAATTCTTATAAAAATTCTACAAATTTCTTTCATGTAGCATTTGTATATATTGAGAAAAATTATACTTAAGTACTACTAAAATATATTTAAAGTTTTTTTAAGCAAATTTGTTTTGTTTCAGAGTTATTTTTACTACGCTCATAGTTTGAACAATGTCACAACAAATTTTTTCGTTGGAGTAGTGAAACCAAATGAAGTTGGCAACTAAAAAATGTTCAAATATCAAGGCATTCTTAACATCCCAAGACACTAACGTAACATAGCATTTTCTAAAAGATTTAAATCAACTTTTCACATTTAAAACAAATTCCACAAAAAATGAAGGAATTTATTTTTAAATCATCTTGCAGGAAAATGAAAACTCATATTATTGAGTAATGATTCCAAATTGCATTAAATAATTGAACATATAGATTGCTGTAACTTACTTAGTTAAGCGCATTTAAATATATTCGTTCTTTTTAATCTATTTATAGTACTCACCTTCTCTTGCCCCTCAATCGTTAATAACGTATTTAAAATTACATAAAACCCACTTTTACTTCACATACAAGAATTTTAATTACTTTTTCTAGCTCATTCCAAATATTTCTGCCAAATGGCATTTTAATTTATGTAAAATATATTCCAAATCGCATTAAACCTCGTCTTTTTTAAGTCGGGCGATGACATAAACTCATTTAAAACGATTTCTGATAGAAAACCTAATTCTGATCTTTTTTCCCCGAGATCTGATTAAATGAAAAGGAATCTTTTCACATTTTTCACCTAATTCACATGGGCTGTGGGCTGTTTCACTTGCCTCGATTTTACACGTGTCTTTGTTCTTCGGTCTGGTGCTGGTTTAATAAACGGGAGGCTTTTAATTTTCTCAAGCACTGAACTGCAACAAATTTAATTGTAAGAGAAGGAATATTATTTTATACATTTTAACGAGAGAAGCGTTCACTTTAGAACTGAACTGAAGCGAAATAATTTGATAGCAGTGTACGTAGATCGATGAAGAGTTTTATGTGTGATATATTTTTCTTCTGTATAGGGAAGGAAAAAACAATTCATTTAGAGAGAAAATAATTAAATTAAAAATACTTGAAATATATATCCAGGGCATTCGCTTCACAGTTTCAGAATGCCGTAATTTAAATTGAATTTTGGGTAAGATAATCGATTAAAATGAGCATTTAATTGAAAATAACATCGTAAAAACAAACAAATAACAAATAACAAACAAACAAATAATAATAATAATCAACAACTAACAAATAATAACAAATAACAAAGTAAAAACATCGCTGCGTTATTTTCAGGTATGTATACATCATTTTAAAAGTTTTAAATGTGATACACTTTACATTGAACTCAAAATATTACAGAACCATACGTTAAGGACAAAAGTGGGTATTAAGTCGATCGCGATCGACCAGTGGATAATTAAGATATTTCAGGGTGACCGCCTGAATATTAGCAGTTAGTAATTATATATCGAGATATTTAAGATTGGAGAACAGTATTGGACTACTGATTGTAACTGCGAGACTAACTTTAGACAAAGATGATTTATTTTTTAATGTATGTTGAAATGTTTGATGATAAATGCATCATCTAAAATTATTATATTTGTGGCTATAATTATGTTTGTATGCTGTGTTTTTCTTTAAATGTGGTTTTAAAAGAGTAAGTTTTTCATTGTATTTATATAGGTTAAGTATATATTCCGTATTAATTATCAAGCTATAATACATATTCTGGACCTTTTCACTCACCACACTGAGTGGATCATAGCACCGTAAAAATATTAGCAGTAGCCCGTACCCCATGGACAAGTCTGCTCACCCCTGGTTAGGATATTTTAAATATAATTTATTGATTTGTTATATATTTTTAGAATCTCTTTTACTACGCATTGGAGTAATAGGATCAAATTAATGCATCTTCTTCAATCGAAATAAGTATAGATTTTTAGAGAGAAAAAAGGGGAAAAAATATAGTATTTTACCGTTTATTCTGCTGTTGTTGTTGTGACTATGCCACCTGCCTGACGAAGTCAGATCGAGGCCCGTGAAATTCATCGCGGCTAAGGGCTAGAATTTTTACGTCTGTCGTTAGCCTTAGCTTTGAGCACCATGCAAGTGACAGTATGATTTTGCTCGGTTCCACCCAATTTAGAGGAAGAAAACCCTGGGGGTGGCCAAGGGCCTCCCACCTCTCTTCCCCTTCCACCAACCACACGAGAGGACTTGCGGCTTGACGGCTATTTAGAGTATCCCCCCATGCCGCAAAGTCACTATGCATTTACAAACAACCATGTCTTCTCCGGGATTCGAACCCAGTCCCTACGGCACCGCAGTCAGCGTCACTAACCCCTATACAGGTTGGGCGACACTGTTTATTCTAACTTAAACATCAGAAAAATATAAATAATACATATTATATGATGTACTCAATGAAAAACTTGAAACAAAATAACGAAACATATATGAATGAGGGTTTATCACGTTGTTCTACAAAGCAACACGAAAGCTATTGGCGACGGGCCTAGTAATTTTGAGCCACGGTCAAGTGTCGAAGATGACATCTAAGCTTACACCCCTTCTCCAAACTACCGCAAAATGCCAACGGGCCACGAGCTTATGTCCATAATCATTAAGCTACTACGCCCCAAAGAAACAAAAAAATGTAAAGTTAACAGAAGTATAAAAAAAGTCTATCTAATTTTAATTGTAAAAAATATATAATTGGTTAAAACAAATATTATTTCCAAGTAGAGGTTTTCATTTCGTCCAAACTTAATCTGGCACGTTAAAAGCATCTTTAAACTTAAATGCTTCATAAAATTAAATTTAAATTAAAAGTAAAGTTTTTTTAATTTAAAATATTGTGTTAAATTTGTTAGCTTGTTCAATGAAAACTTTAGCGAGATTATTCATTATTATTTACTTCATTACGAATTATAAATGCAGAATTCGAGCAAAGTTATTTTTTGCTGACTTCATTATTCTTCACACATTTCTAAAATTATGTCATAAGAAGAAAAACAATTATTCATGTAGCAGCTCTCAAGTGACGTAATTCTTTATCTTTTGGAAGAGTTTAAGTTCAAAACGGATGTGACCTCACACTAAACTGGTGACTTTTGTATCACAAGAATAAAGTTACTTTTCAAAAATCTTGAAACACTGTTTTTGTTCTCAGTGACATCATTTTCTACCAACTCACTTTGTAAAATGTATTATGGCTTATTTAATATATATAAAAACGAATATTTCTCTAGTGAGCAAGTAAAGCTCAAATTCAAATAAAATTATGCATAACGTTTAAGAATAAAATATGTCAAATATCATATTGCACCATAATAGGCTTTTATACGTTCAAACAGCAAAAACAGTTCTATAGTCACTAATACATATGTCAATCTAGTATCCTGAATAGTGGCGTAACGGAGAATATAAGGTCCCCCCTGCAAAGTTAGATTTTGGGCCCCAAGCCGGATCTTACAAAAGGCACATATTTAGTGTCAGGCTTTGGGCCCCCGCGATGCGGTGGTTGCGTGGGTGTACATTACGCCACTGATCCTGAATGAGTAAATAAGGATACTGCAGTGAATTTTAGAGTAATAAATTTGCTTTTTTATTATTGGCATAATTATGTTTATTTCGAATTTTATATACTATATTTTCTCTTTTATTATTTTGATGCAGATTTTATATCTATCTATATACGTAGGAGACAAGCGACTCATTCATTCATTCTGAGATATACGAAACAATTACATCTATAGACTTGACATTTGTTAAGCATGTTTATTTTGTTGAGTAGAGATTCGCTAAGAACATGTCACATGGAAATTGACTCCCAAGGCGGTCAAGATAGTGTTATAGATGAAACTTCCAGTTTTTGAACTGTTAGAGCTACAGACTTAAAATTTGGTAAGCATGTTTATTTTGTTGTGTAGAAATCCGTTAATAATGGGTTTTGCGAAAATCGACTCTGGGAGCGGGGATTGAGGGAGTAAAAGCAGGGGCGTAGCTACCGCTGTATCATTGATACGAGACCTCCAAGCTACAGAGGCCCCAACATATGTAAGCAAAAAATGTAAAATGTTAAGGGATCCCAAAAAAGGGCCCCCAAGGAATATTGATTTTGGGGCACACTCAGAACTAGCTAGCTACGCCAGTGAGAAAAAGCAGTGGTGTAACGAAGAACATTTGGGCGCCCCTGCAAAGGTTTTGGGCCCTCAAGTTGGATTTTATAAAGGGTAAGTACTTGGCGGCACAGTCAGGCTTTGGGCCCTCTCGCAATACGGAGGTTGCGGGGGTATACGTTAAGCCACTGAGTAAAAGATAAATATACTTCCTTTTTATAGAAATTCAAGCCCTATCCTTTTTTAACTAAGAGATGAGGGCTGTAAGAATGCATTTTAAAACAATCCAAAACTTAATGCTAGGGGGCTTAGATATTAATATCTTAAAAACAGTACGTAGTCATACAACGTCATGAAATAACCAGCAAAGCGCAGGTAATGATTAGTAATGTTATACTTATTTGAGATTAACACACAATAAAAATATAATCAATTCTTACACTAGAAACAATATGAAATTCAGGGTAAACATAGATTGTTTAACATTTTTTTAAAAAAAAAGGTCAGGTATATAGATATCTAAGCTGTTTTTGAACATATCTACATAGTTCAATTACTATTAGTTTATTAGTTATCTATTAGTTTATTAGTGAGTGAATACTTGGACTCTTACACTCAATCTAGGCATATCTAATGCTATCAGACTATAGCAAAATAACTAACCAATAAATCGTTGATTTTCTAATGCATAATTTGATATTAGAAACAAGGTTTGTTACAAGGTAGACAGAAAAATGTAGTCCACTTCGTAATGAATGCATTACACGTGTTTATTTATATTTAATTTAAAATTAGATTGAACGGAAAAGATAAGAAATAAACATGTCCTTTTTCTTCTCATAACATTAATTAATTAATTTCGTTAATTATCATTGAATCTAGTTAGCTTGTATCTACTTCTATGTAATTTACACACATTAACTTATTGTAAGGAGTAATTAAAAACAATAAAATCTCGAACATACAATCGTTTAGTCACTCAGAACAAAAACGAACACTTCATTTACAAAATCGTTGCCAAAAGTAATTTCGTAATTTCATAGATTTCTTCTTTATCCATTTAGTAGGACAAGAGGACAAAAGTGCATAGGTGGAGAAACAGAATTTTAAATATCCGCATTTTTTTTATACATTAGATTGGATAAAACATTATACGGTATGAAATCCGTAAATTATAAATGATTTAAAAAAATCGTTTGTTTTAATTCGAATAATTATTAGTAAGAAAAGTAATGCTTTTAACTTCTTTCATTTTGTGTTCAGCACAAATATGCTAAATATTTACTCACTTTTGGTGGTTACAGAAGCAAATTTGAATGACCTAACTCAAGTCAAGCAACGCCACCCTTGCATAGACAGGACAGATAAGACTTGAATAATCGAATTTGCATGCAAATCGTACATCAATTAATCTTTTCTCTGGAATGAGTTGAGTCGATTTAACGATCACTTTCATTGTGCTACGACAACTATATTTGTTCCGCTGCTTTGTATGAGAGTGGAGTAATTAATTGTTTCCCTCCCCCGCCTATTCTTCTCTACAACATGGAATGAAGTGAATAATTATTAATTCACTTTTTCCCTTCCCTTGTAGGGTATGGGTTGATAGGGATCGTAAATTTGCATACGCTCGCACTTTCTTTTGACACTGTCTAAGACAAACTAATTATTTAATTGGATTTTATACTATGAACTAACTTTTATCAACCTACTTCACTGATTATTTCATGATGTTGTGTGAATATATGCTGTCTATCAGTGTCGCAAAAGGGGGCCTAGGGGCCGGCCCCCTCCCAAAGCCCCTTTATTTTTCCGATTGGTTATAATCTATGTATGTAATACGTAAAATTTAATTAAATATTTGTTATTAATGATTAATTTTATTAATTAATGCTATCATTTATTCATTAATTAGTTTTTTTCGTGTTTGTACCTGAAAATCGACAAAAAAACAAAATAGCATGATACAAGAATGGTGAACTTTCAACCCCGGACCCCCCCTTAAAAATTTCTGTGTGCGCTACTGCTGTCTATAAATTATTGATATCTAAGTCTTAGCAATATACATCCGATTGTATTTAACACTCTTATAATCAACCCTCCCCTGAGTGCCGTAACAAAGAGTATTGGGGCCACCCCTGCAAAGTCAGATTTTGGGCCTCAAACCGGATCTTACAAATGGTACGTGCTTGTCGTCAGTCAGGTTTTGGGCCCCTAGAATCCGAGGCCACAACGATGCGGGGGTTATAAGGGTGTACGTTACGCCACTGCCTTCCCTCTTGATTTAAAAAGGAGAGGACTTGAATTTCTGAAATTGAAGTAGTATTATCTTTTACGAAAGCATAACCCCTCTCCCAAAGAGGATTTCCGCAAAACTTATTGTAAGTGGATCTCGACTCAAGCAAAGGAGCGTACTTGCCAAATTTCAAGTCTGTAGGGCTCTAATACTTCAAAAACGGTAATTTTTATCTATAACGTCTCCTTAACCTCATTGGGAATGGATATCACAACCGTGCGTAGCCGATCTCATCAAAGGGGAAAAAAACAACAGCCAAATTTTAAGTTTGTAGGTCTAATATTTCAAAGACGGTATTTTTTATCTTTCACACCTCCCTAACCCCTCGCAACTCCCCTTTTAGAAATCGATATCACAACCATTCGTAGCGGATTTCTACTCAACATCAACAACAACAACAAAAAGAAACATGCCAAATTTCAAGCCTATAGTTCAAAAACCGAAATATTTATCTATAATACCCTCAACCTCTCATAATTCCCTGTAGGGCGATTTTCTCAAAACTCGTTCTTAGTGAATCTCTAATTCATGAAATTAACGCGTCTGCTAAATTTCAAGTCTGTAGATCTAATACATTTGGATATCTCGTGATAAGTGCATGGGATAGTAAAAAAATAATTAACTTTGTTATTTCATTAATTTAAAAATGCGTATTTTATATATTTAAGATTTAATACTTGAAATGTAAAAGAAAAAGCAAATAAATAAATAAATAAAGATTTAACTTTGATGAAATTTTTTTGTTTTACTTAAGTTTTTCAAATACAATTAAAATAAAACAAATAGATAAGAAATCAGTTCCAATGTGATAAGCAAAGTGTTGCTCAGTGTTTAAAATATACTTTTTAAAGCTTTAAATTTGTGAAAGCACTAAAAGGTTATTTTAAAAATTAGAATACTATTTTAGTAGGACAAAGCATATCTCTCACTCACATACAATGAAACCTTTCAATTTTTCTAGTGAATCAATATTTCATGCAATGAAACCAGCGAAAATATTTTCAAAATAAAAAAAGCTGTCGAAGAGTTTAATTAATCTAATACCTAAATTATTTTTTTTGAATAAATTTTTTAAGTAAAGTTTTTAAATTCATCTGATAAATTGATACTTCAAATCTATCTGTTTACAATGATTTGTTACTAAGAAATGCACGTATAATTCAAGATACTTTAGTTAAAAACAATGTTATAATTTAAATACAGATATTGGAATTATTTTTTAATTCAATTAGGAAAATAATAATTTAAGGACATATTCTGGAACGTAATTTTAGATTCTTCTGTAAATTGTTTACACAAAAGACTTCTTTCTTTCTCAATATATTTAAATTTGCAACTAATGGTCTTTCTTACTTTTTCCATTCTAACCTTTTAAATCAGTTCTATCTATTTCTTATTAAATCATTAAGGTTATAGTTAAATTAGCGATGAATTATGAATATCAAACAAGATAGATTACTAATATCTGACACCCTAAAATAATAAAATATCCTTTTGTTGTGTTCCACCTGAATGATAATTATCCTAATTACAAAGTCTTATGAATATTTTATATTTGTCTTTTGCCCCGCTTTGCATTGGAAATATGCATGGCCTCGGAGCAATTATCATTTCGTTATTGCCTAATGTTTAATATTTTACTCTTATACTAGTCTAGAAACTTCATTTACTATTCTAATTTTTCATCAAAACCTTCAATATGTCTAAACGAAACATCAGGTGGGATACCGCATAAGAAAATGAAAATGCTTGTAGTCATATTTCGAGAAACTTTTCCTTCAAATAAACTGGTATTTTAACATTTCTAATAATATTTAATACATTTAAGAAAAATGTCGAATTACAAATAAACAAGGAATATAAATGTTTTTTATTTTTAAGCCAATTTCTACTTAACTCAACAAAGGAAAATTTTGTTTTAGTTACTTTTTATTAAATAATTACAATTAATATAAATATATATATACATATGACACACACAGAATCACAAAATTAAGTGACAAAATAAAAAGCGATTTTCCTTGGAATTTTCCATTTTCCTTTCTATATAGGGTGTTGAACTATTGTTTTTTTTTTTCTTACTGTTTATTCATTCATTAAATTTAATTTTTCTAATAAAATAGTAAAGTAAAAAGAAATCACATTCTCAGAAATTAGGCCATCCCAGGTGGGATTCAAACCACTGGCGTATCTCGTCCTGAGTGGGCCCTGTATCAAAAATTCCTTGGGGCCCTTTTCAAGCCCCCTTACTATTTTATGATATTTAGCTCACACATGTTGGGGCTCCTGTAACTTGGAGGCCCCGTATCATTAATACGGCGGTAGCTACGCCCCTGATACAAGCCCACGACCTTTGGATTAGAAGTTCAACGTGCTACCATTGTGCTACATGTACACAATGATCGATTTTTCTTTTTATATATGGTGTTGGACAATTATTTTTGTTTTTATTTATTCATCAATTAAATAAAATTAATGAATTAGTATTTGAAAAACTTGTATTAACATCAAGTGTCATCCCCTACAAGCTTAAAAAATATATTTGAACTTGAGTGGATGAATAAAAAGTATTTTATTAACGATTAAAATTTTGAACAAGATATATATATATATATATATATATATATATATATATATAGATAGGGAGAGTGGGAACTAATAGTTGGAATTGAAAAAAATAAATCACAGATAATTATGAAAATAAACCACTCGGTAAATCTTACTTATTCAGTTTAATAGTTTTATAGATTAGGCTGCGATGTTGGATTAATAAAAATTCGTGATTATTACTAATCAACGAAATTTTCTTTTGTAATGTTAAAATATCAAAATTTTTACTGTATAACAACTTCTCATTAAATTTATCAATTCAAATTCACTTTTCTTCCAAGATCTTGGTGAGAAATGTGTTCCTCTAATTCAGAAGCAGTAAAGTTAAATTTCAGAAAACCATGGGACAACTTCTTACCATATTACCAATTTACGCTTTTTAGCAAAATCGAATCACCCTTTTACAGTGCCTAGGATTTCAAATATTTCAAGGTTTTCCAGCATTGTGTAAAAGCTAAAATTCGCAAGAAAATAATTTGAAAATATAATTTTTAGGTCCCTTATCGATGAAAAATTCTTTGTTTAGAATTTGATTAAATGAGCTTTACGTATGAGACGAGGCTCGGCATTTTAATTGTATGATGAGGTTCTGAATTTTAACCCATTAACTATCAAGTTATTTTGATGATTTGGGTACACTAATTGTCAAATTGTCCCTTTTCGAACCAAAGAACTTCTAACCTCTAATCTTTGAAGTCTTCAGTAAAGTGCTGCCATCTATTCAATTGAGCGTACATTAACTTTTCCCGAGAATCAGTCGGGTTTGACACAGAGATGAAGCCGAAATAAACATCTCCCGATATATATTCGGGTAAAACAATACGATGCACTCAAAAAAAATTACCCCGAGTAGTACTCGGGCGTGGCATTTTCAGACACCAGTTCTGTGCCCGAGATTATCTCGGGCATGACAGTTAAAAGATTAAGGGGACATGGTACGATTTACGCAAAAATTTTTAATTTAAGGATTATCAAATTTTTTTTAGTTGCATCTTATGTGTATGTATTATGTAAAATAGATTTTGTGCTCAAAATTTCTTAAAAATCTAGCCATTTAATTTCTTAAGGAAAAAACTTAAAATGTGTGAAGTAATTTTAAAATGATACTCCTCCTACAAAAATTTATGTACACGCATGAAATATGATTTACAAGTACGTCAAACTATGTATAGCAAAATTTGCTATGGGTTTTGCGATAACATGATTGGTATTCGTACAATACTTCTTTTTATGAATGCTTATTGAAAATTGCTTAAAAAATGTATTTTATTTGAGTTGAAGTATTTTTAAAAAAATAAGTATTGCTTTGATTCAAAAATACATACCAACTTTTGTTACATGTACTATGAGCAATAGGTAAAATAAAATTCAAAACATTCGGCACAATAAAAAAAGCCTTAGCATTTTAAATGAATACAAACTAGTTATTTTATCTTTCTGAGATAAGTAAGTTTAGTCTTGATTTGTTATAGGGATGTGAATAAAAACGAAAATAAAAGCTATCATAATTCAGCATTTTTTAAGTTTAGAGCTTTGAAATTTTGTGAGGTTATAGAAAAGTATACAAAGAGTTATTTAGGCTAACAAATTAGACTAAATTTTTTGACCGATTTTTGTCAATTGAATCTGTACCGTGTCTTCTTAACAGGCAAATAATCCTTGAAATAATTCAGAAAATGCGTCCTTTTTATTTTTTTCTCATTATTATACTACAAACTGTTCTGTCCATCTAAGGATTACGCCTTTTGAATACCAGCTTTCGTGCGCAGGCTTGAAACATAATGTATGGAGAAAAGCAAAAAATATTTCGTTTATATCTTTTATGTAATTAATTTCCAATGAGTTATAAAAGATATGCAACTTCTTCATAATTACATTAAAATATTATAACAATTTTTTCAGTTAAAATATAAAATTTTAGAGATACAAGATCCGTAAAAGGTTGAAGAGTTTCAAAATATTTCGGAGGAGTTCTAAAAATATTAATGAAATATGTCTTACTGTAATTTATTGTTGTAATATTTACTTATTCCTTGATAAATATTATTTTATCCACCTGTGTAAGGGAAATATAGAAAAGTATAATTCACTAGGGGGATTTTATATATCTTAGACGTTCACATAAATTAGGAGCTCAGAAATATTCGTTTGGTTTAATTATAAAGTTTCAAGATAGATAGTCTGCGAAACATCTAAAAAATAAGGAACGATAAAGTTTTGGAAGGAAAAGCAAGTTGAAAACACATCTTCAAAAATTTTTTATAAATTAAAAATAAATAAAACATTTCTACTTTTTTCGGAAACCCAAAATAAAATTTAAAAGGTTCTGTATTAGTTTTCCCTTAGTTTCCTCATTTGGCTCTATTTAGCCCCCAATAAAAAAGCACTTTCATTTAAAGATAACATCTATTCAAAAAAACACGAAACATGATCTCAAAGCCACAAATAGTATTTTTAGAATGAAAGTGAACATAAAAAGTACCTTTTTAGTCTATTTTCACAAAAATTATGAAAGTTTTCAACACGTACCGCTCGATTGCATTATTAAAGTTGCCCTATTTCGTTGCCAGGTCTGAACTTCTCAACACATTGATAATTCCACGCTCCCACGCTCTGATCCTGGAAGATTACAGGCGTCAGAAACTGGAGAAAGCTTTGGCGCGATTTTTATTTTTTTTTTTCTTTCACGAAAAACGAAAAGTGAAAGAGAAGATTTTTGTTAGAAGGCGTCTAATTTTCGATGGTTGTGTGTCAGCAATTAGAGGCTTATGTCTCCTGTTGTTAAAGGTCGAGGTTGCTGTACTCTTATTAATAAAGACATTTTTTTCAATCCGGTATGTTTAAAAAAGGGTTGAAGTCAAAAGTGATCTTTAATCAGTGTAAAGTGTGATAATCCCTAATTGTTATTTTATTTTATTTGGCAAGAAGCAATGTAATGCTTACTATCTTGTAGAATTTATGTAAGGTAGCAGGTATATCTTTCTTTTAAATTTTAATAGTTTGCATAATCCTTATAAATGCGAAGCTTTTTGTTAAGGTTGCTAAGAGCAAGTATTAGTCGCAAATGTTTATTTCAGTTTGCTTAGGCATAAAATCAATAAAAATCATAAAAAAGAACATAATGAGTAGTTTTTTTTTTTTAAAAAATAAATTAGGAATAGAATACAATAGAATTTTTCCTACAGAATTATTTTATTATTATAGGCATTTGTACTCAAATATGCTTTATCTCTCTCTCATTGCTCGCAATTATACTTACTAAATACAATAAAACATGCGAGAAAGTATAGTAATATATTATTACACGACACAATAAACAGAAATAATAATATATAGTCCACGAATATTTTATCATAAGCTCCAATTGATTTAACAGTTCATTTTTTTTAAACGTTCCCGTTTGCGTAATTGAGCTTAGCATATGTTCTATTTTGATATTCTGTAAGAAAAATGCAAATAAGGTTATAATAAATTACGACAATCACCAATTTTAAAATGGGGAAAAATACTTTTCTTAGCTGCGAAATATCGCCAGGTGGTCGAGTGGTAGCGTACCGCTTTCCACGCCAAGGACCGGGTTCTATTCCCAGGCTGGGCAAGGTCGACTCAACCTTTTATCCCTACTGCAGTGAATCGATAAATGAGTACCGCGCGGGGATTTAACACGGGGGGAAAGGTTCAGACGCCACCTGATCGGGACCTGCTCTCTAGTGGTCACGTACACTGGGATGGGCACAGTAAACCCTGTTCCTCTTGGGCTGTTGCGCCACTGAGTTTGAGTTTGTGAAAGGGTTAAATCATGATATACTAATCTTACCAAGAGAGCATAAAAAGAAATTATATTGGTGTTACTGTAAGAGGAAAATTAACTAGATAGAAATGATCTCTCTGATAAAGTATAGTAAATGAATTTTATATAAATGAAAAAAATTAATTTTATATTCAATCCACCAAAAACGCGAATTCATTTTTAAAACACGATGTAAAAATTTATATATATATACAGACGTCTGACGTGAAAACGCTTCAGACGAAATATCGCTTAACATGAAATAATACAATGGCTCCCCCAAAGTACTATGTATTTTAGGCATTTTTTTCTCTTAACACAATATAAAAATCGCTTAACATGAAAAAATTTTCCTTCTGGCAATGAACAAAATTCAAGAAACACCATCTGCGCAGGCAGGTGTGAAATGAAAGGTGGTTTCACGAGATTCGTAGAAAGAGGGCTAACTTGGCTTTGAAATACCCTTGGTACAGCCTGTGACCTGACATCAATTGGCTTTGGAATTTGGTGACGAGTACATTGCATTACGAGTAAAAATCAGTGAATTTTTTTCCATTTTAGAAGGATTTTTTTACGAGCTTAGTGGTAAAGAGCTCAAGGAGAAAACAAACTTCCATTTCACTTAAAATGAAGATGGAGCTTCTTTAGGCTGTTGATCAAAAACAGAAGACGAAAACGGAAATCTGTAAAGGTTTTGATATGGCTAAATTTTGTAAAATATTTCATTTTGGTCTTGTGAATGTTTTTTGTTTCATTGATTTTTATTAAATGCATGCATATATACATATCTATGTAAATGAAATATACTCTAATAAACTTAATTTTGTTGAATATATGTTTCTTTTCTTACATTATCCTTCAACGCGAAATTCTTTTAACACGAAAAAATACTCCAGTCCCCTCAGTTTTGTGTATAACTAGTAGTAGTCAGAGAGTTTGGTGAGATTTTCACTGTATAACTCTCTATAACTAATATTAACTATTGCATTATTATTGGATAACATTGACTTCTTTTTCTTGAATGTGTGTGTGTCAAATTAAATGAACTTTTTCTTTACTCAAAGTAGCAATAGTTTTAAGTGTAAATCTGCACTTAAAAAAATCTCATTAATGTAAAACTTAATATTACTTACTTATACATGCACATTCCTCTTGAGCAAGCAAAAAAATTTAATCCTTAGTTTACACTTCTTTAGTTACAACGATGCAATATTTTATTGAAGTATTGCACTATATGTCTAATAATAGTCATATTTCTTCAAGTAAGCATTTGTTACATTTTCTTTCGTTATTTCATCTTTTGAGAGGATATTGACAAAAACCACAACAGGAAGTGTGATAAGAAGTCGAGGTTTGAAAAAACAAGCAATATAAATTTTTTTAAGTCAATTCCTGCTTAGATCAACAAAGAAAAATTTTATTTTAGCTACTTTTTATTAAATAGTTACAATTAATATAAATAGGTATATACATAGGACAGAATCACAACATCAAGTGGTAATTAATTTTATTAATTATCTTTAAAGTATCGTACTGCCATCCAAAACAATCATGTATTTTTAATTTAAGTTCAACTGAACGCTTTAAAACGTGAGAAAAAAAGCTTTTTCAAGTTTTGACACAAGTCGCCAAAAGGGTCGCTAAGTCGCCGAAAATGATGCCAACGTGACTGTATTTGCAATTCTTTAAATAATTAGTTTTAATCAATTAATTTGTATTAATTGTAATTAAATTATTGTATTGCCCTCCAACATAATCATGTACATAAAATTTCAGCTCAATTGAGAGCTTTAAAATGTATTTTATTAACGATTGAAAATTCTACCAAGATGAGTAAATAACTAAATATATAGAGAGTGTGAGCTAATAGTAGGAATTGTGAAAAAAGAAGAAAAAATATTACAAAACTTTATTGACATAACTTAAAAGTTAATTTCACAATTTAATTCAAGTTGTTCTTGCCTTTTCTTGTTTTCCACTTTTCACACCCAAGTGTTTTTACACATATATTTTCTTAAAACCTTACTTGGAGTTCTCTTATATTAATACCAATGTCTTTTAAACATACTAGAGGTGATAATTCTGTTCATCGTAAAACTATTGTTAATATGAATAATAAAACAACTTATTGTAACAATTTTGCTTAAGATGTTGATTAAGAATTCAAATAACTCTATTTTGTTAATCTTATATGTAAATCGTCTAAATTTATTGCCACTTTTTTGAAATAATTGTCTGTTGGACAAGAGTTCTAAAAACTAATTAGAAAATCTTAATTAGATATGAATATCTTATGAATGTCACAAAAATCTAGATAACTACAAAATGTATATTTCAAAAACACTTTGTACCCGATAGTTTTTCTAGCAAGAGAATTCTAAAAACGATTATAGAAAATCATTTTAAAAAATCTAAATCGCAAATAGTGAAAACAATTAATTAAAAATATTCTGATTGAATTATATCCTATTCCTGAATATTTTAAAATGCGTCAACAAAAATAGCAAGGTTTTGAATATATAAATGATCCAATTTTGACAAATGGTTCTATTCTATAAATGATTAAATTTCACTATTTTAAGACACAGATAAACGCTTATTACTGAACAATTAACAAAAATGTCACTTCTGCGAAAACTGTTTACTTTCATTAAAAAACAAGTCACTGAACTAATCATAATAACTTAATGTCACATTTGAGTCTTGTCTTTCCACTAATTTACATTTACAGTCAGCAAGAGGAAATTTTTATGTGGCACTTCAACTAGTTATCTTTTCAACACTGCTTACAATATTAGGATTAACTGTCTTCCAATTATACTCCCCCATATTAGAAAACAGGAGAAAATTCGTTAATAAAGCTTTTTTCTGCAATAAAAAGTACCCTACTTTCCTCGAACTGCCAACATCGCTGTCGTCCCACTATAATTATCTCCAAGAAAAACATGATACATATTTGCTTCTTACCATGAAACCGATATCCCAAGAACTGATCATGCGTAGAAAAGAAGCATCATCATCATTAATAAAATCACATCATTATCCTAATACATCACCAAATAAATAAATCCTAAAAATTCACGCATTCGTGCATGGAATCATCCCGTTATGAAGTATTTTCAGACGATCTAAATTGTTCGAGATTGCAAACGATTTCGGGCCGAGCAACGGGGAAATGGCGGATGTATTGTACGGCCCTAATATCGCCTGCTTGTTTTATTGTTTTAACCGCGAAAGTGATTTTCAGTGACGTTACTTTTCCTGATATGAATGTCTGGTCTGTGGAAGTCATTGACTTGAGAAGAGTTGAGTTGTTTCGCGTGGAACCTTTTGTTTTTAAGGGCATTATGGCTATTTTTGTGTTCTAAAACAATTTGGGGCTACTTTCGCTGCATAGTTTTGTTTTAGGAATAAAAAAAAATTCGAAAATTGCATTTGTAAGTAATGCAAAGAGGGAAGATTGGCTGTTTGCTCGCGTTCGAATTTGCATTTAATTTGCGTGTTTGCGGATTTAAATCATTTTAACTTTTTTTCATTCTAAAGTGTATTTTTAGTGGGTAAATTAAATAAATTTCTTTTCTATCTTTTCACGAGAATTTTCCATTTTGAAGAAGTAAATAACTTTTACAAATTTTCCTTTTTTTTCACTTTAATTTTGCTGGATTTTTGTTTTAAAAATTCTCAAGATCGTTTTTCTATAGTAAGGCAAAATTGTTTTTGCTTGCATTTTATTTTTGTTTTAATTTTCATTAAACTTACCTATTTACTACTTTAAATTATTTAGATTTTTAAAGTTCTACTGCGTAAATTTTATTTCGTTCGTTAGTTCGTTATTTCGTATGTTTTGCAATGAACGTTTTATAAAAGATCTTATAAATTTATCCATATTGAGTCTGAAACTAATTGAATAAAATATACTCAGCATTATTCAATTATTTTTTAATTTTGTTATTAATACCGAATAATTCTTGCAAAACGAAATAAAATAAAGGTAGACAGAATTATTTTTACAATAAGTTCTCAATTTGTGAACAACAAAGTACATTTATTAAGCACACATTGCAATTTTTTTAATATTTTGTCTGTTATTATTTTTTTCCTTCTTTAAATTAGTAAGAATAAAAACCACAAACCAAACATGCGGTCGTCTTGGAATCCTGTTCTCAGAAGCATTCTTTAAAATAAAACAGTACATTTAAGATAACAGCCAAAAATGAATGCTGCCTTTAAACTTTTTTCTGTATGAATAATACTCGTACATTAGCTGTAGTTTTGAAAGAAATATCGTTTTAAAGTAATTTAATAAACATCCAAAATTAAAATTTTGCGACATATTTTTAACATATTTTAAATATCAATTTAGTGTTCATTTTAAACATATTTGAAGGTATTACTTAATTTAAATACTAAAAGGATCGAGGATAAAGTAATTTGGATATGCTGTATTAAACGAATCAAAAATTAAACACTAGAGATATATCTATAACCTATTATAAGACCAGTCCGTACGTTCGTGCTCGTACACTGGTACTTACGTACTATCGCAACAATACCAACGTTCAAGATAACTCTCCAAGATGGCAACTTCGATTTTGAATGTGCCGTAAGCGGAAAAAATTGGCAACCATGTGCTTCGTTCCATATAATGTCGCCAATGCGGTTGCGATAATACGTAAGTACCGTACACTTCTCGTTCCAAGGAAAAGATTTTTTAATAATTTTTTCCAGTGTCATTGGGGTCAGTATAGTGTGAATAATTAGAAGAATGTAAAATTTAAAGATAAAAATATTTCGGTTCTTAAAGGGATAAGAATCTCTAATCCGTACAATTTTGCGGGCTGGTCTTAAATGGATTAAGAGGTAGAATTAAATTAAAAATGTTTTCGCCTTCAGTGCAATACCTATCTGTATCTATACTGTAAATAATTAAGATGTATTAAGCGTGAACATCCATACTGCTTAACGTTATGCAAAATGATGTTTCTGAACTAATCTTCCACAATTGTTTAATCTAAATTGTTTTGCTGATGTAAATAAAAAAAGTACAATAAGTTTCTGATAGGCAGAAAACAGAAGTGCTTCAAAGAATTTATTTATTTATTTTAAAAAAGAAGTTTAAACTTAATTTTAAATTATATTTCTCCTTTTTAATAGTTTGTATTTTTAAGACTTTGCATAGTACTTTTACTCACTACATTATTAAACTACTAAACATTTTCTAAACATTAGACAAATTGTCACAATAGTATGCATTTTTTAAGAAAAATATTACAACAAGAAATTAGAATCAAATTCAAAATATTCTTTTACGTAATAATACCATTTTTCCCATTCATGAGATTCACCTGAATGCGAATTAACAATCATTCTATACTCTTTTTTTAAAAAAATAAACAAGGATATGAAATCTTTTTTTGCACTTAAAGTGTGCTTCAATTCTCAAATAAAGAAAAAAGGATAAAAAAAAATCAAGTTTAATTTTATTTCCTTCAATTAAATTCGCTCATACAAAAAGAATTAACTTAAATGAATATACACATATTCTCAAATCTGACACGTAAACAATACTGGAAGAAGCTTTGATAGTGTTAGTCCTATAAAACCCATTTCATTTGCTCCAGTTATCAAACCGATCTCTAATGAGGGGAAAAAATGGTGAATTGTGGTATTTGGAACGATTTAAAAACGATTATCGTTTTCAGTTATTACTTAAAATAAGAATTTGTTCAGAGCCTTAAGTTTTTTCTTCTTCTTTTTTTTTTTTTTTCGTGTTTGTGAATGTTTTTTAACGCCTTTAATTCCTCTTAGTAATTTGGGAGTTAAAAATGGTGGCATTGAGCCAGAACGTAACTGTTTGTCTTATTTTTCTTTAGATGTTTTGCTTTCAAAGTGTTAGGATATCAAGAACAGATGACATCTGCTATCTAAGTTCTTTCTTTTTAAATGAAATAATCGATAATAGCTCAAAATTGTAATTTTCTGGAACCAAAACTTTTGTTTTTGCATTTTCGCGTAAAAGGCTGAAAAATTATGAAATAAAATAGATGCATAAATACAACTAAAGTTAATCAATAAAATTCAATCCACACATTTGTATATATTTGCTATTTAAGTAAATTCTGTTTATCTGTCTAATAAGAATCAATCGATAAAATGCCAGTTTCGCGAAAATGCTTAAGGTTTTTTTTTTGGATTCTTTCCCATTTCTTATTTTTAATTCTACATTATTTAATTCTTCATTCATACTTCAAATGACACCAACAAATGTTTCTTCAATTAAAAAAATATGGTTAGGATCACTTTTAATAAGCTTCCACTAAAAATTGTTTAGGTTTTCAATTTTTACATAGATTAAAATTAAAAATATTAGGAAAAATACATTTAAAATTTTATCTCAATTATGATAATGTGATTATTCTGAACACTAATGATCAAAGTACTGAAAATATTGATTAAATTTAGAAACATTCGGTAAACGTACAGTTTATTTTGCATTCTTGCAATGGATTATGTGCATTTAATACGTTTCTATGTTAAAAGTCTTGAAACATTATCACTCCAATAAAATATTTGTAACCGGTAACTTTTAGTAAGAGCTCACATTAATATACAATAATTAATCCTGCAAATTCCCTAATGGGGAAAAAGGATCAAGATGAGTAAATCTTCATCGTATTACTTATGTGTAGAATATATCCCTAAATTTTTTTATAAAAAGTGGAGAAATACCTCAAAACTAATTAAATATAGTTTTTCTTTTTAAATCATTTCATCTGAAACAATTTTGACATTTCTGAGGGAAGGAGGGAGTGTTTATAAATGTCACACATTTAACAATACGAGGGCTATTGATGACGGAACTCGTAATTTTAAACCGTGATCAAGTGATGAGGAAGACACCTTATCTGGCACCCCTCTCGCCAAACTACCACACCGTGCTTATTTTGAGACTTCGAGCCACGATAGATTTACGTAGTGGTTCTTCAGTAGCAACAGAATTTAACAATTCTGATTTCCCCATTTAGTCGAATCCTTTTTTCTCCTGAGCTTGGAGTTCTTATTTTAATCGTAATATATTTTTTCATTAATTTTGATTTTGTATAAAAAGTTGATGAAGGCCTTTTATTGCTTTTGTGATAATTTTACGGATTGTACAAAAACATTTCGAATCTTTCAGATTCTTATCACTTTGCTTTAAATCTGCATAAAATGAGCGTATTAACTGTTAAAATTTTCTGTACTTTGAATATATTATTAATTTACTAGTATTTAATCTGATACTGAAATATTTATTGAAATAAAAAAAAGAATTTTCATCTCTATTTAAAGTTCAACTATTTTTGCTTACGTTTAAATTGTTCAAAACCCGCATATTTTGATTTTGTATTAAAAAGATTTGTTAACAATTGTAAAATATTTGCAAAAAATTATTTTACTGCATAAATTTTATTTTAAGTGAGATTTATTGCACCTTTTTGTTTATATTCCGAAAATTCCGGCGTATAACGCGCACCTATACTTTCAAGCTGCATTTTTTAACTTTTTGGTACATTCGCCGTATAACGCACACATCCCCTTTTTTACAAAACTCTGAAATATACGTGTGTTTCTCTTGCATTTTGAAGATATTTATTCGAGGTATCATTTCAGGCTTTTGAATAAATACCGTAAAATCCAGCGTATAACGCGCATCTATACTTTCAAGCTGAATTTTTTTAAATTTTAGGTATATTCGCCGTATAAGCGCACCCCTTTTCTACGAAGAAACCCGAAATATTTGTTACATTGTTTTATGTTTTAGTCATTTATTCGAGGTATTTATTTTCCCAGACTTTGAAAAATAGTATACTTTTTAGAACTACAACTTGCAGTAACATATGTTGATGGATAAAGGAAGGCTGATAGCTTAGTATATATTATTACTTTTCAACAAAACTTGTTGGGATAGTGTATTTAAATTCTATTTTCAGATATATAATCTATGTCTATGCGTTTTAAGTTCAAATGAGTAGTCTTTTATCTTGTTTTATCTGGCAATGAAAAAAAAAAATCATATGATGGATTTAATTATTTGCCTTAGAACTGTAGAACCAGCTAGGGAAATAAAAATATAATAACGGAGTGAGCGGAATAAAGATGTTCAATATTTTCACCTGAAATGGATGTGAACTTATTTCATTTTTAATATATTTTAATCATCGTGCAATAATTGACAACATGAACTCTTTTGGTTCACAAGGCAAGTCGTTTCTTTTAAATAACAGTGATTCGATACTTGTAGAAGTAATTTTTTTTATGCTCACATCTCTTTTGTTATTTTTAAAGCTATCGTTTTTATACCCGGCGTATAACGCGCACCCTTAAGTTTCGATCTCATTTTTTGTGTTCAAAGTGCTCGTTATACGCCGGATTTTACGGTAATATACTTCTAGAACTACAAAATTTTAATATGTCATTTCTTTTAAATAAACAGTATTTCCATCTATGAGGTGGTATAATTCTTCTTATATTTACCTTTTTTTATTATTTTTAAAGCTATCATTTTTATACTCGGCGTATAACGCGCACCCTTAAATTTCGATCTTATTTTTTGTGTTAAAAGTACGCGTTTTACGCCCGATTTTGCGGTAGTTCACTTGCGGTCCTTTATTTATTACTCCCATAATAAAACTTTGGAATTACTATTTTTATTATTCATTTACTCTTTATTTTCTCATTACATTCTAAAGTGAGTAAATTAAAATCAAACTCAAATAAAAGGAACGATTCCAAAAATAATTTCTTTAATGCAAAATCACATCAATCATTGACTAAGTTTAGATATTTACTAATAAACTCCAATTCCACCATCTATCATCAATCAACAACGGAAATAATTTTGAAATTGGTGTTACTGACTGATAAGGAATGTCCTTAATTCTCTGTTTAATCAAGTGTTACTAATAGTTTTGAAAGCATTTCACCTTTTCTTCCATTAAAAATTACTTTTTTCTCTATTTCCTTTAAGTATACTATTTGTTTTTTGGTACCAATGGCGTTCTATTATCTGATATATGGATTGCTGAAACGCATAACATGTTGAAAGCTTTTGTGTGGATTGTTTTAAACATTTTTGTGTCTTAAGATGGCGATTTCGTAACTTTCACAACAAAAATGCTTTATCCTTTGAGAAGAAAAATTGGGAAGAATGTTAAAATACATTTTCTAAAGTTTGAAATGTGGTGAATTTCACAAAAGAAGCACAGAAATTCCAACCTACTTGTTTTCTGAAAAAATTTGTTGTTGAGTAATCGCACAAAGACTTAATTATTGTTGCTTGTTAAAAACGAAACACATTTTAACAAATAATACCGATGTTTTGTGAGAATGATATAAGCGTAAAAAAAGTTTCTAACACAAATATAAATACTTTTAATTGATTTTTTTATCAGCCTTGACCAAAATTATTATGGGAAAAAAATTCAAAATGGAATGCAGAAATTTCTTTCTCATAAAAGTTTAAGTTTATACTAATGTTAACAAACGTCAACAATAAGAACTATAAACATTTTTTTTCGTGGTGGTTTTGTGTATTAAAAATAATACTTATATGAAAGAATTTATTCTAAGAAAAAGAAATGTTAAGAAATTAATTTCTCAATAAAAGAAATATAGATACTTTTGTATTAAACATCGTCAACCAACTTCGCCTAATTAAAAGACATTGTAAATTCGAAAAATATTGCCAAATGCTGTCATCGCTATTACTATTTTGTGTTCGAAAATGCGCAAATGGTTTTCTACTATTGGCAGCATGTAGTGGTATTTGGCAACGTCTTTTGATGAAATGAGCAATTTTATAAGTATTTTTTATCCATAATTTATTGTTTGTTTTATAATAAAAATATTGTTTGTTTCATAATAATAAATTCTGAGAATTGTTGGAAATACTTTTGAATTTATTTTTAAAAGTGTTAATTATTATTGCTACTCTTTTACTTATTTCTATAGTTTCTTCAAACATTTTAATAAAGTATTAATTTTATAACATGCCATTTTTAAGGAAAGATAAGTAGTAGCTTAAGTTAGTTTACACGTACCATAGGTTAAAATGCATTTTTTAAACTTGCACTTGATGTTAATACAGTTTTTTCAAATATTTATTAATTAATTAAATTTAATTTTTTAATTTTATTCTGCGTTATTTCTGTCGTAGTTACAACTAGCTGCAACAGATGGCGCCAGTATGTTTTTCTAACGAAGTAGGAATTGACTTAAAAAATTATATTATTTACTTTATTTTTAAAGCTCTAGTTATACCCGGCGAAAAAGAGCACCTGTAAATTTGGATCTAATTATTTGCGTTAAAAGTTATACAACAGATTTTGCAGTAATTTCTTTCGAAATTGATTGGGTAATTTATTTGAATATTACGTTGCTTAATTGTCTGGAAAAGAATTTAAACGGTATTTTTGTGTTCATATATTCCAATTTCCACTAAAAAATCTTAGAGTTAGAATAAAATGCATGTGACATATCATATGTTAAATTTCATTTACTGTAAAAGAGTGACTGAATTTCTTTAATACTTAGTTCTCAAAATATATGAGGATATAGTCAGAATAAGAAAACTCAAGATTTAATATAACTAATTATACTCTTACAACATATAACATATAAATATAGACTTATAACAATATTTCATAAGTTTTCTACCTTAATGCGTATTAGCATTGAATACTTGTCGTACTTATAAAAATTCAATTAATAAGCCATTAAGGGATTACTGACTAAGTAACAAAAAATTCAAGAACATATTTAACTATATGTGAAATGAATTTTAAGTATGATAAAGGACATATTTTCAGTTTTTATCTTCTAGACTAAAATTATTGCCTCTTTTGAAATCTGAGCAACAGGTTTGTTTTATTTATGTTTTCTCCCTCAAAATATTTTTATTTTGCATATTCTTCTACATGAAATAATTTCTAAGTCGAAAATTGCCGTTATTATAACCCGACAAAACTTACTTTGCTCAAGGCACACACAAGTAGGTTAAATGCATACTTTTATGTATATTTTGCAAGGAGTTATTATGCTAAATGAAGAAAAAGTTTAAAAGTAAAGAAAATTACTGCGATGTAGAATGTATCATGTTCCAATTGAACTTAGTCTTAGAAGGCCTTTATAAATATGTCTTGCATTTTTCAACTATTAAGCCAGATAAAATCCAGACCGTTAGTTAAATTTGCCTATAAATCTTTGAAAAATATTTTGAACAAGTAATATAAAATTTTTTTTTCTAAGTCAATTCCTACTTTGGCCAACAAAGAAAATTTTTATTTTAGTTACTTTTTATCAAATAATTACAATTAATATAAATATGTATATACATATGATAAAACTACAATATTAAGTATCAATTAATTTTATTAATTATTATTAAAGCATCGCATTGTCATCCAAAACAATCGTGTGTATAAAATTTCAGTTCAACTGAATGCTTTAAAACGTGAGAATTAAAGTTTTGACCCAAGTCGCTAAAATGAAGCCAACGTGAATGTATCTGTAATTCTTTAAATACTTAGTTTTAGTCAATGAATTTTAATTAATTATAACTAAATTTTCGTATTGTCACCCATCGTGTATAGGAAATTTCAGCTCAAATGAAGCGCTTTAAAGTGTGAGAAAAAAACCTTTTGAAGTTTTGACGCAAGTTGCAAAAATTGTCGATAAGTCGCCAAAAATGATGCCAACGTGGCTGTATCTGTAATTTTTTTGAAAAATTTAAATTTTAAATTTTTTTAACCTTAATTACCAAAATTAGTATGTCATCAAAATAATCTTGTTTATAAAATTTCAACTCAATTGAGCTCTTTAAAATGTACTTTCTTTACGATTGAAAATTTGAACAAGATATAGGGAGATTGTGAACTAATAGTAGGAATTGAAAAAAAAAAAAAGATTGAATACTTTTTAATTAAAAAAGTGATTTTTAAAATTGATAAAGCTGCATAGCAAATATAAAGCTATAGCGATTTATTATTGAACAGAGTTTACTAGCCTATTTCTTCTTTTCAATTCTATTCTACGCGTATTACAATATCCCCCTGCCTTAACAGTACCAAACAAGTTAGCGAAATACCATCCAACACTCAAATCAATTCATTCTTTCGCTAACTTTTTCATGGTCCTCACCTGCATTTTGGTGTGAAAAGAAGGCTCTAAACTTCACAGGTGGCGTCCACGTGTGCATTGGAAAAGAGTTAGAAACCCGTAAAAGAATCGTAAAGGGAGGAGTTGTCAATGATGACAGAGTGCTTTCACCTGTAGGGACAATCGTTTGCTGTTAAAAAAAAAAGAACGTTTTTGTTATGTTCCTTTCCATCGAAAGTTGAAAGCGGGTTTGAAGTATGTTCAAACCTTCGACATTTTCATCTGTCCATTTTTAAGCTATTGATAATTATAAATTAATACTTTTGCTTTAAAACAATTACGTTGTTGGATTAAAAAAACTATTTATGAGTTAAAAGACTTTTGCGATGGAAATGTTTATAGTGTTCCTCGTCTTTCTAAAATGAATTTCCTAAATGGTTTATAAATATAAATATTTGTCCATCAGTGCATATTTTTTATCTTGAAAACAAAATTGCTGATATTTTAATTATTAAAACTGATAAAAAAATATTCCTTATTTAAAAAAAAGAAATTAATGCTTAAAGGTGAATAACTTAAATAAACTTTTTGGCTTCCGTTTAACGAAAACATTTGTTGAATTTGCACAAATAAATAAGTTCTGAAGAATTAGTCAAAGTGATCTCTGTCAGAAAGAAAAACAATTAAATTCAGTAACAGATGGGTGGGTCTTAGACAAAATAAATAATCTTTGATTTCTTTCGAAAGTCCAAAGTTCAAACTATTGCTTTCGGAGAGGCAAAAAAAAAGGTTTTAAATAAAAAAAAAAAGTAGTTTTGAATATCAGAAAGGTTTATATAGAATTAATCCCACAAAACAAAAACAGTTCAAAAGTTTTTTATGCTCCTTACACACACAATTTATTTGAAAAATCCGATTTAAAAGATAATTGTTTTTGAATGTGTGAGCATACAGCTGCATAAACAATTATACAACTCTTGTTAAAGAAATAAAACTAATGTACGAGATTGTTTTATGTAATCGTTTTCTCATGACGTAATAAAGACATTTAGTATCAAACAACAACAATTTTCTCTTATATCATTGTCAACATTCCTAAATTCTTTCTTGTTATTCTAATTCTACGAATTTCTAAAGCAAACATTTGTTTGACCGGAAATGTTTGATAATTGTTCCGCCGCTCAACATTTGTCTGTGTTGAATTACTTATCAAACAATATAAATGAAACATCAGTCCAATAAAAAGAAAACTACTTGTTTGTGTTCATTGAAACCACACAATACTCACACCTAGTCATTTTATAAACAGGTCTCACGTATTTCGAATGCAGGTGGTAGATATATTTTAATCACTCGGGAAAAAAACAATAACATCTTTTTTTTAAATTCCAGTGTGAAGTTCGTAGTTTCGTGTTCTAAATGTAGAAAGATTCATTTGATCTCAGAGGAGAATATTTGTTCTTCTTAATGCTTTCGTTTTTTTGTGGTAAGAATTCCGATTAAGATGAAACAGATCAAAATGGCGCTGATCTACTTATCAAGGAAATAACTTTTAAGAACTCTTGTTTTTTTAGACATTGTTAACACCTAATTCTTTTTTCCTGATATATTTTTTAAATTTTGAGGTCATGAAGAAAACTGTGAAATGTGAGGATCATCATAAGCTTTTTACATTTTTGTGATTTAATTATTATTATTTTTATAAGGAAAAAAATTTGTATTATTGAATCTGAATCTCGAATTCAGCTTTAAATAGTCAGATAAACGATCTCATTTTAACAGCAATGTTATATTTGTAAAGAACTGACTTGTAAAGCATCATTTGTTTAATCGCATTTAAAAGGTGAAGTACAGTCATTTTTTTTAAAATTTAATGATACACCTTTCTGTAATTATTTAAGTACTGCTTTTTTTTATTTTTCTTCAAAAAAAAACAACCATTTTTTTGGTGTTTGGATAATTTATAAAATCATTGAAATATTCCTTAAAATATGTTAAGGCATTTTGGACAAAAATCACAAAATACAGTTCATTTTTACAAAAATAATTTGTAAAAATTAATTTTTACTTTTTATTTCGCTTTACATTAATAAGTATGCCATGTCTGTATATTCCAAATGTTTAAGAAATTTTCAAATACAAAAATAACCAATGATATTCAATTTTTTTTATAAGAAAATTTTTCGGGCTGAGATGTAGTATTTTAGCACTAAATCGTGAATGTTAAAATGAACAAAAAACGAGCAGTTAAAAATGTTAGACTATTTTAATTACGCGATTCCTTCCACAAATTCCTTATTAAAAATATTTTTAAGATCCTTAAATGCATTTAAAAAACTGACAGCTTCTAGTTTTTTAACCTCATCTTCATTTTTCATCGCTCTTCCGGGCAGAACATTCCTGTACCTTTGCAGAAGGCATACCTTATTAAAACAGCGCCAGAAGAACTCTTCACAGATCATTCTCAACAAAAGAGATGCCCAAAATGCAATAAGGCATGGTTGGCGAAAAAAAGAAGGAATTCCGGATATATTACCTGGTCGAACACGGTGTTGAACAGTCTGATGAGCAAATTGAAAAGATGTCTTTAATATTTTTCCTGCATCGAAATCTTTTGAATTTGTCAGGTATGGCATAGATACCCAGTCACGCAAAGTTCGGAAGAACGGACCATGGGATTGGCAAAGTAAGGCTTACAACTTTGTTCTTCTATTTAAAATGTTGAATATGTAAATCAAGATTAAGGTTTCACTGAGTATGTTCACCAACTACCTTTAGAAATTCAGATCATCTGTATTCGTTGGACACATATTTTATCTCTCGCTGGCTTTAAAAAAAACCAAAATTAAAGCTGTCTGTGGAATACAGAATAGGTACGAGGAATTTATTAAGTTAAAAAATATATGACGAAGAATGTATTTTATATATTTTTAACTTTTTATTTACACTTTATCATGAAGCAGTGCAAGTAAAATAACATATGAAGTTTTTAATTGATATAATAAGGGATGAAAATCCACAGAAATATTCATGAGAAATTACAAAATTTTAGAAATTAAATGCAATATTACTATTTAATTTATTTTCATATATTCGTCAAAATATATTTCGTAATAAATTGAGAAGAAGTGTTAGATACACAACTTCTTCAGAAAGCAACAACTCAACTCTTTGTAGGATATAGTACATATCACCTTTTAAAGTAGTTTTGTCTTCAGTCGATTTCTAAGAACATTTTAAACGAAGAACGTGTCAAAAATATCAAATTATATTATTTGTAAAAATTCTATATTATTATAACTTCTGTTCTAACTTGAAAGTATAGATGCGTGTTATACGCCGGATTTTACGGTAATATTATTTATTCAATCAAAATGTGGATTCTAGATGATTCGAAGTGTTGGTGCAACAATTGCTTCCTGAAATGAAGCTTCACTTATAGCTAACATAATATGAAAAAAATTTAAATGTTTGTTTGAAATGAAAATTTAAATTTAATATTCAAATTTAATTATATAGTATCTTCTGAAGTAAACAATAGGTTTTGACTTTCATTCAGTACTCATTATAGTGCATGGGATAAAACGATTAATTTAAAATAATTTACATGAAAATTAAAAATCGCAAAAGAAGGCTTTAAGGTAATTTTACATGAATTTAGTAATCCTGTTATTTCATTTAGTATGTAGACTATGAATATCATATCATTACTAGAACAAAGAAAACATTTGTACTTCCAAATGTCATCAGTATTTCCTTCTGGATGTATATAATAGAAATTTTGTGCTTCCAAAACGACGTTTAGATCATCAAGTTATACAATTTACATAACTACTCATTTTAAATTAGACACGGTTCACTTAAGCATACGTCATTCAACAAATGATAATTCTTGGATACCTTGAGAAAGAGGTTGTGAGATAATTTTGTAGTTATAACTCAAGCAAAGGTTCAGCCTCCCTTAAGGTTTCATCGTTTTTTTCTCCAAAAGGGAAAGGAAACCAGGCAAATTAAAAGAAAGTTTAATTAAATTTTTGTTCACCAAACGTTTTATTTAAAAGGGTTTAACCTCAAATTTTAATTCCCAATTAGAACATATTTTCAAAATATTTACTGAGTATATTTGTAAATTTAAAATTTGCCCAAAAACCAACTAAATTAAGGCATTAAACCCCCGAAATTGGACCACTTTTTTAAGCTTTTACATTTATTTTCCCCAATTCCACCCCAAACCCGTTATACCCCACCGTTCGAAACCATGATTTAAAAACGTAAAAGGGGTTTTTTTCATGATTTTTAAGGTCACTTGATTAGAATCAGAAAAAATTGTTTTGGACTTTTTAAAAAAAAATTATTTAAATAAATTTTTTGGGAAAAAACAGAATAATTTTTTTAAAAGTTCCCCTTTTGTGAAAAAGTTTTATAATAATATTTTGCCGTATAAAGTCAAACCTCTGTAGAGAGGCTCAACTTTTTGATTTTTGAAAATTAAAAATTTTCAGAGTTAAACCATTGAAATATTTAAAATGTTTTTTCTTAAATTGTTCCCTCTGATTGTCGTTAAACATGGATAAACCCAATTTAAGAATATTTTTTAAAAATTCTACTTGACCCTTTGTACAGAGGTCTGAGTTATATACAGGCAAAAATATTATTAATAGAAGCATTTTTAACAAAAGAATATTTGAAATCGGGTATTTTTATGTTTTAGTTTTTTTGAAAAATTATTGTACTCAAATAATTTTTATTGTTAATATATTCTTGAAACAATTTTATATACATTTTCTAATCTAAGTGACACTAAATATCATAAATATTATTCATTTATATGCTTTTGCAAAATCACGGTTCCGAACGTAGTCGGATACCTTAAAAATAGCGTTTTGAGAAGAACAAATTTGTTCTAAATAAGAATCATGTTAAATAAATATTTTCCTTTTTTTATTCAACAAAGAAATTTAAGTATATTGCATTGATGAACGATTAGAAAACTAGCAATATCTTTTATGACATTTAATACAAAACAAACTAATTTTTTAACACCAAAATTTGTATTTACCATTGGCAAAAAGTTATGGTGATTTTAAATCAGAAATACGAGAAAATTCGCTTAAATTGAATCAAAAGCTACATTCTAGAAAATATTGATATTTGCTTTGAACAACGAAAATTAAGAACAATGTATAACACGAGGAAAAGAAACAATTGTTCTAACAATGGTCTGATCACAATTCCTATTTATATATTTTCATATAGAAGTAATTGCTTAAATTCACTTTACAATAGCTATTGATTTTTGTAGCATTTTTAGAATGACTACACAATTTTCTGAAAGTACAGTTAACGCTTCCCCCTTCTGTTTAGATATTTAAATATGTGTCATGTTTCATCTCGCTTCCCCGCCACAGATCCGGGGTTCAAATACCGGGATGGGTCAAGTCGACAGCCTTTCATCCCTTCAGTGGATCGATAAATGAGTGCCATGCCTAAACACTGGGGGTTTCGCTTCAAACTGACCACCTGAGCGAATATCTGCTAATGCATCTCAGTCCCCATGGTCATGAAAACTGAGATTGGCACAGCAGGCTTTGGTCCTCATGAGCTGTTGCGCCATCGAGTTTTTTTTATCATGTTTTATCTAATCAAAAAATTGTAGACACAAAAAACTAGATTTTGATTTTCCCATTATCAATTGACAGCTTTTACCCAAATAAAAGATGTAGAAAAGGATAAATACCGCTTTTGGTAATGAATCTTAGAATGATTATTTTAGTTTAATCATTTTCTTTATCTATAAAATTTCCCCTTAGCTTCATATTGGTTCATTTGTTTTCACATTTATATATCCTTTATGGTGTTTTTATTTGATGTTTACAAAGAAAATAATTAATTTTAATTTTAAAAAAGGAATTAAAACGCTAGGAAATATTTATAATGCATTTTATTTTTATTAATATAATATAAAGTTATTGGGAGGAAATTTATCATATTAGTTTAGCAAAATACATTGAACTGAATTAAATTGTTTAATACTTCGTTTCTACACAAGTAAGTAAATAAATCTGTTGACGCCTGCGTAATAACGACTGCATGTATGACGACTGCGAGTATGACGCTTGCGTGTAGGCCGCATGCGTGTAGACGCCTGCGTGCGCCACCTGCCAGCCGGATGGTATATTAGGAGAAGCTGAAGAATTTTCGGCATTACTGACTTACTGACGTGGGTAATTAACTGCTATCACATCGAAACCCACAATAACTTATGTTACTTTTTTTGTTAAGTTTTTTATTAAAATTTTAGTCGAAAGACTGGTCCGTTAAATTATTTAAACTCGTGACACTCACGAACAAAATCAATTAACCTAATTATACAAGTGAAACACTAGAATACTCAAAATAGATTGATAAGAATTGATATGAATCGAAAACAAAAGGATTAATCAACAAGTATTTCAAAAAACTCATAACAGTGGAAAAATCGATCGAATTATTTGCATAAAAAGGGAAGAGAAGGAAGCATAACTATGGAAAATTTACTTCCTATATTGAAAAAAAGTTTAGAAATTTGAATAATCTTCCATTAATCCTGTTTTGATTCCTTTTAATCCCAAGAATTATTTAACTCTTTTAGATTTTTTTATGGTTTCTTATCATAAAATCGCTAAATATCTTTTTATGTTTATAACATTGAAACATTTATAACGTTATTAAGATTCTTTGTTACAATATAGAGTTACTTGAAGGTTTGAGGAAATTACTTCCCGATTTCCTAAAAAAATACCCAAAAGCAATGAATTTCGGTTAACATTTCTCAGATAAATCATTATTATTAGAAGTTCTTTGAAATTAAATAATTTTTTAGTGTTTTTAAAAAATTTTTTGTTCTTTTTTCACACTTCAGTTGTATTAATAATTTCACTTGTTCAAAAAGAGTAGAATTTAAAAATTAAAAACAACGTTGGATACAACAGAAAGAACACTTTCAGATTTCTCATGAGCATTGAATCTATAATTGTACATTTATTATTATTATTTTTATTTTGAACGGGATTTGCTTCAAAAAATTTTCATAGCAAAATCTTTTATTGGTTTTTTAACTACCGTAGTCGGGACGGTACTAAAATACCTGTAGGTGGGATTCAAAATAAAAATGTTTATTCCAGTAAAAAAATTATCGTCTGCAAAAATTCTTTTCTAGGTAAGATTTAATAGTAAGATAGAAAACTTCCTTTATAAAATAATAGAATAGAAGAACAAATGCCTTTATGAGATTAAAAACTCTTTTCATATTTCTAAGTATAAATCAGTAAAATTCAATTACTAGTTATGTATTTAAAGATCCATAAACATTTCTATCACATTACATCTGTTCAGAGTAATTTAGAAGTCTAGTTTTTCAGGTTGTAATACGCGTGGTTGTTGTTCACTTTCTGTTATACTTCGATCTTTTGTTCTTTGCTTTTTACTAACCTGGAACAGATGCACGACTTTCAACTTCATTGCATCATTTCTTTTTTAATAGTTGACATTTATCTTAGCTTACATAATTTGTTCTCTTTTTTTATATTTTACTTTTTTCATTTAATTAATCAAATGTATTTCATTTTGAATAGCAAGAGTAAACGTGTGACATAGAAAAATCCCTTAGATTCCTCCTATAAATATTTAAAAAATTCGATTTTAAAATCATTTTATTTGGAATATTAAATACATTTTTTGCATTTTAACTTATGACCGTACAAGTTTTTTGTATGTGTTTGACAGCATTGAAAGTCACTTTTATATGGATTTAAAATTACAATAGTATATGAGAGCGGAATGCTTCAACATGTTTCTTTTAGAAAAATAGAATATTCAGAGATGATAATTACCAAATTTTTGACAATATCTTCTGAAAGGATAAAACTTGTATCTTTCATTGCTGTTTTCTATTTGGTCATTTGTTAAACATGTTTACCTCTGATTCATTCACTTTCTTATATTAAACTATAATTCTGTGAAATTTCTTCATTGATGAATTTTCAGAATTAACGAATTTCTCAGAGTTAACTCTTAGCTATTTTGAATAGTATCTTGACATCACAAGTGTTCTTCATTTTTCTAAAATAAGTATGAACATAAACAATAAAATTTTAAAAATGAGAGAGATCAAGTAGTATTACCTAAAACAATAATATCTATCGTTTCGGTACCAGTGTTAGTTCTGTTCGGACAATTTTCCTAAAGAGATTACGAAAGAAAGAATGTTTTACTTGTTAAAGCAAGTAAATGCTTTATTTCTTTTATTATTGTTCTACGATATGTAATAAAACAAACTTCTGCTCATTCTGTCTTCCTACTTGCCAAAGATCAGTATTAACTCTCCGATAGGCTTAAGAATTTTGATCTAAGAAATTTCTTTGTAATTCTCCACAAATGCTAGATATATATATATATATCTATCTATATATATATAGGGAAAATAAATCCGAAAGGTTGAATTCAAAATCTTCCAGTTGTAAAATCAAAAAGAACAAAACCCTGCGTGGAGTTTTTTTCCTTGGTATTTTAAGATCAATATTAACTCCTCGTTAGGCTTAAGAATTTTGATCTAACAACTTAATAATTCTACGAATGCTAGAGACATATAAAGGGAAAATAAATCCGCAAGGTTGAATTCAAAATTTCAGTCGCTTAACTAAAATGAGCCAATCCTGCTTTGATATTTTCCATGGTATTTTAAAATCAGCTCTTTCAATCTAGAAAATAATTTGTAAATATACAATTTCAAATTATAGGAGATGACTCCCTAATTTTCAGCTTCCTAGTGTGTAAATCATAGATTTTTTCTGCGCATTGATTCAGTGATAGAAAGAAATATACATTAGTGTTAAATATATACATTATCAGTCACAAAAATGATTTTAATTCACTTAAGCACATGTTGCCTAAGATTCAAAGTTCACTGAACTGTATCAGAAAGATTCAGAATTGTGTCCATCATTTGTTGGAATGATTCGGTCCTGTTTGTATCCGTGAGAAATGTGTCCAATCTTTGAATTTCAACGCAATAGCTTTGTTTTTATGAGCTATTTGTGCTAATGTATGATGTGACCAGATTCCAACTGTCGTCAAAAATCACCGTTGTTGTAAAACAGGAAACAAAAACTGCTGTTGCTTTTTTTTCCTTCGTTTTCTTCCTAATTCAATGATCCATAAGTACTAAGTCATTCTGCTGTACCAAACAGTGTTATTTGTTTCCTCTATTGTGCCTTGTCGATAAGCTTTCTGCTTGGATAGTTTGATGATGGCTACTTCAACAACGTTCTGTTCAGAGTCAATTACTCATTTCTGTTAACACTTCTGAAGCCTTCAAAAGAAAGTTTATTTTTTTCTTTACTATCAGAGAACAATGAGGAGTTACTGTGTGTGGTTGGTAAGATTTGTTGCATGCTACAGGTCTATGGAAGTTTAGCAGGTTATGTATTTTAAGTATAGACATTGTTGAACTATATTCACGAAAGATATACTTTAAACCAAGATAAATTGCAGTTCACAAACAAGCAAAAAATTTTTTTTTGCTGAGTAAAAAATAAACTATAAACATCCCTGATAATGGTTTCGGTTTGGTTGTTCCTGTATTATTGGTTTTTATATATCTCTTTTTGAATAATCAGTCGCCCCCATTTTTATTTTATAGTATATATCAGGGGTGGCCAAGACGTCGACCGCGAAGTTATTTTAGGTAGTCCGCGCGAAAATCCAGATAATGACCTCGGATATTAACAATTTTAATTTATGACTTATGACTATGAATGAATTATTTAAAATAAAAATTTTACTACAGTTTATGCTTTAAAACCTAAAACAAACTGTGCAAAGTAAAACAATGAATTTGTCGTTTTACAGTGGAGAATTAAATACATACAACTTGACAAAGTGGGATGCTTAGATTATATCCAAATTTCAACTAAACAAAGTGAATAGGATGGTCAGTTTTTGATGTATGAATACTTTGATTATTTTCGTCAGTAAATTTTTATTTTGTAAGTATTAATATTAAGTTTTTTAGAAAAATTAGATAATTTACCATTTTATCCTGTTACCGAAAATAAATATATAAAAATGTACGTTACGTCAATTTAGCTCTGCCATTGGTAGAACACCTTCGATTTTTTAAATGTGGAGTAGACCACGTATACCAAAAGTATGGCCACCCCTGGCATATATTTTGAATGAACAGAAAATTATTTTACAATATGTTTTTAGCAAAAAATTATGTGAATTCTTCAGATAAAGTTTAGATTTTTATTTAAAAAAAAATTGATGCACACTTTTCTAATGGGTTCAAAGAGCTAACGAGAAGTTTAAGATGCATGTTTATTAACATACATAAACTAAAAATCGTATTATTGAACGCATTATAAAAATCATATCGAAATAATATGATATCTTCCAAAAACGGTTTTAGAAGCCGAAATGTCCAGAAAAATCAAGAGAAAGAGTATTAATTTGAAATAATTTCTTCTAGTTATTATCTCTTTTTATGTTCGAAAAATGACTATTAATTTGGGTGAAATTCATCCCAAGTCTCGTTTTTTTATCAAGAGTGATACAAAAATTTATGGAAGAGTAAATTTATATTTTAAATTAGTAACTTATACTGCATTATCTTGAAACCCATTTATTTCCTGAAGTTCCAAGTTGAAAGATATAAGATATAGGATGCTTTTCCTCCCCGAAAATGCAAACTATTCACAATGTATCAAAATTCAATTTAGTACTAATACATATATCATAAACTTAAACTGTTATTAAACTCGATATTATAAGATATATAAAGTATGTTTTTGAATGAAATAAAACAAAAAAATGCTACATTAACTTACAAAAAATTTTTTCAGGAATTTTAATTTTTTTGATTTTTTAAGCGAAAGGAATTGATTTTACATGCATACAAAACTCTAGAGGTCACAGCTCATTCATTAGTAAAACTTTCAATGTACTTCTTATCCATGTAATAAAATAAAGTATAAAACAAAGTACGAATCTCTACGATTCATTTAACGAGAAAGTTTATTTTGAGATAATTGATGTGAAAAGTAATTATCTAATGCTAACAAGCAATTTTTTTTCTTCTTTTTTATCGGTTTCTTTTATAATTATTCATTCTTCGCGCACATATATATATATATAAGGATGGATCGAAAATGTTTTTTCAGTATTTCAAAATCTACCTGTAGAGAAAAGATATTCTCTGGAATACAGATTAAAGGAAAAATAAAATAAAAAATTAATTTTTATTTTAAGTTCTGACCCAAGGGGAGGGAAGTTGATGTATTTGAGCTTCTTTTACATTAAAATGTCAAAATAATTTTTTAAAAAGAAAAACGGGTATTTTAGTACTTTTTAACATTTACTGAAATAAGTGAGCTTTAACTAAATAGTTACAAGGAAAAAACACTGGTACTTTTAACAGTTCTTTAGTAATCAATTTTTAAAAACCTATACTGTCGAGAACAGGGACGTCTTAAGACTTCTTGAAGCCCTGGGCCTATACACAAAAGTAAGCCCCCATGAGCCATAAAAGTATACAGTACATAGCATGCATTGCCAAATACCCGCACAAACAGTAACCCGAAGCAAATAAATGTGCATGACTTAAAATCACACAGACCGGCTTGACCGACTACCGACTTTGGACTTTGGACTGAATGAATAATAATGGTGTATGGTGGTAGCCTAGGCTTATACATGAACCACGTTGACATATCATCCAAAATTCCCAGTTTTTTTCGGATAATACAACCGAAAATAACATTTGACCGTTGAAATTATTCGAATCATGATCTTATTAACGCTGAGTCGAGAATGAGACGAGGACCTGGACCCGGGCAGGGCCGGCTCTATCAGTTTTGCCGCCCCGGACAAAAACGGAAAATGCCGCCCCTCTCTAAAGCAAAAAATTATAATTAAAAAAGATAAATTGTTCACATAGATACACGCCAATAAAACGTGAACAATTATTGTGAACAAAAGAGGTCAGCATAACATTATATATATATTTAAGTCTTAGAAATACAAAATAATTTGAAATTAAGGACATAATTACTTGTTATTATTTCAAACTAGCAAAATGTGAGAGAAGAAATCGCCCATTTCATCCGGCCAATTTCTTCGAAAAAGAGTCTACTGATGTTGGGGATCAAAAACGTTTATTTTAACTTACAGTAACTACACTTAAGACTAAAATAAAACATCTCTTGTAGCTTTCTATTTACTAAAAACTCTTATTACCCTTGTCCCTTTTTGGATAGCTGACACCGGATATTGTATGTGTGAAAGGAATGTCCGTTGTGACTATACTCCTAGATTGGGTGAGTGAGTGAATATTAACGTCACACTGTTCAGTGACACGAGGGCTTTTGGCGATGGACCACGTAATTTTGAACCATGGTCACTACTGGATTGGGAGAAAGTTACTAGTGAAACATATCAAATTTCATCATGTAACACATAACCCCGCCTTAAATCCTTCAAGTTTCAATATAAAAGAAAAACTGACATTAAACATACAGAGTACAGAATAAGGAAATAAGATACGTTAAATGAAATACCAAATTCACACCCAATAACATTTCAGAAAATACCTATATCAAATTTTTTGTAACAGAAAAAAATATTTTCCAAATTCGATACAAATGCCATCCCGGACAGGGGTCTGGTTTGTCCGGCCCTAGAGCCGCCCCTGACCCGGGCCCAGTTGGCCCATGCCTTAAGACGTTCGTGGTCGAGAAATTACAGTGCACGATAAAGTGGAAGGTGAAAAAAGCTTTGATCGCGCGTTCTGATTCGACGACGCGGGAAACAGAGCTGAAGTCGTGAAATGTTTGCAATGTACATTCTGCGATTCACTACTCAAAGCTTATTTTTCCAATAACCAACGTTTATGGTTATTCATATTGCAGAAAAATAATTTTATTTCGAGTCTAAAGTCCTCTAACCAAAATTGACTTTTTCCATTTTTAAAAAACCAACTCTTTTGTGGTAATATTGAATTTTGGAATTATTATTTAAAATTATATATATATATATATATATATATATATATATATATATATATATCGTCTTCTTCCGTACCATTGAGAACATCTTTTCCGCTTAGGTAGGTTTCAATAAAGAATATTTTTTTTCCTTCCATATAACCGCGATCCATCCTAAAATATTATATAATACAGTCGAATCTCTATTTAACGAAATCGCTACATCCCGAACAAATTTCGTTGTATGGAAGATTCGTTAAACAGGGATTCATCTTTTCATGTATTTTACCAATCACACAGCGCAAATTTTAAATTCTTAAACACTATTTATTATTAAAAAAAATAATTATTCACACTTTTTTTGTAAATTAATATTTATTTATCATGAAAATATTACCCATCAAAACGAAATGCGCAAGGAAATTAAGGGAAAAAAAGTCCAGGAATATACTGTATTTTCAACTTTAAAAAATAATTTAAAATTAAAATTAATGAATTTTAGAGACATTTTCTAATTTTAAGCATATAAGTAATTTTAAATATACATTATTTTATAACCAGTAATTTTAAGCATATTTACCACAGGCATACCTAAATTTAATTACTGATAAAATTTGTTAATTTAATTTTGATTTTTATTTGAAAAATTATGGCAATTTTATTGCTCTAGGTGAGTTAGGCTCCTGGTAAAACTAGTTCTCGGCCATTGATCACCAAAAAATGTGTTAAAAAAGAGAATAATTTAAAAGGTTCAGAAATATTATTAAAATAAAGAGAAAAAATCGAATCACAATGGAAAAAGTTCGTTAAATATAAAATGCAGTTCGCTTTTTGGAGGCTATTTTACGAAGAAAATAGTAAAAAGTTCTTAATTCCAGGACAAAGTTCGCAAAGTAGAGGCTCGTAAAATGGAGGTCCGACTGTATATATACATAGAAAAATGAAAATTTTTTCTTCCTATACATCCGCACTAGCCAGCCAAAAAATGTGTACTATTTTATCAAAATAAAGTTCACGTTTGAAATACATATATAAAAATAAACCTTTGAACTTTTTAATATATCTTAATGTAAATAAAATAATGCCCAAAACTATAATTAAAAAAATTCTGAATACTATTTATAATTTTATTCCCATTTACAAAATATTTTAAAAATTCTAAATTTCTTTATAAATTTATAAGAATAACTTGTATAATAACTCGTAACAATTAAATTTAACTACGATACACTAAAAAAAATTTTTTTTATGTAATAATTTTTATATTGAGCAATTATTAAAACAAAATTAATCATAACACTTACCAAAAAAATCACTGCCCTATAATTGTCAAGACATTTGGGAGTGATTTAAGATCCTGATAAATCCTCTTGAAATTTTTGTTATATAATCCAAAATAGAGGTTTGTGCGGTTTGTCCCAAGCTAAGTTATAGAGGTTAATGTTGATCTTCCCTTGTGTTGATAGTAGCCACACTGAATGGCAGCTACCGTAGTCAGTTTAAAATGATCGACATTTTAGATCACCTGTTGTTATACTTCAATCTTTGGTGCGGAAAACTTGCGTATTTTTGGCACCGCCCACTTTCTTACGTCACGCGGTTGGACGTGACCCAAATACCGGTATTTGAAGAAGCGGTATTTTACACAATTCCACACCCAAATCTTTAACTTTTAAAAAGCCGTCTTTACTTTTATTTAAAAAATATAATAATAAAATAAAGAATTACGGAATATCCATAAATGTTTTTTCAAAGGTTTTGGCTGGGTTTTTGAATAGCTGCGCGGAATTTGAAAATATTTTTTATTCATTTGATTTGTCTCGTATTTTTTAATTCTTTTTTTTTTTTCGAATTTGTGATACACATGAACGCCGAAGATATATATTTTTTTATGGGTTAAGAAAGTTCATGACTTTGTTTGATAATAGAAACAAGAAAAAGAAAGTTAGAAAAATGATATTGTGAGTTTTTTTTTTTAATGCAAGAGTAACAATTATTTTATTATTAAAAAAACTTTTTCACCAGAGTCACAAGAATGACTTTCAAAATTAGATACTTTTTCCTAGTTAATGACCTAAATAGTTACTAATTAAAGCCTTAAAGTATCATTTTATTCCATTTATTTGAAAGAAGGAAACTAGAGTGTTATTAAGATAAGTTTGAAAAAAATCAGCTAGCAAATAAATCAAAACATCGACATCAAAGTTAACAATGAAATTGCTGTTTAAGTTTTTATCGACAAATTAAGAGTTTTTAGACGGTTCTTTACCTGTGTTTGTAAAATTTGCGCAATCGTAAAATACTACGTTGTTCTTTCCTTTATATATATATATATATATATACTCATAGAAAACTGCTTTGAAGAACTTTTTTTTTTCATTTTTCACCCCTGTTTCGTTAGACAATATTTTTTGATAAGACAAATTGCCATTTTTCTCTATTTTGACGTTGTGTCTTTTTTCAAATTTAGATGAAACATCATTTTTATAAATAATTTCGTAATACATTTAATTAAAAAAATATCTTCAATCGCAGTCTTATGCAATATTATAGGCAATTAATTTACAATTCAGTTAATTTTCTTTGATATGAAAAAAAAACAAAAACATTAAGGCACTGGAAGAAAGACAATAATATATGAGAATAATGGACTTTTTAAAAAAGAATGTTATTTTATTAACACAGAAAAAATGTTTAGTGTTTAAATACGTTCCTATAAAATTGCTGACAAAATTTTAGTAAAGCTAAAGTTGAAAGGTTGACGAGATGCTAGCATACACAGAATACTGTGCTGCTTTACTATATTTAAACATTATTTCCAATAGTTAATTTTCTGTATTTATTATATCCTTTTTCAGATTTGTTTATCCATTAGCTTGATATTGTGAAAATAAAGATTCTGTCAATTAAATTTCTATAATAATGCTAAATTGTAATTGTATCCAACATTTCAGTTTGAATTAATTTTTGTTCATGCTATAGGAATACAAAAACTATTCTGAATAAAAGGTTGTTTGACTTAGGGATTTTAGAGCCATCAAATTTGCAAGTCTGTAAAACAGGAAATATATCACTATGGAAACTTATGATAAAAAAAAGAGCTTGCTCGACTAGAGAAGGATATTTATATTTTAATAAGAGAAATGATCTTTTATTGTAAAAGAAACGTAACGTGCATAATTTTGTAAAGTACGTTAATAAACTTTTTTTGAGTCTTAATCTAGAAAAAGTATAAAAAATAATTAGAACAAAATGTAAAAATGCAATTGCAGTGAAATTCTTTGAGAAAGTAACTAAAGTTCAAAATAACTATGGCAACTAGTCTAATTTTTGAAGAAAAAATTACTTTTTTAGTTAAAAACTGCACCCTAATCTATATATTATATAAAGGAGAAAATCGTTTCACTCAGCATAACATCTCTGGAACAATTACACCTACAGACTTGAAATTTGGCAGGCATGTTTTTTCACGAAGTACAGATCCGCTTAGAGTAGGTCTTGCTAAAATTGACCCCCGAGGGGAATTGTGAGAGTGGTTAAGGGGTGCTATACACAAATATTCCTATTTTTGAACTGTTAGATTTAGACTCGATATTTGTCAAGAATAACTATGGCAACTAGTCTAATTTTTGAAGAAAAAATTACTTTTACTTTTTGTACTTACTTTTTCGTACTTTTGTAAATTACTTTTTGTTGAGTAAATACTCATTAAAACCTGGTTTTAAGGAAATCCTTTTTGAGGGAGGGGATAAAGGGAATATCTAATAGATAATTCTACTTCAGTTTTAAAAATACCTGTTCTTTTTAAATCAAGAGGAGAGGATTCTTAGAATGTTTTTCAGTACAATCGAGCTTTTATTCATAGGAAGTAAAATTTGGCGTATAATACGCAATGTTTTCAAGCTGCATTTTTTTAAATTTTTAGGTATATTCGCAGTATAACGAAACCCGAAATGTATGTATACAACGTTCTTATGTTTTAAACAGGGACATCTTAAGGCCTGGGCCAATGGGCCTCAGCCGCAATGGGGACCTCGTCTCGTTCTCGACACAGCCTTAATAAGAGCATAATTCTATTATTTTCAACGGTCAAATGCCATTTCCGGTTGTATTCTCGGAAAAATGGGGAATTTCGTACGATGTGTCAACTAGATACAAGTGATGACCATCATCTACGTATAGGATTTGTTCTCCTACCATTCACCATCATTACTCATTGAGTCAAAAGGCGGCAATCGGTCGAGCCGGTTTGTGCTATTGTAAGTCATGCACGTTTATTTGTTCGGGTTATTGTTATACAACGTACTGTCTACTTTCAAGAGTCATCATAGGTGAAGCCTACATTTGTGTAAGGCCCCAGGGCCTATGTTTGATTCGGGGCCAAGACAGTGGCGTAACAGAGATTATTAGGGCCCCTTCAAAGTCAGAGTTTGGGCCCCATGCCGGATCTTACAAATGATACGCACTTGGCGTCAGTTAGGCTTTGGAACTCCCCAAAATGCGGGGGGTTGCGAGGGTGTACGTTACACCCCTGGGCCCTGGTTTTGAAGCCATTTATTCGAAGCACTATCCCAGGCTTTTGAAAAAATAGTATACTTAAAGAACTACAACTCTTAAAGTTCATTAGGTATGTTATATACTTTTTTAAAAAATAAACAATAATTTGAAATATGTAGAAATATAACTTCTTTTTTTAAGCTATCATTTTTATATCCGGTGTATAACGCGTTTCCATAAATTTCAATCTTATTTTTTGTATTAAAAACGCGCGTTATACGCTGTATTTTACGGTAAATATTTTTTCAGTATCTTAAAAACACACAGTTTATAGTCATACAACATCAAGAAATACCCAGTGAAGCGGGCGGTAACCGCTAAAAAAAATGTACAAATTTTGCTTTTTTTACGAAATTGATAAACTATTATGATAGATTTACGAATTTAATTTATTCTCTCGAGACGTGTGAATAGATCGTGTATTGCACATGAATGCAACAATAACCACAAGAAACAAAAATAGAGAAATGTTTAAAAGGTGTAGCTACGAAATATTAATTAAAGTTTAAGGAAATCTAAAACGTGTGGGCATTGTTTTCTTGAAGAAATACAACAAAAATAGCTCTTGTTACTTTTGAAAAAACTATTACAATGTAACTATAAGGTTATGTATTTGAAAAAGATAACTTGTAAGATATCATTGTAGTCAGTCGATGTTTCTATTTTAACCAGTATGATAACGTGCTAGTTTTATTTATTAGGAAGACCTACTCATTTCTTCTGGAAGGTTTTAAATGTATTGTCCTGTAAGGGGTCTCAAGGGTGTTAACTTTGCTTCGGGGACTGGAAATATAAACAATTTTCAAATAGATATAATTCTTTGAAATTACAATTAAATAATTCGAATCTCTTACACATTATTTATAAAGGAATGAGGCTTTAAGAAAGTGTAGAATGTTTAAAATATAATCATAATTTTAAAAATTATAAATGCATGAAAATAAGAAACATTTCTGTAAGAAATATTAATTAAATTTTACATTGCGCATGATGTTTTTTAAAATAGTAGCTCTAATTATTAGCAATAAAGGGATTTATAAAGTTCAATGTATCCTTATTACACTGTAGCTATTTTTATATAAATAAGAAAATAAATTATAATTTTTTAATAGTTAAAAAAATTACATTTTTAAAATTTCAATATTTTTTAAATATTTTAAAATAAAAACGATAAATAACGCTAAAATCAGGTAGGGTTTAAAGAGTGTGATACATTTTATAATTCTACAAAGTTTTATACATCAAACTCTACTTTTTTTAGAAAATAGCATGCGCAACGTTAAAACTACTTAATATTTATTACAGAAATGTTTCTTATTTTCATATGCGTATAATTTTTAAAGTTATGGTTATGTTTTAAACATTTTTTACTTTTTTGAAACCTTATTTCTTTATAAATAATGTGTAAAAGATTTGAATTATTTAATTTTAATTTCAAAGAATTATATGTATTTGAAAATTGTTTATATATTTTCAGCCCTGTGAATATAAAGTTAATACCCCTATGCATTTAAATACGTAATGTATTTCCATGCAATTTTTTTTAACTAAATCAATACCATATGATATATCGAAATTTTTATTGTGTTAAATAAATACGATATTTTATAATAAATACGATATTACTCAATTCTTATAAATTTTTTTTATGAATGAAATTTTGCTTTTAGAAATAATAAAATATGCGTTGAGTAAGTGATTGTTTATTAACATCGCTCTATAAAGCAACAGAGGCCTATTGTCTAAGGACCAGTGGCGTAACAAACACTTCCGCACCCCCCTCAGGGGAGCCCAGTATTCTAGGGGGCCCAAAGCCTGATGTTATGGTTTTGCAATGCCTTGTAATATTTGGCCTGGGGCCCAAAACTTGACTTAGCAGGGGAGGGGGTCTAATATTCTCCGTTACGCCACTGCTACGGAACTCAGGAGAGTGAGTGAGTAAATATTAACGTCGCACTATTCAGCTACTCGAGGGCTTTTGGCAACGGACCTCGTAATTTTGAATCACACACAGCGACGGACTTTGGAATTTCAAACAACAATCAGGTGACGAGGACAGTACTTGACCTGTCATTCCACTCTCTTAATTTCTACATCAAAGGGATACGTTGGAGATTTTATAAAAGAATTAGTCACAATTAGTAGATTTTTGAATCTGTATATTTTTTTCATTCTAATTACAGCAACTGAGAAGCATTTTAAATGTCATCTAAAATTCGTATATTTTACCATTTCATTTCTTTTTACCATTTGTATCAATTGATTTGCACGTTGTAGATAATACTCTCCGAGCTAATTTAAAATGATTTAATATTGTACTTTTTTTGTCAACTATCAGTTAAAATTTCAGAGCTATTTTTCTTTGAATTCAGAAAAGAAATGTAAGCTTTAATTCGAACTTTTTACTATAGCTAACAATGTAATTTCAGTTTTGGTTTCTGAGTTTTGAAGATGTATGTGTGGCAAGGAGGTTGTGTGTTTCAACCACCCAAATTTACGTTCGTATTGAAATTATTTTCTATCTGAAAATGTGTTTCGAGTTTTAGTCCTATTCTTAAATTATCATGCGATGACAACTTTCTAAAAGAGTTTTAGAAGCATCTTTCAAAAATTTAAAACTTAACTACATTTAAAGCTTCAATAATCATTAACCTCGACATTCTTGTTTACTTTATTTTTCATTTACCTCATTTTAAAAGGATATAAAAATAGAACGTGTAATCTATTCAAAAACAAGTTGTAAGAAAGGGTCAAAAGTCAAAATGCAAAGTATAAATTATTTTATAATGCAAAGAAAATGAAATAACTAATGACAATGATGACAAAACTGGATAAGATGCATTTCTAATCCTGAATAACAATTGAATACCATTATTTCAGAAGTTTTCTCTTCTTTATTTTCTTTTTTAGGCAACAAGCAATGGCAGTCTTATTTCTTGTAAATTATTCATTTTGAACTAAAAATAACAGCGAAGTTATCTTTCTTGGATGTTTTACTAAATTAACAATAGTTTTTACCCATTCTGCAAAACGACTAAATTCATTGTTAAATTTGTTGACGAGGAAAGATTAAATAAAGGATTTTGGTAAATATTCATAAAAAATTTTTTATTGTGTCAAAAGTCTAGAAATTATATACTTTTATTTTATTTTTGTTCTTTTGAACTTCTAATGATATAATTTTCTATCCATAAATCTAAAAATCTACTTTTATATTGTTTGATAATATGAGTCTCTTATTGATTGATTGCTTAAAGAAATTATACGAATGCTCTTAGCAAGAATGTATTCATCTGAAGAAAACACTGGGGGGGACAAGTTCTTCAAATTTCCAAACCACATCAACAATACTTTGTGATCCGGATAGAGAGGGGTGAGTGAGAGTTTTTAAAGTTTCACAATAAAGCATCACGAGCAGTGGAGTAGCGAAGAATATTAGGGCACCCCGTGCAAAGTTAAGTTCTGGGCCCCAAGCCGGATCTTGCAAAGGATTGCAAAACCATAACACAGGCTTTGGGCTCCTAGAATCCTCCCCGCATGCGGGGTTGAACGGCGTCAATAATCACGGGGGGCTATTGGAAACGACTTTTGAATCTCGGCAAGCTGATGGGGAATGACCTCTCTTCCTAAATACCAAACCACGCTAAGGGGAACACATTGAGCCTTGACAGATTTAATGTGCATCGGTCCTCTCTACACGGTGGATCTTCAGTGGCATAATAACTCGAACTCCGGCTACGAGTCGGTGACCACAACTACTAGGTTACCTCAACCACACTATATAAGGGTAAACGTCGCCCATCCATCGCCCAAAGGGTATAGTGGCTAACGACGCTGACTGCTGTGCCGTAGGGCCTGGGTTCGAATCCGGGAGAAGACATGGATGTTTGTAAATGTATAGTGCCTTCGCGGCATGGAGGTACTCTAAACAGCCGTCGAGTCACAAGTCCTCTCTTGAGGTTGGTGGCAGGGGATGAGAGGTGGGAGACCCTTAACCCTCCCCCAGGGTGTTCTCTCTCAAAATTGGGGTGGAACCGGGCTAAATCGTACTGTCACCTGTATGGTGCTCAAGGCTGCGGTCAACGACAGGCGTACATCTAGCCCCTTGTCATGATGAATTTCGTGGGCCTCGATCTGACCTCGTCAGACAGGTGGCATTAGCAACAGCAACAACATTTAAGGGTATTCTTAAGCGGAATTAGAACTCGAACTCGATAGAAATATCTTTGGCTTTGAGCTTGCGAACATGGCTTGTGAATCTCTAAAGTAGAAATAAATATTCATGGATATTTTATCATTATTTGTTCATTAAAAATGATTTTTGTTTCTTGAAATATTATTTGAAACAAATATAATCTCTAGTTCTTATTATTCTCAAATGCATAGAATGCAAAAGATTATTGAAAGTACCTTTGGTGGATTGTGGTTTACGAGTGAAACTAAATTTTAAATAATTAATACGTTCTTAGAAATTAGGGGAAATGTATATTTCTCATTTATATCTTGTGGTGGAGATATATAGAAAGACCGGTGCAGGTCAAATCTGTTGAGGTTCAGTCCTCACACTGGTGTGGGGTGAAAGTTTAGAGCAGGGGTGGACAACATTTTAGCTGTGGCGTGCCAAACCCCTCTACCAATATGATTCAGCATGCCACAAAGTAGTTTATTTTTAAAACAATTTGATTCTCGCAATAATGCATGCAGAGTTAGAAAATAGAGGTCAATACTATATGTTTGTATAGTTTCATTTTTGCATCATTTAAAGATATTTCTTAACATAAAAATAAACAAAATAAAATGAACTATTACTTCAACAAAAATAAAAAAATTTAAATTGTACATATATTATGTATTTTTAAATGTATGTATTAAATAAGAAATAGACAACATAAAATCTAAGTATTTTTCTTTATTATTAATTAAAAATATAAATGAAAATTTTTTAATGCGAATCTAGTCTGCACCGTTCTATTTTCATATCGCAAAATCACGGGTGTAATTTGTGTCTTTCAATTTGACACGATTCTCAGTTTTCTGTTGTTAAACACTTTATTTGCGGACTCGAAATATTTCTAATATGAGTAAATTTTCTAGAACCATTAGCGGAAATCAGAGTGCATGTAATTCTCCCTCTTCACACAAATACAATTAAATCTCTCCAGCAATGATATTCAATAATTTACAAAATAGCTATAAATTTATCTTTAAAGTTATCAATCAGATATTTTCATAATTCCGAAATGTCCATAATTCTGAAGATATTTGTCAAAAAAGGTCATTACAAATTTATCAATTTTCATCCTCTCAAAAATTGACGAATATGTAGAGTAGTGCAGAGTACCACTGAGAATTGTACCGCGTGCCACATGTGGCACGCGTGCTTAGGTTGTCGACCCCTGGTTTAGAGAATAGGATACTAGCTCAGGTGTTGTTTTCGCCTCTTAACAATGGCTCAAATTTGCTAAGTCCACCACCAATAGCCCTCGTGTACCTTCAAAAGTGGGTTAAATATCCGACACGTTCGAGCCATGATTTTAAAAAGCACTTAAATAGATAATTTTCGATATTTAGTATCCTTAGATAAATACATGTATAAAATTGTTTTTTCATTTTGACAAATTTTTTATATAAATAAAAATTTCGGCAAAAAATTAATTTAAAAAACCTTTTTTAAAAGCCCTTTTTGTGAAAAAGTTTATTATAAATATTTTGCCTGTATATGCTCAGACCCCTTTTACAGAGGCTCAACTATGATTTCTTTGAAAAATTTTCATTATTTTTAGGTTAAACCCCTGAAATAATTATCGGGGTTTTTTTTTTTAAATTTCTCCCTCTGTTGTCGTAAAACATGGATAAACCCATTCAAGTTATATATTTCAAAAATTTAGTTTAGCCTCTGGGGGTCAGGTTCGGCAAAAAATTTTATAAAAAACTTTTCACAAAAATATTTTTAAAATGGGTCATTCTATGTTCATTTTTTTTCAAAATAGTTACTTAAATAATTTTTTTCTTTTAATTTTTTTAAAACAATTTGATGTACATTTTTTAACCGAAGTGACACTAAATATCATAAATATTATCCATTTACACTCTTTTAAAATCCCGGGTTCCCAACTAGTGGTCCTTTAAAAAAATCAATCAATTCATACAAAAAAATTTCATTTATTAATGAATTAACAAAAGGGTAACTATAGTGAAACTTACATACACAGGGTCGCTTTTCCGTTTAAGCAAGTGCCTAGGGCGTAAAAGATTTGGGGGTGCAAAAAATTAAAAAGGGGGAAAAAAAAGGGAAAAAATTTTAAATTACAGTGAACTACCACCTTGGCGAATCTGAGAAAACATTTTACCTTCAAGAGTAAAGCTGAAGAGTCACATCGAAAATGAAAAGTTTAATGTTACTATGCACTTAAAATGATATTACAACGGAAATTGATTTCAGTGATGTTATTAAAGATTTTTTCGAAAAAATCATTCGTTTTTTCTAAGAAAACATTCGTTGTACAAGCACAATGACGGTGATTCAACAAAGAATAAGGATGTCAAAAAGTAAAAGATAGCAAAGCGATTAGCGATTTAAAAAAGATGATAATAAACAAGTTGAAAACAGTTCATACAAAATTTCCTCATATTTTGCAAACGATTCTTTTTGCAATTTGGGGGGTTCCTTTTGCCGTAAGAAAAAAATCAAGGAAAAAAACCATTTCACATTTTTCCTTTCAACTCTCAGTCCCTAACAATTCCAAGTGTGGCAATGGAAATACATCCCGACACAAAACAAAAAAGGGAAAAGGGTAAAAAGTTAAGGGAAAAACCCCTTCCCAAAAAAAAACGAAAAAGTAAGAGCGAAAGAAGAAAGGGGGGGTGTTACTCTGGAAAAGGAAGGGTAACTATTGGAAGCGCCTAGGGAGGGGGGGAACCCTTTATGGATCAAACGTGCCATTTTTTTTAAATAAAAGGTTTGATGTGCCGTCAAATAATTTTGACTTGAATTTTTAAAAAAAAAAAAAACTAAATACTAAAACCAAAAACTTTTTAAAGAAAAAAAACTTTTTTTATGTATAGTTATAAAAAATTTTAACTAATGTAATTCAAATTAAAGAAAATTAGTGGACTTCTGATGTTGCAGATTGTGTGGATGATAAATAGCTTTTATTAGGATTGTGGTGTTAAGAAGATTTTTTAGAGTTTCTACCACTATTCCCGAATATAAACACACACCTTTTTTCCCTTTACTAATAATGCGTTTCTGGGCCCCAAATTTGAAATTCTCTATTACACTTACTACCTTGCACTTATTGTTCTTTTGATGAACTATCCATGTTAAATAACAGTTAAAAATTGTAACTATAACACAGATAAACTTTAAAATATAGTTGTGTCAATGAAACTGACTATGCTATGCGTAGACAAACTTTACCAATGGTAGTCTGCGACGTAACAAGGCAAGGCAATAACAAACGAGTGTGCTCCCACCCCCGATCATCCGCGTTTGTTCGTAATACTTCATAGGGAACATTGAAATTTTGAAATACGCTAGCCATTTTGATCACTGGCGTGCCAAAAATATTGTGCCGCGTGCCACTGGTTCGCCATCCCTGGTCTAGGGCACCGGGGAGGTTAAAAACGGCCCTGTACATACATCATGAGACGAAATGTTTTAAGCAGAACTCAAACAAATCATTATTAATTTGAATGTCACAGTAATAAAATTCCGTAATCGATAGATTAAACATGCAAAAGAATATTTAGTTAAATATTGTAATTGGGGAATTCTTAGTTAAATATATATATGAGGAATTCTTAAAAGACACTAAAATGTTTGTGAGATTAACACTCAGATAATACTAATTCACAAAATGTATAAAAATAGAATTAACACTTATGTTCATTTTTAACGCAAGTTTTTTAGCTCATTTAATTCAATCTGCCGTAATGCAACTGAATGTTTTCCCATTACTTTCATTTCTGAAATCACCATAATCACCATGTACTGAAATGAAAATATTTTGTATAATTGCCACAAATATTTTACTACAATGAAATAGTATTATTTGATGTATACTAAGTTTTATTAAATTTGCTTTTTAGTTTCTTTCCTTTTAAATGATTTTTATTTTTTGGATGGTGAGAAACTAAAGCTAACAAAGACTTATTAAAGATACTGAATGAGTCATCATCTCACAAACAAACAAAATTATAGCTTAAATGCTTAAAACTCAAGTAATCAATTCGAATGTTTATATAGTTTCACATCTTTTTATGTTATTTTACTCTAAATATAAATTATGTTTATCCATTTCTTTTTTTATTACTAAATAAAGCTTACATTTATTTTTCAACGCCTTTATTTAGCGCCAAAGTTCTCAACTTCTTGCAATGTAAAAGATATATGTGAGTATGTACATTATTATTTTACACTCCTCACCCAGTTTTGACACTGAAGTATCAAGTGAACACTTCATATTTTGATGTAGGTCAGTAGGAGCTTGTTCAAACTTTTATTCCTCATTATTTTAAATTACCTTCGAACATCCCTTGGGAGCCCCTTTGAGATATAGGGACCAATAAAATTCGACCTCTTTCAAACACGGATGTTAGTGGAATTAATTATGAAGGAGTGATGTTTGTAAATGTCAAATGTAGTAGTTTTCCACCTTCTTTTAGAACACTCTACGTGAAGTAAAAATCAATTTCTATATTTCTAAGGCATTCAAAGAAATAAAATTAAGGAAATTTAGCTTTAAATCTAAAAATTATTTAAAATTTAAAAAGGATTTTAAAAATTTCTTAATATTTAAATAAAAATTTTGCTTTTGAATTCTATACAACATAACTGTTCTGTTTGTAGAAGATTAAAATTTTCTCTTTATGCGGAACTGTGTATGAAAGGAAAAATTAGTTCATAGATTCTTCTATTCTTCGAAATATTTCTGAAAAATATTGATTTTCATAAATGAGATAAAATTATTAAATTATTCAATGACGTCCAAATTAAAAAAATGCGTAGATGCTGCTTAATGTATGTGACTACCCAAAATTCGCCGTTTTGGTGAAAATTTTCAAAATTTCTTTTATGTTTTTCTTTTATAGCTCAATACATTTAAGATTCCAAAAACACCCTATTTTTGTTCCTATGATTCAAAGTTATAGAATAATTAGTAAACCGGAAATGGAGTTCCCAACAGAAAATATTTTAAAGATATTGAATTAAAATTTTCAGAACATGTTTTATTTATCTGCTATCTGTGTTATGAATCAAAATCTAATCTCTGTGTATATATTTATGTACTTTATTGAATTTTCATGAAAAAAAAATCATTAATTTTTTTAAAAAATCGAGTTTTTGCATAAAATTTGCAATGTTTAAAAATTTTTCAAAAGTATTAAAATCCTTTAATTTCCAATACATATAAAGATGTTATTTATGTACTGTATAAATATTATTTGAATACATTTATTAGAATTTTGTGCAAAAGATCATAACTGCAATTTTTTATCAAAATGTCAATGAAAACGATAATTGTTGTAGTCTATAAAACTCTCCAGAAAACAGCAAAAAATGAAAAATTTATTGAAATTGTATTTAAATTCCTAGTTTTATGTCCCATTTCAAATAAAAAAAGTGTTTATTTAGTTGAAAATTTATACATTAAAAAAGTGCTCCAAAGGTAGTCCTACCTTAAAAGTTGTCAGTTTTAACCATAACAAAAAATTATAATATTTTATATACAAGTAAATAATAAATTTAGTATAAGGTTTTTTCTGTTAATTTAAAAGATTGCTAAATTTCTTTTTTTCCTAAATTTATAATATGAAAAATGCGCCTTCTTCTTAAAATTTCAAATTTAGTTATCAAATCTGAGGGAAATCATAGGTAAAGGAAAAATAATATGTTTGACTGGTGAAATTTGTTAGTTTAGTGAAAAATATATGTGTTTATTATTTAAAACAGTGGAATGATTTATCATTTATTTTGAAATGACAAAAATTGATTTGTTGTGAATTATTTTACTACATGACAATAAAATCAGTAAAATGACTTTTAAACAGTAATGTTTTTTTTAAAAAAACCTGTTTATGTAAACGAAAAAAAAAATAAATAAATGCAGAAATGAATACCATATAGGAAAAAAATAGTTTTTATTATCAGAGCTTAAAATTTTAGAGCGAAAAACAACCTTGAAAGCTTAATAAGATTTGAGTCAGCAACCTGTTTTTAAAAAATATTGGCATAATTTAAGGGAAACTTTTGAATTTATATGTGCGCATTCAAAAGTAAGAGACTTCAATTACGGAGGACAACTGCAAGAAATATTACATGAGCATTATTTTATAAACAAATAATATAAAAAAATTAAGTCAATTCCTACTTAGGTCAACAAAGAAAAATGTTATTTTATTTACTTTTTATTAAATAGTTACAGTTAATATAATTATATATACATATGACAGAATCACAATATTAAGTGACAAAATAGAAAGCGATTTTCCTTGAAGTTTTCCAGTTTCCAATCTATATAGGGTGTTGGACTATTTTTTGTTTGTTTGTTGCTATTTATTCATTAATTAAATTTAATTATTCTAATAAAATAGTATATAGTAAAAAGAAATAAATTCTAAAAAATTAGGAACCAGGAGGATTCAAACCCCCACGATCCAAAGTTAAAGTCCATTACGCTACAGGGACACAACAAACAATTTTCCTTTCTATACATGTTGTTGGACTATTATTTTTGTTTATTACTATTTATTCATTTTTTAATTTAATTAATGAATTAAATTTTTGAAAAAACTGTATTAAGGTATCCGACTACCATAAAATCATGATTTTTTTCAAAAATAGACAAATTTGTTTTATGATTTAATTTTTTAGACCATCTTATTCATCTTTTTAAACAATAAAAATACCAACTTTTGTTTTTTCCCTTTACTAGAACAAAAAATACAATTTTTTAACTAAAGAAGATGCTATAACTTTACACGAATGTCAAACTTTAAAATGCGTTTTACTCGAAATGTGTTTTTTTTGAAAAAAATTTAAACCTGACAGCGATTTCAAAAAATTTTTAAAATAATTTTAAAACTTTTGTAAATTTTTTTAACAGTATAGAATGTTTTTTTTCTTCAGATTTATCAATCCTGTACTATTTCAAAATTTACAGTCCTTTTGTGAATATAATCACCGTTTTTAAACAATTTCAAAATACTAAATGGGCCCCGTTTTTTTAAAACTTAAAATATCTATTATCCCCCAAGGTCATTTCAAACAGAATAATAAAAAAAAACATTAAAATTGAAAAATTGAGAATTTTGAAAATTTTTTGTACGACGGGCCGTTTATGTAATTTTTTTTACATTTTACCAGTTTATTCCCATTTTAATAATAATATTTTTTTTTGTTTTCAATTTTACGATTTTTGCTTAAAATATACTAAATAAACCTAAAATCACAAAAATCCCCCTATTTTCATTTTTTTAAAAAATTGTCCAAACGGGAATTT
>BMAV01015272.1:0-121203 GCA_019973955.1 Trichonephila inaurata madagascariensis
CACAAACCGAGGTACCCAGGCATCAGTCCGTTAATGTTATCTTCGGCACGTACCCAGATATAGCCTAACAAGGACGCTGTAACCATAGATGTCACTCGTGTGGAGGTCGCTCTGCGATTCCGCTTGGCTACAATAGCAATATATTGATCTTCCGTGGGGGTCTTAACCCTTGGGCGACCACCTACGGGCCTTCAGACAACTGTCTTTGTGGTTTGGAATTGTTTCCATAAACGAAGAAAAGAGCAACATCTGTGATCAACTGTGCTGCTTCAATGCGCCCTACAGCACGACAGCGCTCAGAATCTTCACACAATTCATCTTCTTCCATCTCAGAATCTTCATTCTGAAGTCATAGAAACAACTATGTCTTGAAAACAAATTGTACGAAAATTTTAAACACCTTCTATCAGCGCTTACACAATCAACTTCTGTAATCCTTCATAAAGCTGGTTTCTTATAAAACTGCTCTTTTTGCATATTTCTTGGCATGAAAGCACGATTGGCTGTTACCTAACATATTTGCATACTTCCATCTACCTCTGCAGTGAATTGCATTCTCTTCAATTCTGATTGTCTTTCGGAAATTAGCATTTTCCTCTCCATGTATAAATTTTGGAAGTGAGTGTACATGTATGGAAGGGAATGTCGATTGTTGTGAGGAAGAAATGCCAAGGATTGTATTCTCAGTGTCGTAGTGGCATGTCGTTTTATAAACCATTATGGCGTCACAGAGTGGTAGCGATTACGATCCCACAGCTTAATGTTAAACTAAAATGAATCTTTATTTTCTGGATTAAACAACTATTGTCTTTCATACGACATTGAAATATTAAATAAAGTCAAGTTTAAGAGTCAGTCTGGGTCTGCCAAGCCGTTCTGCCGCTAAATTTCATCCGTTTCATTCGTCGGTCTTTCTGCTCAGATAGGCACCATCAATGGGCACTCAAATAGACTATGTCTTGTCTATTGTGCGTTCGGATACACTGGCGTCAAATGTCATGATGCCAATAAAAGGCTAATGATTTCAAAGCCATTCTCACAAATAGTTCGCATGTGTTATGCAGCCAGCACAAAAAGGCGAGCCACCTGCATTTTTATAGACACACAATGTCCCAGGTGATCAACTGACCCTCCATATGTCAATCTTGACATGTATAAATGGGTGTGAGTTTTGATAATGAGCATTCGTTACACCATCATATGGTTTTCAATAAAGGCAACGAGGGGATCACAGTCGAGACTGGCCTTTGTCCCAAAAGAACCAATGGTGGTTGGGACCAAGACAGAGGGTGTCAGGTACAAATCAGCTTTCCTATCAATCTAAAATTGTGGGAGGCTTGAGAGAGGCCCAAACATGGTTTTAAATACACATGTTGGAGAGTGACCTAGAGATCAGGGATCCGTGATCTAGAAAATCAGCGAAATGACCTACGAGGTGGTAGGACGAAACAATAGGTGTGAAAACTTGCGAGAAACAGCCTAATGGTCAACGATATGTGATAGATGTGGACATTACGATGTCCAGTTGAGAGAAGACCTGCGCAAGAGAGCTGAACAGTCAACGATTCAAGTAGCCGGAAGCTTGAGGTGTAAATCTTCGTACCGATAGATACCATAATACTCGTGTCAAATTCTACTAAATTTATAAATAAAAAGATTATTTTATTCGAAATGTGTGATATCTATCTCTACCCAGAAATTAAGTAAACCTAGTGTCATAACGGTACACTATAAATGGGATGCAAGTAATAGCAAAATAATCGTATTTATGTGAAACTATTATACTACACAACATATTTTAGCAAAAGAGAATAGTTGCAACTACCGGGCGTACACGCCTTCACAATTAAAGTCTCGAAGTACATTTGACATCACTTGTGTATGTCCCATTTAACTAACAACGAACAGTTGCTACGAAGTTAAAAGAGCACATTGTCTAAACTAGTCAAGAATAAGTTTCCGTATTCTTTCCAGACCAGTTCTAGATTCTTTTGTGGAATGATTCAAGTGGTGGTAGTTTCTGGGAAGAACGATGCAACAGAAACTACCACATTTTTTCACTCTGCAGATAATGCAGAAAAATGGATTGATTTGGAATCTTTCCTAATAGTACACGGATCTACACTCATGTCAAAAATTAAGGTCACAAATGTAAAATCTGTGAAAACTCATGAATTGTTTACAGCAGCGTTTCTCAAACTGTGGGGCGAGCCACTCTAGGGAGGCGGGATAACCCTACATGCATGTCGAAAATAAAAAATTTAAAAATATTTGTTATTTACTGAAAGGTAGCAAAACAAAATACATTTTGACATAATACAAAATAAAATATACATTTACACTGACATTATACACTTATAAATATATCAGTTCTGCGCAGTGCATTCGATTATTAATTGTAAAATAGCTAAGTTATGAACAAGTGTAATAATTACCAGAGATCCAACACATGGGCTTGACATATATAAAATTTAATACCTATCTTGATAAATTATATTTCTTATAATTAAAATAGTATTGCAGCTTTAACATTCAATTATATTATTATTGAATTCAAGTCATTGCTATTGTACGGAATGAAAATTGAGTCGCAAACATCGAAAGCTTAAGAACATCTGTACTCTTCTCAATGAATACATATAATTATTATATTTAATAAAATGTTTCGTTTATGTAGCACATAATATTCAAATATAATATATCTGCATAAAATCTGAAGGGGAAAAAAACGCTTTAGTGCATCGTAAAAGAATTTAAATTTAGAAAAAAAACCTCTTCTGCGGAACATTAACATATTTATAGAAAACACTCTAGGGTAACGGCTCTTAATTTCCTTTCACCTCAGCCTTCTCTTTATGTACCTGCCTGACATCGAAGACCCCCAAAATTTTCAGCACCCCTCTCCGACTCCCAACACATATCTGAATTATTTAAAGGTTCCTCAATAATCCTACGACTGCCTCTACTTATACATACTTTTTTTCACTTTTGTTTTTACTTTAAGATAACAGTAAACATCTAATTAAAATATTACACACAATACTAATTTAAAATAAATGATATTCTTAAATGCATTAATCATATTTTTTGATGAGAAGGACAATGGTGCATTATTTTTTATAAGTGCTGTAATATTAGATGTAATGTTTGAAATCCACAGTCTCAGTTCTTATTCTCAGTTCTTATTTCTGCGCTTATTTATAAGGAAATGGGGATGAAATGAATTAATTCATTAAAGAAAAGACCGTTGCAGACCCAGTAGAATAGTGCTGAGGACCTTCGGAGTGTCCGAGGACCACAATTTGAGAACCGCTGCTTTAGGGAATACAGTTTTTTTAAAGAATAAATGAACTTTTTAATTTTTCCAACCATTTTCAAAATTATTCTAAGAGTAAGTACCTCATTTTTAGTAAATATTCCTATCATTGCAGGTAGCAGGAAATATGGAATACTTCCAACAGAACATAAAATGCCAGCCAGAGTTCCTGAAAGAAGAAACGGTCACTATAATCTAAAGCATCACATAAATGACCAGATACAAAATGATGTTTTGAAAACTAAAATATAATTAGAATGTTTATTTAAAATGAATTTAATAAAAGGTACTTGTCAAAGAATATTTATTAAATATCGTCATGATCGTTGGGTCAACAGTCCCCATGAGGGCCTCGTCCTTCTCCAGAATATTTTCCAAAGCATTTCTACTTGTCGCCAGTTCCTGCCAGTTTAATACCCTTATGTTCTTATAATCAATTTTAATGGAGTCCAGCCATTGAAGTCTTGGTCGTCCCCTAGTTCCACTACCCATAGACTTACGATTTAAGATCTTATATGTTGGGATAGTAGTATCCAAGCAGCAAATGTGCCCTGCAAATCTAATTCTGCTTAATTTGATGAATTTTATTATATATATTTTTTATTTTTATACAACTGATAGCTTTAAAAATTCTTGACGTTTTCCTCGTAACGAGCAAAATTTATTGATCCCGGGTTAAAAATATGGTGGTAATCGTCGCAGATCCCAATTCGTTCCTACAATTAGAACACGTGACCGTAAACTTGCAGTCATGCTTTTAAGTATCTACAATTTTGAACATCTTCAACCCCAACCGAAATGGCGATTCCGATTACAAATACTTGATAGCAATGGTTTGTATGTCTAGAATTGTATTTAATACGACGTCTATTCATAATATCTATAAATATAATTCACTTCACTTGGAAATACTTTTTTTGCTTATCAATAATTATAGACACACTTTTTTCATAATAATCTGGAAAGATAATTTTTTATCGTGATATCGATTTAAAAACCGGATTAATTTTTTGATGAATTAAAAATTTCCCTATGGCATTAAATTTACAAGTGAACAATTTAAAGGGTTTTTTTAAGAAACATTTAAATAAAAAAATTTTTTCTTTGTTATAGTGATGTTTTTTTTTCTTTTTACCGTAAGTTTTTGAAAAAAAAAAAAAGAGGCTTTTGACTAGATAAACCCTTTTTCCCCCCCACCAGTAAAAAGATTACTTATAACCCCTTTTGGGGGGGAGGAGGAATATTTTTATTATTTTTAAAACCCTTTTTATAGGGGGATTTTTTTCCCAAATTATTTGTAAATTTTCTGAAATTCCCAATTTCCTTAAGTTCAAAGAATTAAAAATTTAAAATTTTAGTTTTTTTAAATTTTTAAAAATAGTGTAGGCCTAGTATAAAAATTTTTCTCCCCAAAACATTAACACGCTTTTTTTAAAAAGGTTTTTTAATTCATTTGTAATTACAGAAAAAAAATTAAATGGATGCGGGCACCCAAATTAAAAAGATAATTGTTTGAAATTTTTACACTCATTTACTAAAAAATATTATTGTAAATAGTTTTCAAACCTGCGTATTTCTTCAAAAATTTTCATCTTTTTTTTCAAATACAAACACATATTATGTACTCGAAATTTCCAGTAAAAATTTAGTTTCCTGTTTTTAAAAGTAAAATTTTTACCAATATGTAACTTTTTATCTCATTAACTGTATTTAACCCCCCCTTTTAAAAAACACGAGTACTTTTGGGAAGGATCTTTTGTAAATTGGAAAAACCTGAATACGTCAAATGGGATTTTTTGTCCCTCAACAGATTAAACGTGCATTAGTTGTTCAACGCGATTGTTTACCCTAATTGAAAAGGGAACCAAACCAATTGCCCTGGGGGAATTACCAATAAGTTCCCCCCAAATGACTTGAAAATTTATTCCAATGGCAGTAAAATAGTTTATATGGGCAGGCAGGGAACTTAAAATCAAACATTTTCGAGAGAAAAACCCCTTAAAACCAAGAACCCCAAAATTTCCCCCTTTTAAAGGAAAACCCCCCAAAGGGGGACATGGGGAAAATTCAGGAGAGAAAGAAACAAAACCCCGGATTTCCCCGGGAAGCCTTAGTTCAATTTAAACCCCTCAAACGCGGGGCTACAAAAAGAGATAAACCCAGTTAATTTATCATACAAAAAACCCTTCATCTCCTACCATCATAAAGCACATTTTCAATGGACCTCGTCCCATGTCAATACCTAGGGAAAATTTGAATTATCTGACACCCCGCAAAGGAGGCCCCTAAAACCATCCTGCCCAAATTCCCAATTTTTAAAGTTTTAAATATTTATAATTATTCTCTAGAAAAAATCCCCCAAAAAAAAAAAAAGGGTTTAAAAAACCTTTCTTTCAAAAATTTATAAAAAGGAAAAAGCCCGGGGTTTTTCTTTATTTTTTCCTTTGGACAAAAGGTCCACATTTTTAAACCCTTTTTTGGGAGTGGGCATTTTAAAAGTTTCACTTTTTCTGAGGGAAAAATAAGGGGGCCTTTTGGGCCCCCAAACCACCCAAACCCCACCTCAGAAAACCCTTGGACAGGGAAAGAAAACCCTAGGTCCACTTCTATTTTGGGGAAACCCCAAAACCCCCTTTTTTCATTGACGCCCACCAGCCCGGTAGATTTGTAGCAAAAAGAAGGAATCGAATAAAGGGCTTCGGAAAACCCCAAACCCACGTGCGTTTGCCAGGACCACTCTTCCACCGTAAGTCGCTTCAAATATTCTTAAAGTTATGCAAAGGGGAATTTTAGATTGAAGTGTTTTTTTTGTGTTGTTGTTCTACATGCGTTGATATACACAAAAATTTTAATAAAGGGAATTTAATTTGTTTTTAACTTACCTCTTATACTTGGGGCGTCTGTTGGTCCTTAAAAGCTACCCAAAATTTAAAAAAAATTCCCAAAAAAGGACCCTCGGTTTGAAAGCCACAGTAGCGAAAGGGGGAAAATCAAAAACCAGCATACATAACCCCAATAAACCCCGCAATGCTACTGCGGTATCTAAAAAATAATTAGCTTTTTTTAAAATAAAATATAATAAAAGGGAATTTTGGAAAATTTTTTTTAAGATGACTTTTTTTTTCCTTTTTAAAAAGGGGAAAAATTGACTTTTAGCCGGTTTTTCCCCAAAAAGGGGGGAGGGCCCCCCCTGGGGGGGAAAAATTTAGGGGAAAGGGGGGGGGAGTTGAAAAAAAAAGGGGGAATATGCCCCTTTTGTTAAAAAAAATTCATTTTCCCCTTCAACAAATGTTTTCCCTTTCGTCTCTCCCCTCCCTGATTTTTTTTAATTACATTGAAAAATAGGTGGTTTAGATTCGAGAAAATCAAATTTTTAAAATTTAAATTTTTTTTTAATTAAAATAACAACGAAAAATTTGTACTATAGGAACTAAAATAATCCTTATCCTATTATTAAAATCTAATTTTTAAAAATCTGTTTTTAAAAAATAAAACATACAAAAAATTTTTATTTTTTAAATAATTAGTATGATTTATAAATAATTTCCCATTGAGTTTTTTTGCGTAAAAAATACATTATTAACCCTTTGTCAAAAAGGGGGAGAAGAGAGGGAAAAAAAGGGTGGGAAATTAAAATCCCAAATTTTTAAATTTTAAAAAACCGCCGTGTTTTGATATCTTTGGGTTTTTTTTTTCAAAATTTACTTATATAAACCCCTTTTTATTTCAATTTATTTAAAATTTTGGAAACGTAAAAAATATTTCAAGAATTATTCCCTTTAAACCTTTTTTCCAAATAATTTTCCCCCTTTTTTCAAAAAGTAAAACTCTGAAAATTTTTTTTAATTTTTTAATATTGAATGTAAAATTTTTCATTGAAAAATTTCCTTTTTTTTATTTTACCTAATATTTTGCAAAAATTTTTTAAAAAATGGGAGGGAAAAAAATAAAACTGATGTTAAATTAAAAAAAAAAAACTAATATAAATCTAAAAAACGTTTTACAAATTTTGTTTATTTTTGGGGATAAGTTCTAAAATTAATTTTTCCCCCAAATTTTATCAGTCCGTAAATTTTATATAATTTTTTTAAAAGGAAAAAATTTGTTTCATTATCCCATGAATTAATAAATAAAAATATAAAAATTCATTTTTTGGGATAATTTTAATATGAAATTTAAAACCATTCCTTTAACAATTGAAAAAAGGATTAAAATACTTTTCCCAATTTTTTTTCTTGTTAAATTTTTGCTAGAAAAATTTGCAACATTTTTTTCCCCAGTGCAACCAAACAAATCTTTCATTTCCTTTTTTAATTCCAGTAAAAATTTTATTTTTAAACTTTTTTTAGATTTGTAAAAAGAAAAAAAAGGTTATAAAAAATAGAAAAGGGTTCCCAAAATGAATTAAAAAAACATGGAAAAACCCTTTGATGACGGTTTTTTGAAAAATTTGGGTTTTTTATGAAAATTATTTCCAAAAACTTTTAAAATTAAATTTATAAATAAGGCATATAAAATAGAAAAAAACAACAAAAAAAAAAAAAGGGAAACCAAAAAAATAGAAATCTGCGTAGTTACGTCAATCTTTTAAAAATAATGGAAACCCGGCCGCTGGTTTTATACGGTTAAAACAGTTGTACCTCACTGATATTCCAGGGAAAATATTGAAAATAAAAAAAAATTTTTTCCCAAAAAAACCGGGGGTTTTTAAAAAGCAACCAGAAAAGGGAAATGCAGACTGTTGAAGAAAAAGAAAACACCCCCTGAAACAGAGTGAAGTAAAATGCTAAAAAAATGATTTTATAAATATACAAGGTGAAACACACACACAAAAAAAGAGATAAATGTGTAGCTTGAAAAAAGAGGGTTGGCAACAACTGTTTTGATTTATGTCATCCCACGCACCTTTCCCCCCATCCCATGGGTCAGTTTCGGGGCCTTTTAAATTTATCTCCCCCGTTGTGAGTACTGTTTCCCGTGAGTGAAAGTGTTACTGCATTCTGCTGGAAAAAGCCCAATAATAACAAGTTTTTTGTGAAGAAATAAACCGCAAAACATTTCAAATATCAAAAAAGACTTATGGGAGGAAACTTTTTTCTAGTGCACATGTGTCTGAATGAAAATAAAAGATTTTGGGGGGGGTTTGTGCGGAAGGGGGAGGGAAAAAAAATGTTGGGGACCCCAAAGGGCGGGATTACAGACCAAAAAAGAGGCCCCCCAAAGGGAATGGAGGCCCCCCCAAAATTAGTAGTCAGATTGTTAATCAACACTACCTGCTTGAAGTACCAAAAATACTTCGTAAAAAAATTAGGGAAAAAAAAGGGCCCGAATTGGGGGGTGATGTTTTTTGATGCACCAGGACAATGCGTCCGCTCACATGGCCTTAACTGTCAAGCAGTTTTTGACAAGCAAATCATTACTGTGATAGGACATCCTCCTTATTCACCTGATTTGGCATCATGCTACTTTTTTTTTTATTTCGAACAGTTAAATCTTGCTGAAAGATAACTCACTTTTCCGCATTTGAAGAGGGTTCAGGCAAAAACCGAAAATCTAAAGGAATTTCCAAAAACTGCGTTCCAGAACTGTTTCCGGGAAGGCACAGAATGGAAGGGGAAATGCCAAAAAAAACTATTTTGAAGGTGTTACTGTCACGAAAAACTGATTCTGGAAATACAAACCAGTCAAATTGGACCAGTCTTGTGTGTGCGTCACACCTCGTTGAATAAAAAAACAAGTCTATAGGTGTATTGAACTTTTCAAAGATGTTTCGTATCTAGGATAAATGTGATAGTGCTTAAAAATGTTTTTTAAGTAGAAATAAAAAAGAAAACTTTCATTTAATTTTTTATTACGGGAATAAAATTTAGTTTTTTTTTTAAAAATTCCCCATTAAAAAATGGAAATATTTTTTTAAACCAGATGATTTGAAATGAATGTGCTTAGAAACAAGTGCCATTTTTGAAGAAAATAAAAAAAAACTTATTTCAAAAGGGGCCTTTCCTTTTATATACTGCAGGAAATTCCGACTTGAACCAATAATTATACCCCAACAATGCAAAAAGGGAAGGGTTTCCCGAAAAAAATATTTGGAAAACAAGATAGCAAAAACCCAAATTTTTTTAAAAAAACATTTTAAAAGTGTTAAAGAAGTAACAAATGAGTATTCAAAATTGTGTAATTAAGGGGGAGTAATAATGTTTTTTTTAAAAAAATAATCTTTTTATTTTAAAAAAAAAGCCTTTAAAGTTAAAGAGAACAACTTTATAAATATTTTTTAAAAAATTTTTTTACATTTCAAATCTACTAAAAAAAATACTTCAATTTTTGGGATGTTCTTTTTAAATTTTCCCTATCAGTAGTTCTTCAACAACGAGATAGCAGGGGTCATTTTTTCCAGAGATACTTTGGGCCCAAAAAGGTTCATTTTCTTGCCTGTAAAAATTTTTTTCCAGTTGATATCCCCAATTATTTCCCTTTTTGGGTAATTTGGTTCTCTAATATTTATATGCTCTCCCCTTTAATACTAAATACATTAATTTAAAAACCTTTTTGAATGAAACATCAACATTTTCAAATTTTTATTCACTTAGAAATAAGTTACAGAAAATGTATTTCCAAAATTTTGCTTTCATATTTGTTGATTGTATCTTCTACTGAAGGCATTGGCAACCTATGGCGCAAGAGCCAAATGTGGTGCGCATACAATTCCAGGCACTGCGCGTTATTCTAAAATTTTTGTTTTTTTGTGGGTGAAAATTGGAAATTTTTAGCGAATTTTTGGGCTAGATTTCAAAATTTTGAAGAAAAACGTTTTTGAAATTTCGAAAAAAAATTTAAGGATAATTTAACGATAAATCAACAACCTTTTTAAAATTTAAAGAATGTCCTTTCTGGGGAGATTTTTGTTCGAATGGTTCCTCTTTTGGTTCTAAAAAGTCTTTTGAACAAACCTTTTTTCATATGAAAAAAATTTTGAGTTCCCCAGAAATTGTTCAACTAATGTTAGAATCATTTAAATTCAGTCTCAAGTTATATCCCTGATTTTGCGATATGAAGTAGAACCGTTTAGAAAATAGGTTTGCCTTAAAATATTTAATTTTTTTATTTATCTATGCTGAAGGGGAATAATTATGTTCTATATTGTTTATTTCTTATTTTTACAAATATATTTAAAGATATATGTAAAAAGTTAAAATGGCACTTCTAGTATTCTATGCTGAAGGAATAGTTAAATTATTTGTTTAAATTTATATTTATTAAACATCCTTAGAAAGGACACATAAAATTAATATATAATGAAATCTGTATACTAGACATTTATTCCTTAACTCTGCATGCATTATCGCGGGAATCGTATTATTTCAAATAATCGCATTATTTCCTACAGTTGTCTCCCTGAATCATATTGTTAAATTAGTCTGGCACGCGAAAGTTACAAGGTTGCCGAGCCTTGATCAAATATTTAAAAAAAAATCTAAAATTTAATAATTTATTAACATTGATGCTTACTATTTATATTATTGCTACTTTTGTGTGTTACTTGCAAAAACTATTTCATAAAAAGCTATTTATAAATGGGAACATTAATAAAATAATGCATAGAAAAATTCGTGATAAACTGTACAATTTAAATCTGGCCAAAATCCCAAGCAAAAAATATATAATTGTATATTGAGGCAAAATAAAGAATAAACAGAATTTTATATCATGTTCCTTAAATATGATTTTTTCTGGTATGTTTGATTTCTCTTTCTTTAGGGAAAGGCATTATCTGTTGTTCTTTAGGTTAAGAAGCTTTATGTAGCTTAATGCTGTGGTCGTATAATATTAAGGAATAGGCCCGGATTTGAAATATTTTTTTCAGATATAAAAATTCTACAACATAACTAAATAAATTCCTTCTACGCAATCTTGTAGAGATCGGCACATTTTATTATATTTCACAATTTTGTATATGTTTAACTGTATAAAATGCGTTTCGAATTTTTCTCCTATACAATAATGTTCTGTTACGTTTTCTATGCCACCTTTTGCACGTTAAGATAAAAATCTCAGTATTTATAGATTATTTGAAAATTTAAAAACACCGTATTACATACAGTTGTATGAATTGTAAAACAACAAACTTTCATGAATATTGAGACACTTTTTTTTTTTGGTCCGAAAATGTGTTCCGCATTTCCAACATTTTTTTTTTTTACTTTTGCTAAAAGCAGCCTTAAAACGATATTAAAATGGTATATAGTGTGTTAACCCCTTCCAGGTTCATTTTATTTCGGGATTATGGGTCAGAAAATGTCAATTTTTTAATGCTAATTTTCATACATACATAATAGCATCGTTAACATAATAGCATCATTCACATCCAAAATTTCCTAAAACTTAATGTAAAAAAATCAATTTAAATAAATGAGTAATTTACCTGTAGATTTGGCTTTCTGCACGCGGTAGAAATCATTAGACTTTGGAGTGAATTCACACTAACTATAAATATAAAGCTTAGAATACCTAGCTTTTATCTTGAATTAAATTTTATTTATATCCTTTGCATTTACATAAATGATTATGAAATTATTAATCAAAGTGAAAACCCCTAATAATATCCTAATTTCATCTTTTGTAGCTGGATACCATTTCTGAGCCCTTGATTCTTTTTTCAATTCATTTTTTTCAAATACTGAGAAGCATAAAAATTTGATTCATTACATATAATTTGTATAGTTCCATCATCAAAAAATATTCAAAAAACTGCAAAATGTCGTCACTGTCAGGACAAAAATTTAGTCCTGGGTCTCCTTGAAATATAAGTTCTGGGGGCGAGCAGAGTTTGGTATATATATCCGTATTTAGCTCACACCACTGACGAGCAGCACTGCACCTTTTTGAATCAGAATCATTTTCTGTTTTAGAAGTACCGAAATCTGAACAATCATTCTGAAATATCTAAACGGTATTCACTTCCAAAATCATCATCTGAATTGGATTCACTGAAATCAGAATCAATATATTCCGGGCAAGCCATTTTGAAAAAAAAATAAAAACGAGACGTTAGTTGTAGCTCTCAATGATTCACGACAAAGACATCTGAAACTTTCACCAGAAAGTGACGCTTATTCTTATCTTAAATCTACAGCTGAAAACACTGTATAGTACTACCATCCTGTAGAAAAAGTAAACAAAGCATTCGAAACCATAAAAACGCACATGTGAAAATAATTCGGGAAAAGACTGATTGCACAGTCAGAAAATTTCACAGTGCCCGAGCCACACTCGGGATGAGCCAGGATGGTACATTTCGCCTGCTCGAGTTCAGCTCACAGAGGCTTGGGGAAGGGGTTAGTAAAATGATTTTCAGTTAAAGAATTATTATTATAAAATGAAATTACGATTCATGGTGCCTCAGCAGTTTTCGTTGTTTATTTTAGACCATGCGAGCAAGATACACTTCTTAGGATTTAAAAATGTTTTTACATACTTGAGTACTTTCTATATTCAATACCGTTCCCAAGTACAATGCATGGGGAGGTGACAAAAAATGCCAAAAGCCAGTATTGTCCAAAAGTGCCGATTGCGAGTCCAAACGGGGGTGGAAGTTGCCATAGATTTCCAAGGCACGCATTTCATCTGTGGATTAAAAGTAAAAATTAAAAAAACATTTTTTTTTTGTATTTATATAATTTGCAAAAACATTTCACATATTGTTTAAAGTATCCAACGACGTTCGGAATCTTGATGTTGCAAAAGTGGATAAATAGATAATTTTCGTGACATTTAGTGTCATTTAGATTAGAATACATGTATAAAATTGTTTTAAGGACATTTTGACAAAAAGAAATTATTTAAATACAATAATTTGGCTGAATAACCTTTTTTCAAAAGGCTCTCCTTTTTAAGAAATGCTTCTAAAATAATTATATTTTGCTTCTATAAAGTAAAAAGTTCGCCAGAGAGTCTGAACTATTTTTTTTAAAAAATTCTCATTATTTTCAGAGTTACAAACAATTGAAATAATTATCGGTGTTTTTTACTTAAAAGTTCTCCCTTCTGTTGTAGTCAAATTTAGATAAATCCACTCCTAAGTTAAACATTTCAAAAATTCTTGTTCAGCCTCTGTATAGAGGTCTGGGCTATGTACAGGCAAAATATTATTATAATAGAAACATTTTTCACAAAAGGAGAACATTTTGAAAATGGGTCATTCTATGTTCATTTTTGTCAAAATATTGTGCTTAAATAATTTTTTTATTGTAATAATATTCTTAAAACAATTTTATATACATTTTCTAATGTAAGCGACACTAAATATCATAAATATTATCCATTTATACACTTTTCAAAATCATGGTTCCGAACGTAGTCGGATACTTTAAATTGTATTACCTTATAATCTGGTGTGTAGCGCGCACCGACGTATAACGCGCACCCATACTTTGAAGCTATATATTTTTTATTTTTAGGTACATTTGGCGTATAATGCGCAGCCGTTTTTTTTACAAAGGAACCAGAAGTGGGTGTGTACAATGCTCGTATGTTTTTAAGTCATTTATTTCAGTTATTATCCCAGAATTTTGAAAGAATAGTATACTATTAGAATCAGGACCCTTTAACTTCATTAGAAATGTCATTTCTTTTAAATATATAGCATTCCGATCTATGTAGAAGTTTAATTTTTCTTATGCTCATCTGTTTTTTATTTTTTTTTTATTTTTGAAGCTATCATTTTTAAAAACCCTGCGTATAACCACGTAAATATAGACCTCATTTTTTTTTTTGTTGAAAGTGCGCGTTATATGCCGGAGTTTACGATGCTTATTTAAATTAAGTTGAAAGTTCGTTAATTTTTAGAAGCAATGAACAATGAAAATATAAGTTAATTTTTTTATTTAATATAACCAGAACAATTCCTTTTTAACGCGATTCAGTTATTTTATTTGAGATATTATTTATATTTACTTAAATATTTATGTAATAGTTTAAAATAATATATTTAAATAAGTGATAACCTTTATTATGATTTACGTCATTTTATGCCTTGTAATATAAATTTAAAACAAAATCCCCTCCCCAGCACACAAATTTATAAATTTATGTGTACGTGACAATATATATCTTTAAGTAAATCTCATCTAATTAATTCTTAGTCTTTTTCGAAAGAGTAAGCATAAGAATTCCTTAGGGAATAAAAATTAAGTGCGAAAAGTAAACAATGAAAAACTATACCAAAATGTCATCTATTACTTTAGTGAGGATTTTACAAAGGAGCTTATAACTTTTCGATAAGATGAGTCTAGAAAGTAAAGAAAACAAATATGAAGTGAATTTAAATCTTATATTTAAGAAATTTTCGTGCGATCGCTATTTCTCCCTCAATATCCCTGCGTTTACGTGAACACAATACACGTTGTGGTAGCGACGTAAATTTATGTGCAACTTTGACTTTATTTAAAGACATCGTTCTTAAAACTTACCAATCCAACTATCTATATAATTTAAATTTGTAAGTATTATAATCAAATATTTCAAAAGAAATGCTGGATATAAGTGGAAAAATTAAACATGTTAACGGCCACGGAATTGCATGTAAGTGGTACCTTAGGGAGTAACCCCTACCGTTCATCGGAATTAAAAAATGTTTCAGCAACGTTCGTTCATATTAAGTACAGAAAGTAAGAAGCTATCTATAGTTTAATAAAATATTACTTAAGAAAAGAAAAAACTCTCTTTTCTTATAGTTTTGAATGAAAAAAATACACTAAAATTCTCTACATTTTCAATTCAACGAATGCTCTTGAAGTTTTAATTTCCGCTAGGGTAAAAAAACTATCAACAATATCATTATCTTCACAAAATACTAAAGTAATCAAACCTCTTTGGGTGGGCGCCCAATGCTCTTTTGTAGATATTCTAACTCATTCAAAGATATTGTAGGATGATCCTCAGGAGACTCGTATACAAGAAAATAACACAAAACACACCAAATTACACCAACTAGACCTTAGGTAAAAAAAATTGTTAATACATAATATTAGTTTAAAAAATAATTTAAAAGTACCTGATTATTTAATAGCAATTCATATGATAATTTTCAATGTTTTTTTTTTCTTTTCGATTCATATGATTATCATTTTTTATGACAAAATATGCCTCACAGCAACTGTGATAATAGGTTTAATTATTTGATGAGAAGAAATTAAATCAATAAAAAAAAATTGTGTGATAAAATGATTTTTTTGTTGATAATCCTCGCAGTCTAGAAAAGATTTGCACTTTTTTTTTTACCATTTAACTCTAGTTATAAAAAATAACTCATAAAAAAATTCAAAAGTTAATAGTTAATCAAAATCAGATACTTATATATTTTTAACAATTTTTTATTTTTAACGTTTCTGAAGAACATAATTAAAATTAGAGAAGGAATACATAGTGTTTTAGTGACAGCAGTTCGCTTTAGTCTTTAGATTGACTACACGATGAGAGTTGAACTCGTATTCATCATACTCACTATTTTCTTCACAACAAGCCACATATAAACATTATGAGAAGGCAAATTAAATTAAATATGGAGAAGTACATTTTTTACGACGTAATAATCTTAAGAGGAGTCGGTATTAATTATTAGTCGGTATTATTATTTAATTATCTTTATATAATTAAAAAATTTATTTTAGCATTTCCTACTATATCTCTGTTCAAGAAAATCATACGATAAAAAATTCTGCACATATTATTCACACAATTTTAAAAATTGAATTTTTTTAAACAAAATTAAGAACAATTTTGAAATTTTACTCCTTTTGTAATTACTTTTTAGCCCTGAAATTTTTATAATATCCTTAAGGATGTTTTAAGCCACTTTAGGGATCCATTTTACAATAACTTAACTATTTTTGGTGGAAAACAATGAAATATTGAAATGTATGCTAAAATTCAACGAAAAAGCCATTTCCTATACATTAATTTTTTAAAAAAAGTATCCAATTTGCAGAAAATTGTATCCCTAATTTTGTTACTTGTACTATGTATAACACACAGGAAAAAATAAAAATTACTGGTTAATCATTGTGGAAGGAATAGCATTTTGATTGCACTCATGTATCGATAAATCACAAACTGAGAAAAACCACTTTAAAGTTTTTAATTCTGAAAAAATAATTATAATAAGCTGAAATAAACTTAAAACACCACTTTTCAACACATTAGCTATATATTTTTCTTTAAAATAATTAAATTTTATATTATTTTAAGTCATAATTTTTAATGATCAATTTGTAGAAAGTGTTAACTGTAGAAGAAAATTTAATAAAACTGTTAAATAAAAAAACCTTTTTTTTTTCTGGGTTGTGACAGAAATTTTAGTTTTTTCTTTAACATAATATTGAAACATTATATTTGTATAAGAACATATAATGAATAAGAACTGAAAGTGTGAAATTATTATTATAAAATGTCTTAATTCAAAAACTTTACCTGCATACATTTCACAAATAAATAAAATACATTATTGTAATGTTTTAGAAATATCCTGCTTTATGCATAATACTTTCTCATTTCTCCCATACTTTTCCATTTTACAGTTATTATTTCTCTTTTTAAAATAGATTTTTTTTTATCAAGAAGCTTATTTTAGCCATTTTATTTAAAAAGGGGGTGGGTACGACTTTGCCTAATTTGTTAATTTACATTCTTCAATTGAAGTTTTTCCAATTTCTAATATTCGACATACAAAAGTGATGCGTCAATCAAAAGATAATAATTCAAGAAATTTGACTAAATAAAGATTTAAAAAAAAAGATAGTTTGGTCACTTTTAGGGTACCAAGTACTCTTAAGAGGACACAGTACGGTTCAATTGACAAAAATTGGTTAAAAAATCAAATCTAATTTTTTTTAGCCTAAATTATTTTTGATATATATTTCTTTAACCTCACAAAATTTGAAAGCTCTAAACTTAAAAAAACGCAGAATTATTACAGCTTTTATGTGTTGGTTTTTATTCACATTTATGTGGCAAATCAAAACTTTAAACGTACTTATGTCAGAAAGATAAAATATATAACTAGTTTATCTTCATTTAAAATGCTAAGGCTTTTTTTCTATTGTGCCTAATGTTTTGAATTTTTTTTACTTATTGCTAATAATACATGTAACAAAGGTTGGTATGCATTTTTGAATCAGAGCAATAATTATTTTTTCAAAAATAATTAAACTCAGAATTGATACATTTTTTAAAGAATTTTCAATAAGCATTCATAAAAATAAGTATTGTACAAATACCAATCATGCTATCTCAAAACCTGTACCAACTTTTGTTATACATGGTTTAATGTACTTGTAAATCAAATTTCATGCGTGTACGTAAATTTTAGTAGGAGGAGTAGCATTTCAAAATCACAAATTTTATGTTTTTTCCTTAAAGAATTAAATTAAATTTATAGCTTTTTATGAAATTTTGAGCATAATATCTGTTCTACATAGCATACGCACATAGGAAGCAACTAAAAAATTTTGAAAATCCTTAAATTAAAAATTTTAGTGTAAATCGTTTAATGTCCCTAAATTGTAATAAATGTTTAAGTTGGAGAGTGCACCAGTCGCTCGATCCTTTTCATTATCATAAGGCCACAGACATTTTCAACAAGAAGTAAGCACTACTTCAAGAACTGCTTCATTAGATGATATTTTTTAGTGTTATATATGAAATCCAATGATTATCAATCCAAAGGAATCATAAGTACAAGCAAGAATTATGTAATATTTTTAGAGAATTTTCAGGAAAACATTACCACTTAAATAAAATACTGAAGGCCATCCTCCAAGGAAATCGGATGAGCATAGGGCTCCAGCTGCCAAATATGCTACGGAAGCTCCTGCTCCGTAACCAGCTAGCATGATCGAGGATATAAAGCTTCGTTCCGATTCTGGTATCCATTTTGAAATCATAATGACGATTATAGGAAAAATTGGGGCCTGAAAACATACAACAAAAATTGATGTTTATTGCATCATGTTTTAGAAATCATATCCTATGGGAGAATTTTTCATATTTTGGAGATATAAAAGTATGAGAAGAAAAAAAAAAGACACTATGAAAGGTATATAAATTAACTGCAAGAAAACATTAAATTAGTTGAGTATATTATCTACGCTGCTAGTCACCGTAAATGCAACACCCTGAAGGAAGCATGAAAATAACACGAAATTTACAACATGCATTAGCTGAGGTGAGATATGCAAATGATTAGAATTTCAGCGCGGACACACATCATGCGCGCCTGTGGCGCCACCTCAAAGCGCTATTTAAATATTGGAGATTTCGACTATTTCAAGTTCGGCAATTGCGTTTTTCTTGTGGTTTTTTCAAAAAACGATCAGTTATGTCTCGTAGAAAACAGCGATCAGCTTTTGATCAAGTATCCGAGTTCGACAGAGGAAGGATAGTGGCCTACCGAGATTGTGGATTATCTTTCAGTATAATCGGTAGTCGTGTTGGATGAAACCAAACACCTGTAATGCGAATATGTGACCGTTGGATGCCGGAAGCTACGACGAACCGACGTGGTCGATCGCATCTACCTCAGTGCACCACTTCACGTGAGGACAGGCAAATTGTGCGCATGGCAGTGAAAAATCGCTCAGTCACATGACGAACCATAGCACAGCACATTGAGTCTGTAACGCATCATTCAGTGTCTGTGCGTACCATTCGACGCCGTTTACAGCAGAGTGGTCTGTCCGCAAGATGTCCATTGCTTGGTCTACCCTTGACGCAGAACCACAGACGTCTCCGTCGCCAATGGGGCGATGAAAGAAGGATGTGGGCGGCAGAAAGGAATGAGTTGTCTTTACTGACGAGTAACGCATCTGTCTGCAACACCACGATGGTCGGATATGAGTCTGGAGACACCGTGGAGAGAGGATGCTGAACAACTGCGTTAAGCACCGCCACACTGGTCCTGCTGTATGTATTATGGTATGGGGTGGTATTGGATATCACTCTCGCACTCCTCTAGTACTCATTGCCGGTACTTTAAACAGCCAGTGCAACATCTCCGTGGTGTTGGAGCCAGTTGTCCTTCCTACCTTCAGGTCTTGGCCACAGCCATATTTCAACAGGATAATGCGCGACCACACGTGACATGCATTATCCGAATGATCTTCGTCAATCACCAGATTGAATTGCTTCCCTAGCCGGCTCGCTCTCCGCCTCTTTCGCCGATAGAAAACATGTGGTCCATGGTTGCTCAACAATTGACCCATATTACACCCTCAGCTGCCACACCAGATCAACTTTGGCAACGTGTTGAAGCTGCTTGGTCTGCTATACCCAAAGAACAGATCCAAAGTCTCTTTGAATCAATGTCGAGGCGTGTGGCAGCGGTGATCTCCAACAATGGTGGCTACTTTGGCTACTGCTTCTGGCAGGAACCACACTTCACAGAAGTCTATAAATTTAATCATGTGATACTTGGTCAACATGTTATCTACAAAATAAATTTTGTTGGGATATCTCTTGTCTTTCTTGGTGTTGCATTTACGGTGGCCAGTATTGTATTTTACATATCTTTTTGTTAAAATGAATCAAATGTAAAATGTTTCACTCCACATTAGGTCATGAACGAACATCTTACTGTATTTTCAAGTAGGTGCGAAATAAATTAAATGCAAGGAATTGCAGAATAAAGGAATGTAATCTAATGTTGTGAATTTTATAACTCTATGCTGCATCTATTTCATATCAAAATTGTAATGTTCATAAGTGACGCCATTCCCTGCTGGCAATCCGAAGTAAACTTGGCGAAATCTTGGTGATAGAGCGAAGTTGGCATTTTTGGCAACAATGCTGACGACTTAGGCGATTTTTTGGTGAGTTCGATCCTATGGATTCTTCTGGATCCTATGGATTCTATCTCAAGGTCACATAACTGTAGACAACCAAGAAAAATAAAATAGAGCGAGGATATTTCTTTTATATCTCTATAAGAATCTTTATTTAAATATATATCCAGTTTTTCGTAAAGAAAAAGCAATCTCATAATGTAAATGGAACGAAAATATGAATGCGGAACTTAAAAAAAAAACTTTAAGTATTTATTGATATATTTACTACAAATAAATTGATAAACATTTAAGTATGCAAAATACCTTATTATAGAGATATAACTAAGAGATATAAAACTGAAAAATGGCATATTTTTTAGTTGTTTACGTTTGGTGTTTTTTTTCTTCATGCCAATATAATATACACTGGTGTGCAAAACTTAAGCTACAATGTAAAAATTTAGCAGATAGCCATGAAATTGCAGGAAAGGAGGTCTGGAGATCAGTAGATGGAACACGTAAGTTAGTAGAAACGTCATGCGTATGCAAATATCAGGAACAAAACGTCAGAAGCGATGTGAGCGTACGCAAAACGCGTGATGTCGGCGCGCGCTGCTCAACAGTAGAATGAAATGAAGGACGGAGACGCAATTCACCATATTCTCTGCAAGTGTCAGTGAGTCAGTTCGTGAAATATGGCTAGAAGAAATCACCTGGACGACTTCACACGTGGAAGAATGATCGGAAAGCTGGAGGAGTTGTGTACTGTCACCAGTGTAGCTGCAGAGTACGGAATCAACAAAAGTGTCGTTTCGCGCGCTTGGAAAGCGTTCCAAACCACAGGTACAGCTGTTAGAAAGGTTGGTGTGGCCGCCCGAGGACGACAACTGCAGGGGATGACCGATATATCATCCTGCAGGCGAAAAAGATCGACAGAAGTCAGCAAGCTCCATTGTTCAGAAACTCTGTACAGCAACAGGTCGACAAGTGTAGCGGTTTACGTGGCCAGACGCCTTCGCAGTGGCCCTGTTCGCCCGCCGTCCCGAACGCTGCCTCCCGTTGAAAGATGGCCACGAAGCCACCGTTTACAGTGGCCAGAGAGCACAAAACTGGACAACTGATCAATGGAGTCGTGTCCTCTTTACGGATGAGAGTCGGTTCAGTAACCAGAAGCGATTCTCAACGCGTTTTGATTTGGAGAGAGATCGGGACCCGGTTTTATCCCAGTAACATCAAGGAAAGACATCGTTACGGTGGTCCTGGTGTTCTTGTCTGGGTTGGTATTATGCAGAACGGCGGAACTGAGCTTCACATTTTCGACAGAGGGTCTGTAACCGGGGATCGCTATTGTGAAGAGGTACTTCTTCCCTATGTGCATCTTTTCCGAGGTGCATTTGGCCCAGACTTCATTTTATGGATGACAATGCACGGCCACATCGCACTCTTGCTGTTGAGGATCTGCTGGAAAGTGAAGATATCACTCGAATGGATTGGCCAGCGTGCTCCCCAGATTTAAATCCCATCGAACATGTGTGGGATGCTTTGGGGAGACGTATTGCCACACGCTTACATCATCCGGTGAACAACCAACAACTCAAGCAGATGTTGATTGAGGAATGGGCACTCCTACTTTAAGAAATGTTGCACCAGCGGGTTCTGAGTATGCGGAGACGGTGCAAAGCAACCATTGTAGTGAGGCGAGGGCATATACCATATTAAGGAACATCTGCTTGTTGTTCTTCCTGTTGGATAGACAATCATGAGTCACGATACTATGCGTTCAATAAAGCTTGTTTTTGTTTGATACCATACCGTATGCGTTTTATTCCTTTTTCAGCACCGATGCTTTCGTCATCCTTTACGTACATAATACTCTCCCTCATTTCAGAATTTCATGTCTCTCAGATGATTTTTCGTGAAGTTATGGCAATAAACCCACCTATTTCTTAAGTTTTGCACACCAGTTTAGTTAACACATACAAAGAAACACCTTGAGTGGTTTATTTTTATAAATTATAAAAAAAAATATACTTACTGTTCCTAATCCAACTAGAATTCGACAAATAATAAAGACATAAGGGGAAATTCTTGCAGCAATGGTCGTCAAGATGGTAAATACAGATGCAAGTAATATCGAGCAGATCATAGTGTCTTTTGCACCGTAAAGTTCTCCTAAGCGTCCTCCTGGAACATAGCCAAATATCATACCCACAAATTGAAATCCAATTGCATAACCCTGAATCTCTGTACTCCAATCCAACTTTTTATCAATATCATCACGCTAAAACATCAAAGAATTTTAATGAAGATATTTTTTTTTAACATTTTGCTTGAAATTACACATAAAAATTCTTCTCCTTTTATCGAAGGAAGAATCATTATTTTAAGGTTCCAAAAGTAATGAAAGTAACGATAACTTAAGTATCACGCTTTTTTTTCATATTCTAATTTTCTATAATTTCTATTAAGCATTAAGAGTTTTCACACCAATTTATATAAACAGTAGTGTCTCCTTAAGAGGCACCTCGATTTAAACTTTAAAATTCTTTATTCTCGTCCCATTAAAAAGGATCTTTAATTATTATTCGTTTATTATATAGGGAGCACTATTTAACGTTTATTGAAATAAAAGTTTCACGAATAAGATACAAATATATAAAAAATATAAAAGCTTTTGTAATTAATTTTTGAGGTATTAAAGACAAGTTCGTACTGAGTGAAATATATTAAATGCAATTTTTAAGTGTGTATATCAAACAAAATGTATTTTTAAATGTATTTATGGTATAATAATTAATCTCTAACCACAGAAAAAGAAAGGAAGAATAAAAAAAGAACTGTAATCAGTTCGTTCCCTCGATTTATAAAGTGTATAATGAAGTGATTGTACGTTTTTATGACGAACCATTTTATTTAGTTTTACGGTCAAAAACGTGCGCTGATTTAGTGGAAAATTTAACATTTTTAGTGTAAGTATAGGTAATAATTATTGCTTAACTTAAATGATACTTTGAAATCTAAATTTATTTCAGTACCTTATAAAGATTTGAGGTCTTTCAAGACACTGACCAATGAGAAATAAAATGTGGTAAAATAACTGGATGGATACAAATAAAATTTCTATTTATGCTTCTTTTGCTCTTCAATCCTAGAAAAAGAGCTATTTCACACATGCGTGTTATTTTTGCAAATGTTATCTGGCATGACTTTTCGAAAAAAAGATTAACATTATAACAAACAAAAAATAATGCAATTCATGCAGTAAAAATTTAAAAGTTTATTTTGAGAAATTTAGGATAGAAATTTGAAAGAAGTAATTCAAGAAAAGTAAATCCAAAAAAAAATCAAGAAGTGATGTGATAAATGATAGAAAAGAAATCAAATACAATGAATTCTTAAGGTATCCGACTGGGTTCGGAGACAATTTTCTAAAATATAACTTAAATAATCATTTAGTTATTTTTTAATTAAGTATGTTGCAAAACTGTGAAAATACCGCAAGAAGAATTTTTTGAAAGCTTATTTTTCAAAATATTGAGAAATTTCTACCAAAATATTACAAAAAATTGTTCTTTTGCAAACAACTCTAAAACATATATATATCAGAAAAATAAATAAAATGTTTGTAGGAATACAATTCTTTAATGTTTAATTATGCTTTATACTAAAAAAGCTCAAATTGTACTGTAAAATTATAAAATACAGGTGTTCGAGATGAAAAAACCCAGAATGTTCTTCAAAAACATTTTTTTTTTCATATAAAATTACATAAATACCTTAATTGAAAAATTACCCTCTGCTTTGAGCAGAAGGCATTCATTATAATACAAAAAACAAACTCAAAAAATTTCATAAGAATATTTTATTTACTTTAAGAAATATCACTCTTACCGTTAACCATTGTGTTAAAAAATAACATTCTTCACAAAATGCAAAATAAGGTTTATATTTGCAATAAAACATATTAATGACTTAGGAAGGTTTTAAAACTCTCCAGATTTGTATGATGGGCCTTCCTGAGAACCTCATACTTTAAACTTTTACAGTTTTGAAGGGCTTTTCTTTTTTACAAGACAGTTTCTTATCTGGTTTAGAAATGCATCGTAGAATCAACAATTCTCGTTTTGTCGAAGTACCAAAATTATCCTTTCATTTCAGAACATAATTTCATTCCTAACTTTTAAAGTAGAGGTAATAGACCAGAAAACCCAGAATTAAAAAGTATTATTGCGATATCATTCCTTAAGCGGAGTGTTTGTTGCTCAACAAAGTTGTCTTTCGGGATTATACTCCCCACGACATTGTTAAGACTTTCATTGCAGTTCTGAGCTTTCCCGTGAAGATATTAACTTAGGAGATTTTGATCGCAAAGTTCCTTATAAGTCTTTTTAATAGAATTAATGACTGAATTTGGAAGATGCGTTGATATTTCTATCGACGTTTCTCCAACAAATACTGCTCTCTGGAAATCTCTTCTTTATTGACCTCATTGATCTTGTTTTTGGCATGACAACTTTAATTTGATTAAAAATATCTATAACTCTATATAAAAGTACTAATAAAAGTACTAATACTAGTTTTTAACACAAATGATAAAAATATAGCAACTCGTTTAAATCAAAACCAACATTGCAATCAGTTAACTGTTGCCTATTTTAAAGCAAAATATATTTATTAAAACATTTATAAAGTGAAATAAAGTTTACTAAACATAAAAAGAATTCGTTTAAAATATTTTAAATGAATAAAAATCTCATTTGGCCGGTGATTATCAACCGAAAACTCACACTTCTGGTTTCGATTTGGGCTTAGTACCTCAAATAAAAATATCTACAACATTTTCTAATTGACTCAGAATTAAAAGTACAACATTTTTAGAAAGATTTTTAAAACAGGCTACAAAAAGAGACTATGAAATAAATTTAGATTTGTTTTTTATGAAAATGGGGATTTTAAATCAGTCGGATGCCTTAAGTCAAATGACTATTCTAAGACTTAAAATTTTATAAAATTGAAACATGAAAAAATTGATACAATAATGTGTAATTGGTTTTGTTCTGTAACAGCAAGACCAAGTATCTGTAGGAGGAATATTATTTCAAGAAAGACAAATAATTTAAAGTCTAGCTCTACATGATTCCAATGTATCAAGTGGTTAGTTAGACAAATTTATGTAAATACGTAACATATCTTTTAAGTTCACTTACGACCATCAAAAATCAGTAGATAGGCAATATGTAAAAGACTTGATAAAATAGAGAAGTGAAAAAATCACTAAAAATATCCACTAAAAATATATATTAAAATAAATATTTCACTAAAAATATCCACAATGCAGATAAAACTCGATTGTTCTATAAGATTCTGCCTAATAACTCTATTTCAAAGGAGAAAAGTGTTATTGTGATATAAGTTTCTAGAAACGTAACACGGAATTATTTTATTATAACGTAGAAGGAAAGTTTTAAAACCAATTGTAACTGGAAAGTTTAAAAAAACACACGGAGGTTCAAACGTTTCGACCCTAAAGTTTTTCGGTCCATTGATATAAGGATAAAAACATCATGAATGAAGCAACGTATAATGTTAGAAAGGCCGATTGATCCAGATGAAATAGTATTTAGATAAAAAATAGGAAGATTTCGTTATTAAATTCCTAATATTAACTCACACTCTCTATATATTTATTTATTTATCTTGTGGAATTTTCAATCGTTAATAAAATACATTTTGGAGCGTTCAATTGAGCTGAAATTTTATATTCACGATTATTTTGGATGACAATACAATAATTTAATTATAATTAATAAAAATTAATTGATTCAACTAATTATTCAAAGAATTACAAATACAGCCACATTGGCATCCTTTTCGGCGACTTAGCAACCCTTTTGGCGACTTGTGTCAAAACTTGAAAAGGTTTTTTTTCTCATGTCTTAAAGCATTCAGTTGAACTGAAATTTTACATACACGATTGTTTTGGAGGACCATACGTTACTTTAATGATAATTAATAAAAATTAATTACCACTTAATGTTGTGATTCTGTCATATGTATGTACATATTTATGTTAATTGTAAATATTTACTAAAAAGTAGCTAAAATAATTTTTTCTTTGTTTATCTAAGTAGGAAGTGACTTAAAATGTTTTATATATATATATATATATATATATATATATATATATATATATATATATATATATATATATATATATATATATATATATATATATATATATATATATATATATATATATATATATATATTACTTGTCTTATGTTAGTTTGCAGCCACATCTACCAAACTAAAAAAAATTAAATCAGTGAAATTAATATTTTCCCCACCAACTGAAAACAAAACTGATAATCAACAATCAAAAATGCCGATGAAACACCAAAATAAGAGACTAATTTATTTGACATTTTACTTAAATGTTATTTACGAGTATCATTCAAGCATCTAAAATTCGACGAACTGAAGCAATATACTGAAATATTGAAAATACCTTATTGAAAAATTAAATGAGTGCATAACGAGCAGGAATGAAAATTCGCCAGAGCTGTCCGATCGGATGTTACCTCTCTAGTTAAAGAATATTTCGGTTTAAATAAAAAAATTTCTTCCTCGCAGAATTTAGCAATTTGTTTGTAATTAATGTCTCTCTTGAAAAAAAATATTTGTCATTAAATATCTTATACTTCATATTTAGTGAAAAATGATAATTATGTCATTTAAACCAGTGATGTTCACTTCGGACTGTCGCACACTATACAAGATGCAACACAAAAAAAGAAACGAGACTGTGTATGTAGCTTCAAAAAAGTGGAGCTTGCAACAACTGTTTGGGTGATGTCATCCCACGCACTTCCTCTATACATGTGTTAGCTTTAACCGATCATGCCAGTTGGGAGTACTACGTCATTGAGTGAACACGTGCAATTGCATTCTGTCAGAAAATGTCGAATCAACATCTAGTTTCTTGGGAAATTTAAGAAATTAACAAGAAAAGTATTTCAAATGCTAACCGAGGCTTATGATACTCAAGCACATGTTTACTAGAGAACGTTTCATCACCATAAGTGGTTTTCGGGGGAAAGGGACAGTGTGGAAGATGATAAAAGTACTAGGCCACCCAAGGTAAACGATTACAGACCAAAAAAATGCCAAAATTCGTGATACAAGTGGGTTCTTACTCTCATACGTGGTCAGACTATTAATCAAAACTACTGCATTGAGAAAGACTTCATGAAAAAATTAGGAAAAAAGGCCAGAAGGGAGGAGCGATATATGGCTGTTGCACCAAGAAAATGCACCCGCTCACACAGCCCTATCTGTTAAGCAGTTTCTGACCAGCAAAAACATTACTGTGATGGGGCGTCCACCTTATTCACTTGATTTGACCCCATACGACTTTTTTTTATTTTCTATAGTTAAATCTTGCTTAAGGTACTGGAACCGTGATTTTGCAAAAGCGCATAAATGGATAATTTTCATGATATTTAGTGTCAATTAGATTAAAATACATGTATAAAATGGTTTTAAGGACATTTTGAGAAAAAACAATTATTTAAATGCAATATTTTGGCAAACAAATTAACTTAGAATAATCTTTCTTCAAAATGTTCTCCTTTTGTGAAAAATGCTTCTATTATAAAAATATTTTGCCTGTATATAGCTCAGACCTATCTACAGAGGCTCAACTAGAATTTTAGAAATATATAAATTAGAAGTGGGTTTATCCATATTTTACGACAACGGAGGGAAGCAATTTTAAGAAAAAAAACGTCATTATTATTTCAATTGGTGGTAACTCTGAAAATAATGTGAATTTTTAAAAACTTCTATAGTTGAGCCTCTGTAGAGAGGTCTGAACTATATACAGACAAACTATTATTATAATAGAAGCATTTTTCACAAAAGGAGAATATTTGAAAAAAATATTATTCTAAGTTAATTTTTGTGTCAAAATGTCCTTAAATCAATTCTATTCATGTATTTTAATCTGAGTGGCACTAAATATCATGAAAATTATCCATCTATGCAGTTTTTTAAAATCACGGTTCCGAACGTAGTCGGATACCTTAAAGGGAACTCATTTTACCTGAGTTGAAGAGGTTAAGGCAAAAACGGAAAAACCTTCAAAACCCTAGCTCCAGAACTGTAACCAGCAATGGCAGCACCGAATGTAGAAATGTGTGAATACTGAAGGGAAATACTTTGAAGGTGGTATTGTCATGGAGAGATCCTATTCTGCAAGAACAATGATTTATTGGACCAGTCTCGGTTTTTTTCTGTGTCACACCTCGTATATTCATATGTTCATTACTTCTTTTGAAATTGTTCAGTAGAGATATGTCTACTACCCCCATTATATATATATATATATATATATATATATATACACACAAACTTTCACTTTGATAATTTGTTTTAATTATTTTAAACGGTGTACATTGTAAATACACATATCGGTTTTCTTTAAGTTAATTTAACCATTCGCCATGTGAATCATTTAACATAAAACAGGGCATCTATAGAAAAAGAAGCCTTTAATGTGTAACTACTCTTATCATTCTTTTTAAATACTTCTCTATGTGTCGTGTTCTTATAAATCGTTCAGAAAATTTACCGTTGTATTTTGTAAATCATCTTCTTGGTGTGTTTTTGTAAATAGAACTAGGGTCAAATTATCGCAAAATATCAAAATGCACAATTTGTATCTCTCTTTTCTTGTAATAATGTACATTGCTGGCCACACAAATTGCAACACACTGCAGGAAGTATTCAAATCATGTGCAAATTACATCATGTGGTGGCGGCGATGAAATATTCAAATCATTCGCATTATAGTGTGACGGTAGTGCCTCCCGCAAGCGCTATATAAGGAGAGAACAGATTGGCAATTTGAGGTACGTCAATTGTTTTTTCTTGCGTCTTTCTTTTGCATAAGCTGTTTAACTATGCTTTGTAGAAGACATGGAATGTTGTTTGATCAAGTTTCTGAATTCAACCGAGTAGTAGCCTATAGGGATTGCTGATTATCCTTCAGGGAAATCAATCAAAGTGTTGTTAGAAGCCAAGCAGTTGCAATATGGATAAGAGAAAACGAGGGACCGATGGGGCCTATTGCACACACCTCGTTCATCACTGCCCGTGATGACAGCTGGATTGTGCGTATGGCAGTGATGGACCACGCAGCTACATCATGAGCCATATCACAACATAGTCAGTCAGTTTCGCATCATTCGGTGTCCGCTCGTACCATTCGGTGCTGTTTGCTGCAGAGTAGAATGCCCTCAAGGAATCTATTGTTTCATTTACCTTTGACTGGAAACCACGGAAATTTGAGCAGTCAATGATGCGATGAACGGCTTTCATTGACAACGGAATAGAGCGACATTGAGTTTACTGAAAATCCCACTTTTGCTTGCAACATCACGATATCGAATTCGAGATTAGAAACACCGTGGTCAGAGGCTGCTGAAGTGTTGCATTATGCATCGCCACACGGGTCCTGTACCCAGCATCATACTTTGTGAGTAGTATTATATTTCACTCCCGCACCCATTTAATACGCTTTGCCGGTACAATGAATAGCCAGTGATTCATCTCTGAGGTGTTGAAGCCCGTGGTCCTCCCATACATTCAGCGCTTGCCATCAGCTATATTCCAACCAGATAATGCGTGGCCATACATGACACGCAATGTTCAAGAGTTCTTCTTGACCTATCAGATTGAATTGCTTCCTTCGTCTACTTGTTCACCAGATATATCGCCAATCGAAAAAGTCCATGCTTTCCCAAAAAGCTGGCCCGGGATACATCATCCACTGCTAAACCATATCAACTTTGGCAATATGTGGAATTCACATGGACTGCTGTACGCCAAGGATAAATCCAAAGATTCTTTGATTCTGTGCCGAGGTGTATGGCAGTGGTTATAATTAATAATAGTGGCTACACTAATATTGATTTTGTCATCCTTCACGTGACAAGAGGTTGTAATTTTAATCGTTTGATTTTTGTACTTGTTATTTGTTAAATAAATTTGCTGTGATATCTCTGGTATTTCTTGCGGAATTAGGTTGATATTCGGGCGCATGGCGCCAAGCAGCTCTTGTTGCTTAAATGGAATCCAAGATGGCGGCCTATCGGTAATTTAATGTTACATAATAATTTTTAAGAATTGTTTGGAAATACATTTCAATGTATTTCAAATGAAGGATATAGGAAGAGACTGAGAATAACCAAGATCAATCAATAAATAATGAATATCAAAAATAATATAATAAAAAGTAACATGTACTAATAATAGTATTTTACGCAGTATATAATATTCTTATATTATGATTTATAATAGTAATTATATATAATATTCAATTAGTATGAATTAATAATAAATATTATTACATATTACAATCTTATAATTTAATAGTAATTATATATAATATTCAAATAGTATGAATTAATAATAAATATTATTACATATTACAATCATATGATATAATTTAATAGTAATTATATATAATATTCAAATAGTATGAATTAATAATAATTATTATATATAATAATCATGTAATATAATTTAATAGTAATTATGAAAAAATAATCATCGTATTGTAATAAAATAATGCATAAGAATACTCGTATTACATAATTATAAATAAATAACCTAATATGTAATAAAATTAAAGTAAATATAAAAAAAAATAAAAATAACGAATCTTAAAGATTATTACATATAGTAATAATTGCATTTTTATATTACATTAGAAATAAAATAATTACATAATATATATTAAAATTAATAATGAATATCAATTACAAAGTACTGAAAACTTGCAATATTCTAAAAACTGCAAGCTCCTTCAACGAATTTCATCGAACAAGGAACGTTAAAAAAAAAGCATTTTTAAAACGTAAAATAAAGCGGAAATAAACGATTTATAGCGATAAGTTAAAAGTACAACACTCATTCTTTAAAAAAAATATCCCCAGAAAAAAACTCACCCATATTAGAAACATCTATATTCGAAAATAGAACAAAATAAAACAGAAGATGGAAATAATAGAACAATTACAATGAAAATGGTTAAATTTTTAAAGAAATTGAATTAAAATCGTTTGGAATTAATAGGGTTACCACGGGAAAACAATAAAAGTTATTTCTAATATACGTTATCCCCATGGCAACCTCATCGCCAGACAAGGTATCAATTTAACCATATTGTAATGTTATGGCCCATATTGGCGAACATAAACGACAACTTGACGCGTGCCCCTTAATATCAAACTAGCACTCTTCTTGCAGTTGCATTTTGTGGGCAACAGTGAATGTATCAATTTTTTAATATAGCATTGCTTATGATGACTAAGTCATCGACTGAGTGTCTATCAATACATCACTAGAGTGTAGGAAATTTTGAACCATGAACAAGCAAAGAAAATGACACTTGAGCTGGCAAATCACTCACCCAACTTTTTAAATTTAGTATAAAATATGTTGACGTCGAAAGCCGACACATTTAATGAACTTTAATCTAATTATACTACAGATTATTTAAAATCGTTAATCAAATGCATTATTCGAGATATGAGTCTGTGTCTGATGCATGGTTATTTAAAAATCTTTCACATTCAAAGATATACAGGGTGTACCAGTACAGCGGTGACTGACTTTCAGGAGAAATAGAGTACACCTTCTTTCCAAGTACTACATCTGGTTAACAGCTAAGGTTGTCTAGGTTAACTTAGACCATCTTGATTTATTTGATGCTATGTTCTTCCATAGGTTAACCCTCAAGTCGTTCAACCACTCTTCTACTTTATCCCACATTGTTCTGAGTCTTCCTCTTTTCCTTTTTCCCCTCTGGAGTTTGGAAAGTTATTTTCTTAACAGGATTATCATCGCTATATCGAAATATATGTCCCATGCACTTTAGTTAGGAAGGCATGATCATTTAGACTATATTGAGTTCTCTGTCTTTCAAATGAAGTTCAAGGTTGTATCGTATTCTCCAGATTCCGTTTTCCTCTAACTGCACCAAAAATGTTTCGTCAGATTGTTCTCTCGTTAGTCACAGTTTATCTTCGTTTTCTTTGCTAACTATCCAGTTTTCACTGCCGTATAAGACAATTCATCTAACTAGAGTCTTGCATAACTATAAGAGTACACCTTGACAATGGGAAATCATGCTGGAATGCAAGGTCGGAAACGCTTTCCTGGCAACGTTATAACGACACAAACAGCAGTAACTCCTATTATCCCGTCATGCATCCCTATTGCCCCTTTAATGTTCTTTTTTTCTTAATTTATTTGGCTTTCTTAAAATAAAAAAACATGATTTCTCCTCTTATTCGTGTCCCATCTTTCTTGAGTTTCGCATCATTACTACCGCGCAAGGAAAGCATTTCCGACAATGCATTTTTATAGGGTTGGATGGATCTTTCCATTGTCCGGGATACACCACACTTGTAATGATTTTAAGGTGCTGTGGTACCCATGAACGTAGTATTATAATGTTTTATTTCCTTACCACTTGTTTTTGACATTTTATTCTTTAAAATATGACAGATTACTATTTGTTATTACAAAATCGCAAGTAACACAAAATTGTCCGGTTGAGTGCTTGAAGAACTATGAGTGACAGCTAGACCGTGGAGAGTGGACGTTTTCAAAGCAGTGAGCAGAGAATATTCGGGAACCGATTAATCTGAAACCGACGTATGCAGTTGCATTTGGTCGTAGCAGATTCCCGTGACATCGCAGGATATTACATACAATCGAGAGCTCAAACCCTTGGTAGAGTGGGATGATGTCTCTATAGCCAATTTCGTGCTATCGCGTGAAGAGCTGATCGTCAACATTTATCCTCTTGTTCAGGCGACATTTGGGGAAAAATACATTTCTACGGCTATCATAGAAGTGGATCGCTTTTCCCTCCTGCAGGTGCAATGAACATGTTTAGCGTCATCGTTCACTTCCAATGACGGTACTTGTGTCGTCTACATATTTATCGAATTATTTGCTTCGAATCAAGTAAACACAGTCGCATCGATCGTGAAAAGCAGATTCTCCAGAGACTAGCAGGCATCAGTGTTTAAAAGATGTGTTTCTTTTATATATATATATATATATATATATATATATTATATATATATATATATATAGTATGCGTGTCTTAGTAAAGAGGAGGTCACCCCATAATGTCTTGGCGGTTCATCGGTCGATCGCGATCGACTTAATATTCGTCTATGATTTAGGTAAGTGGTCTTCAAACTGTGTTCAATGGAACATGCGTTTGTAACTGGTGTGCTGATACACCAAGGTAAGGATAGCATAGTCTAGTCTTGATCTCATGATCGGTGCTTGCTTTGAACTTATGGGTTCGAATCCTGATGCCACTGAACTCCATGACGTTCAAAGTGGCTCGTGCAATTAAATCTGTCAATACACACATAACGATCCCAAGTTAGCATGGGGTGGAGATTTGGAGAATTCGAGTACCAGCTTATATAGCAGGCGTCCTCGTAAGTTGACCTAGGCTCAAAATTTTGAGATGAATCTCAATATTAGTGTAGCTTCCGAGAATGATGTTATTAAAATATAATAAAAATAAAACTATCATATTTTAAAGACTTACCTTTGAAAAATTCGATGCATTAAAACTAATATTTCTTATTTCACTACATTCATTGGGAGTTGTAAAATGAGATGCATCCTGACTTGGCTTTACCATATATACAATAGTCAAACTGAGATTTGTTTGTAGAGCTATTGACAAAGTTGTGGCCAGCAGTGCCATCAGCGTTAGAACATATCTTTTTGGAAATGAACCTGCATAATATAAATTGAGAGTGATTACGATAACATTAAAAAAATGTTAATTTTATGTAACAAATATAAAACATAATATATATTACATACGAGTATACTAGTAATTAATTAGTTAGTTACTGTTTAAAACTACTAACTTAGTTACTACATTAGTGGAGTGCCGTGAGGCATAAGATCTCGGAACCCAGGGCCTGTCAATGAATCTGTATAGCAAGTGTTTGACTGCATTATCAACCCTTAACTTCGCAATTTCTTAATTTCTATGAAAAAATTATAAGAGCTAGTTCTCAAGTAATAATAAAAGGCAAAAATACTAAAAAAAATTAAGCAGTTTTAAATTGAATTTCAGTTATTTTTTTGTTTGTTTGTTGCAGAAGTGCAACATTGCGCATTGTAGTGCTGTAAATTACAAAACTTATTTTCATATGAAGATTTTATTATTCATCATAAAATGTTTAAATTTCTTACCTGGCAATTTTCGTCAATAAACAAGAGGAAGCATAAAAAATAATGGATTATTTTTATAGCAAAAACACAGTTCTTGAGGCATCGGAGATTTTTATAATTGTTGTGATTTCTGGAAAAAATGTACTTCCATCTAGTGACAAAATTAGCATGTATTTCGTTGCAGTAAACTTTTTTTCTCAGATAAGCGATTTGTAGGTAATTTAAAAAAATATTCAGTATGTTAAATTAAAATAAATCATATGTTGTGCAGAAATGCAACAGTGTGAAGTTAAGGGTCAAAACGTCAAATAAAAAAGTTTAAAAAAAAATGGCTGATTTCGATTACAACAATTCTTCACAACAATTTACTGAAAAATGAGAGGCGGAAGGGGGAAAAAATGTGTACAGTAAAAAATTTAGTTTTATATGTAATAAATTATGTTTGCAGAGTAACTTCAATGTTAATTTATTAGATTTTCGCAAAAAATAATGATTTACAAAAAAAAAAAAAATCCTCATTAACTATACATTATTACATTACTGTTCATTATTGTCTTCGTCGTCGATCTTGTTGATGTAGATTGTAGGTGAAGGATTAGTACAGCTGTCACAATTGCATTCTAAGCAAGTTGCAGTGCAGTTTAATCCACATTTCCTGCACCCACAAGATGCTACACATCCTGTTTTGCATGCGCAAAAAATAATTTTTAGTAATAATTCTGGAGCTGGTCGCTGCGTCATTGTTTGTGGTATCAATATTCGGCATTCATATTTCCAACCCCATTCTTCTGGTGATATTTCTCTTCCGAACCATGTTTGAATTTGTAAAAATACTCTTTTAAAGTGTTCAAAAGCGGCATCTGCAGTAGGTGGTAAAGACGGTAGTTTAACGCAGGTATTTTTAGCAGTTGCTTTAAAAAAAGTTATATCTTAATACATTAAGATCTTTTATTTTTTGGGGGCACCGTATAAAGCAAAAGTGCATGTAACATCAGCCTTAAAAATTTCATCTATATTTTTGCATTCATTTTTAAAAAACTGTCGCAGCATTTTGCAAGTCTGTTCGTCTTTCAAAGTTTTTGCAAACACGTTTTTGCCACGTTGGAAAAAAGCTGAAGAGGTGTCACAGCCAGTGAATGCATGTAAGAACAGAATATGCTATTTTCACTTTGGTAATATTTTTTGCAAGCCCTTAGAGTACGTTTTTTGCGGTATTTTACCTTTGGATAGTTTTCGAAAATAAATTTCTCGGTCTGTTGGTGAGAGCGCAGTCAATAAAACTAAATTATCTACATCTTCGGACACTGTGTTTCAGAGAAATTAACAGCAGTTTCAACTTCAGCGGCATCAGCTTCGCCTTTTTTTTTCGAGATTTTTCGAAAAGCATATCTCTTTTGGTTTTTCCAAAAAAAAATAAATTAATGAATCTTTCGATTTTTTTAGGTGGAAGCATGTGATGTGGTGTTTTTTTTTTAAATAAAAAATTAATGCACCCTTTTTATTGATATTTTTTTTGCATAATAAATTTCAGTAGAAAAATTGGAGAATAGACCCATTCGGAACCGGATTTTGAAAAAAGCGTGTAAATATTTTTAGATATTTTTTGAGGGTCACAAAAAATTTTTTTTGGGAATTATAAAAAAACAAAAAAATTTAAATAAATTTTTTGGGCTTTTAAATAACTTTTTTCAAATTTTCCTTTTTTTAAAAATGCCAATTTAAATATTTTTTGTGTATTCAACTTGATCCTGAAAGAGGCTCAACTAGAGTTTTGTCATCTGGAAGTCGATTTATCCATTTTACAAAAACAGAAGGGGGGAAATTTTTAAAAAAAAATTTTCGATAATGATTCAAAATTTTGGACCTGAAAATAATGTGAACTTTTCAAAATCATGTTGAGTCTGTACAGGGGTTTGATATAAAAAGGGAAAATTTTAAAACAAAGAAGCATTTTTTAAAAAGGGGAAAACATTTGGAATAAAGGTTATTCAAAGTTAATTTTTTGCCAAAATTTTTTTTAAAATTTTTTTTTTGTCATAAGTCCTTAAAAAAATTTTTACTTTCTAATCTAAGTGACACTAAAATCATGAAAATTATACTTTATGAGTTTTAAAAATCATGGTTGAACGTGTGGGATACCTTAAATACTGAAAAAAGTCCATCCTGTTTCTGCAGAAGCGATTTAGTGTTGATATTCCTCTAGGACTTTTTTTAATATCTCCCAGTTCAGGCTTAATTCAAGAACACATCGATTTTATCATAAAAGGGCAATCATTACTTTTATTATCCTATTCTATGGTTCACCCATTTTTACGGGGGCTTAAAAAAAAATAAATAACAACCTTTTTTATCCTTTTTTTATTTTATTATTAAATATTTTACTTTTACATTCTAACTTTAAACGATTTATTTTATTATCGTTGAGTTTCATAATTTTTTTCAAAGCAGAAAAAATAAAAACAAATATTTCTAAAACTTTCCCCTTTTAAAGTTTAAAAAACTCGTAATTTCAGTAAATTTAATTTTACCCCCTGCCAAAATATAACTTTTTTGTAAATAAAAAAAAAAGTCGAAAATTTTTTTTGGGGTTCAAAGATTGTTTGCCCCAAAAAAACCCCCTGACTATTTTTTTCCTAAGTTAATCCCCAACAGCTGTGTTTTCCCTCTTTCCCCCCTTAATGGTTTTGGCATTTGCCCAAATCTTTTAATAGTTTTTCTTTTAAAATATAATTTTTTAAACTAAAAAATGGGGAAAACCAAAAATAAAAAATTATTTATAATAAAAATTAAAACGAGATGAAAAATTTTTTAAACATTTTTTCAAACATTAAAAAAATTTCCAAAGTTTATATAAGGATTCATTGACTGGCCCTGGATTCTGAGGTATAAACCTTACGGCGTCCCACTACTTAGATTACGAATTTCTAAGTAATCGAAATTAGTTTTTCAGTGGTTCGAAACCCCTTGTTGGAAAAAGTTTTTTTGAAATTCTTTTGAATTCAATTTTTTTTCCCCCTGTAGTTAATCCCTTTTAGTCTGGGGATTGATTTTTTTGCTTTTTACGGATAAATCTGTCCTTTTTAATTTTTAAATTTATCTGACGCAGAAAATTTGGGGAAATCATGATTTTCTTGTAATTAAAATTTTTGAATTTAAATGAATGATGTTTTAAAATTTATAACACAAAAATCAAAAAAAAAAAAATGTCGAACACTTCTCAGTGATATAAAACTATATCAAAAGATAATAGAAACGGCCAAAACATATATATTGAGATATTATATGATGTCAGACTTTAGTATGGAATGCGTTCGTCTCTGATTTATGTACATTACAAAGTGAGTTAATGCTGACAGTAATCTCTCAAAACCATAGTTTGTAGAATCATGTTCCATCAGTTCGTTCTATAGGACAGTGATGTGTATAGAATAAAATTCTGTCCATAACAAAAGCCTTTCTAAAGTAAAATCTATATTGGATTTATTCAATTCATTTCTCCAATTACTACATTTATTTCCAAGAAATTTGATAACGAAGTTTGCTATTTATGGCAAATAGAAGCATTAATACACAGAAAGAACACACACACATCTATATGTACTTCTCAAAAGTCTTGCGTAATGTTTTAATACATCTTGATATCTCTAAAGGGTCCCAGATCATTTGTTCGAAAACGTATAGGTGCCATGGATCCTGCTACATACACTACTTGATCCATCACATTACATACTGTTCGATGAAAACTCTAGCGTTCCTTATTTCTTCCATACGTAAAAACCTTTCTAATCGGATATTAAACTAAACCTCAATAAATAAATAAGTAAAACAGAATCTCAATTCAGTAAAGAAAATATGGGTCCATTGAAGTGTCATCCAATTTTCATGTTATATGGATCAATTAAAGCAATTCCTCTCCCCGCAAACAGTGAAAAACATAACCTTGTTATTTCGGTATATAGTGGACATTTTAATAAAAAAAAAATCTATTTAGAGTAAAAAACGTGATACAACATTTCCAGTGTGGAGTCTACAAGCTCCGAAATTAATTGCCAAACAGCTAAGTTCCAACTACAAAGGGCATTTATCGTTACTGTCATTTATCGTTATTTAAAAGTTATTGTTATACCCCCGATAGAGTACACTATGAAAATCCCAATATCTACATTTTTTTTTAAATGGTGTGATTCACATTCATCGCCCCAAACGTTTTCGCAAAAACAAAAGCCCTTAAATATTTTGTATTGTCCATCTTTCGTCTATCTATTTCCAAATTCCCTTCACTTCATTTCTTATATCAGAACCAGCTTAAAAGATATTTGATTCCCATTTAGGTAACGACCCACTTTAGATAAGATATAGAAGTGGCATTCTCCTAATTTGACATCTCTTTTCAGTGTATATATTGATTAATAAGTGACATGTATGAAAAAAAAATATGCTATCTTCAACATTTTATAGAAAATTGTGTGTAGTAACTGGAAAATAAAATACAGATTAGCAAAAAAAATTTAAACATTAAAATATATTTCATTGAATTATAAAAATGTGTATATAGGATTCAATAATTTATTAATAGTTATGGCGCATATTTTACCAACAAAACTTGCAATTATAAAATATTTTTGAATGCGTTAATAAGTTAATTAAAATTCATGCTTACCGTGCATCATGTTCTGGCTTTAACTTTTTATTCTTAAAAACTTATAATCTGAAAAATAAATCAAATATGTTACTAATATATTAACATGACTAAGGAAAAAAATTAAACTTGATTTTGAAAAAGATTCAAAAACATTAAACGCAAAACAAAATAGCATTTTAAGTATTAATTTTCTTGATATTTGTATGCACCTAAAAGAGAAATCTTTTTGTTTGAAGTGGTCTAATTGAAGAGAAGAAAATATTTATAAGGACCAGAATATTAATTAAAAATCTGAAATTGAATATGCATGAAGAAAATTAGATAGTAAATTAAATAAAGTTCAGCTAAAAGACACTCATTAGATTGCAATATAGGCAATGTTATTTCATCGAATAAAAAAGAATCAGAAACAATCTGATGTTATTCAGCTTTAACGTAATGAGTAATCATTCATTGATCAATTGTGCATTTCTATTAACTATCAAAAACAATCGTGCTAGTTAAAATATCCTGTTTCACCTCTCAAATAACGAATCAGAAAATGTAGCAACAACTCTTTTGATTATAGTGAAGAGGATATTCAATTATTTCCGACAAATAAAAAATATTGTGTGGAATCAAATACTACTTTAATTCTTTTATTATTATTATTATTTTGGCTCTGTAATTTAAATTGAAATTATTTATATTTGCAAATCTTGTGATAGTGTTAAATATTTATTCCGTAAAAAGTGTTTAAAACTGAAACACTTTAAAATAAGCTCAAGGGAAAGAAGCGTGAAGTTTTCAAAAAATATGAAAAATTAGCCGATATTTATAGATTTTAGATTTGAATGTCTATTATCAAATTACAGATTCAGTAAGGAAAAAAAAATATTCAAAAAAAATTTTCAGAACATTAGTTTCTGTTCAAATATGGTATAATATTTACATCAAAATATTTGTAGAGAAATAGGTTGATTCGCTACCGGACCGACAAACTCGCAAGGTGCAAACTTGCAGAGATGAATGCAGGAATCACATAAGAATGCAGGATCGTAAATGCCACAATTGCGAGCTAAGGTCCAAAGAAATTGAGAAAAGAACAAAAACACCAACACATTAATGGAGCACAAAACAGTTTTTGAAATGTTGTACTAAAATAAGTGTTCAAAATTACGACCAGAATTCGTCTGTCAGGCGAGAGTACTTATGTTGATTTTGAGTGCTACGATAGTAAATAATCAGAACTATCTTCCAAATATTTTCACCAAATACTTTTAGTTTCCAATGGAGATATTTCATTTGAATAATATGCATGTGTCTTCAAGATTGAATATCCACTGAAGAATATTTTCATTGAGTTACTGCTAAGAGGGCAGTAGAAAGAATGACAAACAGTATAAAATAAACATGGATATTTTTCGCTGGCTGGACTTTCCCTGGATACCTATAAAGCCATACAAAGCCTATCCGAAATTTTTACTGCTTAGTAGGTGTAGTCGTTAGAAAGACTCCCTCTATTTCTTACTCCAGCAAAATCAAATGTAATATATTCTAAATAATTCGAAATTATCTTTTTTTGGTTCACAAAATGTAATCATTTTTTTTAATGGTACAATAATTTTGCTAACTTCCTTTAATAAATTGGACAATGCAGTTAATTAACGTTTTATTATTGTGCTCATGTATATCATAGCTATAAAATTTCAAGAACACTTAAAATCCACTTTTCTTCAATAAAGACAATTAATTTAAGTTTTATAGAAGATATATTAAATAAATAAAAAATGTAGTAATAATAAATCTGTGAAAATAATTGCTTTAATACATCTTTTTGTCAAACGAATTCTCAAAATATATAACGGTGTTACTTTAATATAAAACATCTATTACGGTAATGAACATTAATTTCGCTTTAAGTTCCAAACCTATCTCTCTAACAAATGCTTATAGGGAAAAAAAGAATTCAGGAAATTATAATTTAAACCACTTACATATATTTTGCAAGTATAGAAATAGAAGGAAAGATTTTGTTCTCAAGCAATGAAGGAGAGTATCAACCAGTGGCTAAGTACCACTGTATTAATGATACGGAGTCCAAACATGTTAATACAGTCCCACTAACAGGGCTCCCAAATCTAAAAAAGGACCCCGGAGGAATTTTTATAACGAGCCCTTTCAGAGCTAGCTACGCCAGGGATATTGACGTATAGAAAATAACACGTATTCATTCAAAAATCTACTATTCCCAATGTCATGATTAAAAAAGAACTGTGTTAAAAACATAAAAAAATCTGGCTGCATAAAAAAATATCAGCTCATAATAGTAGACATATTTTCAGTCTAGCAACAAAGCAATGTCACACTTGATACGTAAAATAACAATAGATTAGTAACTAGTTTCTTGTAACTGTTTGACAAATATATATAATATATATGTGATGAATCCCCAACCCTTTACCCGTGGTGTGGTGTGGTAGTTAGGAGAGGGGGTGCCAGCTCAGGTGTCATCCACGTCACTTGACCATGATTCAAAATTACGTGGTCCGTCTCCAAAAGCCCTCGTGTAGCTGAACAGTGCGACGTAAATATTCACTCACTCACTCCCCAACCCTTTAAGTGTCAGTTGGGGTAAAACCTACCAGAACAACTCAACCCGCCTCCCGCATAAGGACTTTGACTTTTACTCCGGCAAACTTACGAAGAACCACGTGAGCGAACGAGGCACTGGCTTCTGATCGACGCTGAAAATACGACTCGTTTTGTCATGGCTTGGAGTACAGACTACTTTGCTGAACATTAAAGATAAAATATAATACGATAAATGGCTGCACGTTGAATTTCTCCTGTCATTCTAAGAATTACTCCAATACATGATTATATATATTCATGTCGAATGCATCTATTATTTATTTATATCTTTAAAATGTATATCCGAGAAAAAAAAATCATTTGCGGAGTACATGATTAAATGAACTACAAGAGCCACTGAAGGGAATTACAGGAAAAACCAGAATTTAGGAATGCAATTTTAAAAAAATGTATGAATGTTAAAAATTAAGAAATACGTCTGAATTGGTCATTAACCAGGTCGGCAATAACTACTACTGGGATTATTTAAAACATGACTCATGAGTTTTAAAATATGTAGATTGGAGGGCAGTATTTCACTTTGACGTGGAGTGCATTTTCATACCTAAGAAAATACTTTTGACAAATAATTTAAAATGAAATGAGAAATCGGAAAACTATTAAAGGATGTTTTACGGAAGGCTTAAGCCCATGGAAAAATTTTTTTAAGGAGAAAGAGGAATAGATTTTTTTAAAAAGGAGTTTTTTCCACTCATGCATATAAATTAATAAGGGATTAGTTAAGGAGATATTTTCCCTTCTCTTTATAGGACACAATAAAGAAAATATAATATGTTTTCCTCTTGCAGTTTTATACAATGTTAGGTAATATTCATCTTATTTGTATTCTTTCATAACATGTGCATAAGTTTAAGAGTTACAAAAGAAAATACGTAATAATGAAGAAGTTTATAGTGCATAGTATAGAGAAACACGATAATCTTCGTAAGATACGAAAATCAACTTATTCAGAAAATTTTGTCTAGGTAAGCATTTAATCTTATAAAATTATCCATAGCTCTTGTTTCTTTCTGAAATCGCATGTATGAATTGCCATTCAGTGTGGGTTATATAATTTTTTAAAATCCTGTTTTAACGAATATGATCATGTTTGAATGTCATGAATATGATCATGATCATCTGTAAGTTTGGCAAACAAAAATATATAAATAAGAGGATTATTTTGATTAAAATTAGATAAAGAGAGAGATCCTACACATAAAATGAAATTTTTAAAATTCAACTCCATAGGACCCTTCATTGGTTAGCACAATTCTACATTTAAAGTAATACATTCAGCAATTGGCAGCCCACGAGAGATGTAGGCTTATATACGACTATATATAGGGAGCGCATTTTGCCCAACATTCATCGGTTCGTACGTATTTATATCACTCAAGTGAGAAAAGACCTATATGTTTCACATATTTTAAAAGGAAAAAATTCAAAATCATAAGCACGATGATTGTGTATACATGATTTTCCACTTTCTGATATTTCTACACTAAGATGATTGATTGAATATTAACGTCGCACTGTTCAGCTACACGAAGGCTTTTGGCGACGGACTACGTAATTTTGAACCGTGGTCAAGTGACGTGGACGACACCTGAAATGTCACCCCCTCTCCTAACTACCACACCAACGGGAGGACGTTTCAGCTCTCGACAGATTTAACGTGCATCCCCTACACGGCGGATCTTTAGTGGTACTGGGCTCGAACTCGTGACAAGGCAAGCCACGGTCCGATACCTATACCACTCGGCTACCGCGGCCACTTTCTACGCTAAGAGAAGCACAACAAACTTCGTTTATAACCACAATCAGAAGACTATGACACAGTATCATACTTGAATTCCAAGTCTTCGTAGAGAATTTTAAGACTTTAAAAATGTAGTTAGTGTACGTCAAAACCTATAATTGTCATCATAATACGAGGTGCTTCACAGTCTTTGATTTAAAACTCTAATTACTTCAGGGCAGGGCTTACCAACCTTTTATCGTCGTGAACAGGTCAGCGTTTGATAGTTTTACCGAGGTTCGCTGGTGAGGCGGACATTGATTGTTTATATTTTAAATTGTTTTGATTTAGTAATTATAATTGCATTTAAACACGAATTCAAAATTAAACATACACCAAAAAATGAATATCAAGTGTGATGTAACATTTTAACTATTTAGGACGCTAAATCAATGTGAACCCTGAGGAAATTTCTTCACAACTAGAAGGTCCCATCTGAGAGTAATAGGAGGCAATGATCGCCGGAGTATAATGCTCAGGTCAAGTTTATTCTGTTGCTTTGTTTCGATTGCTGTCGTTTACAGAGAACCCGATTCACACAGATAAGTTGGCGGAAATGGCAATAGGAAAAGTCACACAACAAAAGAAACTCACCGCAATAAATAAAATGTAAATAACTTAATGTTCCTTGAGAGGTCTGGTACCATTCGATTCACGGATCGGAGATTGAGGACTACTGCTGTAGGGAACAAATGAATGAAAAAGGGCATATAGCGGATAATTCGGTGTGAATTTATTCGTCATAATTGTTTCGTAATTCCAAGCACCTGTTTTATTCTTTTCATATTAAAGCAAGTGTTCTATTAGCAACTAATATTCATAATGTACCATCTAATCAACAAATTGATGGGAGGACACATTAAAAAAAATGCGAAGTTTTTCAATGACATGCATATTCTTCATCATAGATTAAAAACTACTTAAAAATTATCATTGACATTGTTTAATTAAAGCAGTATTAAAATGTCTGACGCGAGCAAATTTAATATATGCTGCATAATTTCATTAAAAAAAATGATTTTCGTATAAGCGCTGACTTGAAACTATTTACGGTAATTACCAGTAGATTGCAACAATTATTTTTACTATCATTTCAATCTAATTTGAGATTAAAATTCGAAGGAAAAACAGGCATTTTTTTAAAATATATTTTACCTATATTTCCGTAACATTTTTGTAAATATTATTATGGTTGGTTTAAACTAATATATCATTCTTGGATTCTTGATGATTCATCCCATGATTCAGACTACATCGATAACAGCTGATACTTCCTTCACACCACTAGAAATTTAAAACCCTATTCTATTCAATACGTAGAAACACACACACACATTTAATTGCATAATAGTGTAACAGAATCAAAAATGACACAGCCCTTGCATAATGCTCGTGGTGTATAGGTGGTTTCTTTTAGATCAGTGATGGAAAAACTTATGAACGAGTCATCCCGAAAAAAATGGTTCTTTTTAATTTGGTATAAAAAACAATAAATTTTCAAAAGTAAAGCATCTTAAAACTCTTCAATACGTATAGGTTGAATCTGTAGCCACACACACATTTGTTTTATGTATGAAATTAAAATGTAACTACAGTTTAATTTTATGCTTTTTTTATCATGGGAGATTCAATTGTTGGCGCATGTAAAAAATTCTTTTAATCAATTGCTATATAAATTCTCGCAACTAAAAAGAGTATATCACCCATTTATATACATTTAAAGAGACAAAAATTCAACATTTTTTGCACTATTGTTTCAAAATTTGAGGCACAACGCATAAGACTCATAAAGGTAAGTATGCTCCACAAATCGTAAATTGCCTATCATTGTCTTGTATCAACATGTATAGTTTTGTAGACTAGCTTTTCTCAAACAGTGGGGCGAGCACCCTAGGGGACGTGATAACTCTATAGGGGGCGCGCGAGCATATTGAAAAGTCGAAAACAAAAGATTTAAAAAAATTATTAATTTACTGTAAGTGACAAAGGGCACTGCGACATAATAAAAAATAAAATACGCATTTACACTGATACAATACACTTATAAATGTATCAGTCTACACAATGTATTTTATATAATGAATTTAACAATACTAAGTTAAGAACAAGTTTGATAATTACCAGTGACCCTATGGGTTTGTGTGTGTATTAAAACTTATCTTGATAATTTGTCCGGTATATAATTAATCCCTTAATTGCCGAATAAAAGTTACGCGATTCGCTCCCCCAATGCCTCCTTTTTCCACTCTGCTCATACGTGATGTTTTTGTGTGGGGCGGAGAAAAGGGATAAATAAGCAAATCCTTTGAAATAAGTAAATTCTTCGGAAACACTGTCAAAGTCCTTTTATTGCATTCCAAAGCTTTCGGAATAATTTCATGGATAGCAGTGCAAAGAAAAGATTGTACCTCGCGAAAGATGTACATATTCGTCCAGAAAATTAACGCTTTGGCTGAGCGAGGCGTTTATATACGCCGGTGGCATTTAAGAGGCTAAAGTCGCACTATAGCTTAGTGTCAAATTATAGTATTATTTTCAATACATTGTTATTGTATGGAGGGGAGGCACGCAATGAAACTTATGATTGGATATTGGGTCGTGAATATTGAACGTTTGAGAAGCACTGTTGTAGAGAATTATTGTTTAAATATTTTTATTCAAGTCTGGCATTTAACTTTTTATGGATATAAAAAGCAGTTAATGCGAAATTTGAACATCGTAAGCAGGCTTAAAATAATTCAGATGTCAGAATCGTGAATGAGTTCATAAAGGAAAAATATTAATGGAATATAAAGTATCGTATTTACTCGAATCTAAGCCACACTTTTTTCCCCCAAAGTTAATGCTACTGAAAGTTGGGTGCGGTTTACGAGCAAAATCGGAGGAGAAAAAATTCATTGGATGGGGCAATTAGAGCAATTGCAGGTTTATGTATGTAATTATAGGTTTATAATATTGGTAAAATAACTATTTATTCACTTCTTCGTAGTTCTCCTTTTAAATTTATTTTAATTTTATGAAATTGAATATCTCGATGAACTATTTTACACTATTTTTCATTTTTTGCAAGTTGTAAGGAGAATTTGGGGCGTGGCTCATAACTAATGACAGCTTAGAATTCAATAAATACAGTATTTCAAAATGGACTTTTTAAATTTAATATAAAAGGAAAATAGAATTATAGAAACATATTTCTATTTAACTTTTAAATAATCAAGAATGCGGTTAGAACGTAAGCGTATGGACTATTTGCGAGACAAGCAGACGCCAAGTAAGTAATCGCGTGATTCCAGCGTCAATAGTCGCACGTGTGGATTCATAGCGTTGGTTTTCCTATATGTTTGTTGACGGCATTCTTGTGTCTTAATTTTATCTAATTAAAAATATATGATATTATTATATTTTTTGCATTACTCTAGTATATATATTTGTTATAGGAAATATTTTTAACTCTTTTACACAATTTTTTTTCTTTTCTAATTTATTTATCTAATTAGATATTCGTTAGTGTTATCTTGGATATTTATTTATAGTTCTTGGTACACTTAGATATAGTTCTTAGTTATTTTAGTTATTAATTAATTTTGTAGTTATTTTTATTTCATATTTTTTTCACAAGAATGGCTCATAGTATAGGTTCGAAACCGCTTCTTTTGAAAAATTTCACACAATTTGCACGAAATATTAAATTACAGTGCGAAGTTTTCCAGTCCCACTGGAAATCGAAGTGTTGCTGCGAATGTGTCGAAAGGATTAAAATTATTCAACGATAAATTCGTAAGCAAGATATCATTTACTGAGCCTGATTGCTTAGTGAATGATGATATTTTTATTCAAGGCTTTTTGTTAAAGCCGAAATGAAGAAGAGAGTGGTGTACAAACCATCTTTTCTAATCAGAACAACTCTTGTCAGGTAAGTTATAAATTATTTTGTTTTAATTTAGGTACTTTTTTTGAAACTATTATATATGATTGCCTTACTATTTACTCTTTTATGCTTTAATGTAAATCATTGTTTTAAAATACAAAATAGGATGCTATGTATTAACATTGATAGTTATAATTAAATGATAAGTTGATTCCAAAAGATAAGAATAAATATGAATGGGCTAATTTATATTTTTAATAGCTACATTATTAGTGATAAGTTTATAGTTTGATTCTTATTTTTTAGAATAGCATTGAATATCAATTGCATTGTTTTCTATTTTAATGAATATGCATGATTAAGCTTTTTTTAGTCATTCTACAATTATTGCTATTTATGAGTAAATCCTAATTTGATTCCAACACATTAAAACTAAACGCAAGAAATGCCAAACCATTTTGAAAAAGAAATGTAATTTTTTCATTTAAAACTTCAATTAAATAAGGAGTAATATTGTGTGTAAGCATTAAGATTCTCCAAAATTGTAAGTAAATTTTCTTATGAGGCATAATATTTTTAATTCAAGTACTTTATGACGTGTTTTTATAAACTGTGTGTGTGTGTTTTTTAATTTTTATTTACTTGAAACTTTCATTCACATGATTTATTTATTTAAATTTTACATTATGGTCTTTACTTAAAATAAGAGAATTTAAACTGAGCTGTAAATTAACTTTGGTATAAATTTTTCAAAATGTATTAGTCAGTAGGCTGATATGTAAATACCGAAAACTTAAATGAATTTGCAATCTAATTTTAAAATTTATTTCTTTAATATTTATTACTTTTTTTTAACTTTATGTTATAAGTGCAACATGCACTTGTCCTGCTGGAGGCACTCCAGCATTTTGTAAGCGTGTATTTGCATTACTTCATGCAATCAATGATTACATAACAAAAAAATTGTATGAAGCGCCAATGGAAAGATTCCAGACTTGGCACCAGCCGAAACCAGTTAAAATGGTTCCCCAAACAGCTGAAGAAGTATTTATGCTCGAACCAGCATTAGTAGAGAATGAAATTGGGTTTGATTTCCCGCCTAATCTCTGCTATCCATGTTTTTAATAAATTTGGATTTTTTTAAAGGAAATTGGAAGAAAGTTTTGTTTCTGCAATTGTGTTTCTTTTTGGAGCTATTGCATCCATATGCTGCACAGTATGTCATTTCTGAAAGTAAAAAAAAAAAGAATAATTAACTATACGAGTTTAAGAGCAAGATAGCCGTAAACAAATGAAGCCGTATGCACGTGCACGAGAGCTAACTGGAATCATCTGATCGTGACGTCACATAAATTTAGTCCATTGGACATCATACCAAAAATAATATTTGAAAAACTTTAACACGCTTCAAACTTTAAGATGGATGATTTGATTTTAATTTACATCACACTGGGCAGTAGGAGGAGGATCTCTCAATTTTGTCAAGTCTCGTCAAGTGACGAGGACGAAACCCCCGTCTTTTATCTTCCACACCATCCTAAAGTGAGATTTTAGTCACTCGAGCACCTCTACAAGGCGGGTCTTCAGTTGCGCTTACTTATGTTTCGTTCCCGCGATTTGACGAGCTCACGACCATTCGGCTGCGGAAGCCTCGTGAGATTAGGAACGTGACATTTTCTGATGTGAATGATTAAAGTACGAGAATCTGATAAATAATATTTACAATGGAAAACGTTTTTTAAATTTATTTAGTGGTATGAACATTCCATTGCGTAGTCAAAACTTATTATAACGCAGTAAATTAATACACATTTTAGTGTCTTTGAAATAAAACACACCGAAAGACGTGAAAAATACTCTTGAAAATGTTCTTTTTCAATTCCTACGAATAGCTCATATATTCCTACTATTAGCTCATATATTTATTTATTTATCTTCATGGAATTTTCAATCGCTAATAAAATACATTTTAAAGCGCTCAATTAAGCTTAAATTTTAAATACATGATTATTTTGGATGACAATACAGTAATTTAATTATAATTAATTAACAATTACAAATACAGCCACTTTGACATCTTTTTTGGTGATTTAGGCCCGCGACTTGTGTCATAACAAAATTTTTTTTTTTTTTCCTCACGTGTTAACCCTTTATCTACCGACGGTACTTTTAAGTACCACTCACTTTAAAATTACATAGAATAGTCATTTTTACGAATACTCTGATGATACTTAACAGGAATATTCTTTGAAATTCACTCTTCCAAGATATATGGCAGCACGGGTTCTATGACGAGTATTTTAGTGGGGAAGGTGGATAGTTTTATACCCGAAATTGTGCGTTCTCAGCTGACGGTGTTTTTAGTGGATTGCAAAGATTGTCATTTTATTCCGAAAAAATAGTTAATGTCAAAAGGTAAGTGTCTTATTTTTTTTGTATGTTAATGGAGACCTTAGGAAACGTTTTGACTATTTATTTTAATTGAACAGTGTATAATTAATCTTACAGTTGAATATCTTTAATTAATTGAATATCTTTAATTAATTAATAATTGAAACTATTTAATTAATTAATAATGTCACAAAATTGAGTATTTTGTTCATGTATATCCCTTAAATTTCACTATAGTGATTCAAAAAAAATATTGCATGAAAAAAACTGCAGTAAATCATAATACGGTAGATATAAAAGGTTAAAACATTCATTTGAACCAAAATTTTATATACACGATTGTTTTGAATGACAATAAGATACTTTAATGATAATTAATAAAATATAATTACCACTTAATGTTGTGATTCCGTCATATATTTATACATATTTATATTAATTGTAACTATTTAATAAAAAGTAGCTAAAATAAAAATTTTCTTTGTTGATCTAAGTAGGAATTGTCTTACAAAAATTATTTTTAATTTACTTATCTTGTTGAAAATATCTTTTAATGACAATAAGAGTATGCATGGATGCATAAACTTAAAAGATAATATTAACTTTGCTAAAATAACCTTTAACCCGCGGTCACTCGCGCCTGTTTTTTTCCCCGTCTTTCTCGCGGGTGTAAAAGAAACCCCAAACATTTCACGTGTATTTAATTATGAAAATAAAATTAAGTCATTATGATACATATTTATAAAATACAAGATATTTTTTGTATTATACAAATAAAATTATTACATTTATTTCATACAAATGAGACTAACATTCATTTAAACTAAGCACATACAAAATTTTCATTTTAAAACACATAATTTTATATTTTTTCATAAACCAGTATATATATAAAACATATATACCAGTAATAAATATACTTTATAATTAATGAGATAATATTAGTAGAAAGTAGAAAAATAATATTTTAATCCTTTTCCAAACATTCAGGGCAGACTGTATACAAATGCTCAACTTTTCGCGGTAGTTCTCAGCCCCCCAGATAAACTTTTGAATGTCATTACATTCCCATCGTTCGAGAAAGATGGATTGCATCAGGCCTGAAGGTTCAATGACCTAAAATGTGCAGCTACAGAAAAAAATCGTAGTTCTGTGCATTCATTTAGAATCCTGGGAGGATTTTCTTGTTGCTGGGGTGTACAGAACACCCCGCGCGGGTGATCGTGGGTTAACTAGGAAGGAAAGTAAGAAATTTCATGGAAACAAGTTTATCTTGTATTGCTAGCTGAAGTACCCCTTCTTTAAACGGGTTAAATTTTATAAAATAAAAATATATTATTCCTTACAAAATAGCTTAATTTTAAGGAGAGTAAAACAAGGTACAAAACAATGTATAGAAAAACGTAAAGTAATTTTTTAATGTGAATGCACTTATTTATCCAGAACGCTCCTTAGGGGCCTATTTTCGCAAACCACCTATTGCGGTGGATCGCTACTCCATGAAAGGAGCGGTCCTACCAAATTTTATATCTGTAGAGGTGTAATAGTTCAAAAACCTGAATATTTTTCTATAACGCCCTAGTTAATTGATTCTAGTTAAAATGGGAATCATGGATGGAAGATAAGAGGGCTACCGCACCATGTACTAACTTCTCTCCTTGATCGTACCGAGTCTTAATTCTGAGTTTCAACGGCACGCATTTTGTACACTTTCTTTTATAATGTATAATTATTATCAACAAGTAATACAAAACGAAATTTTTAAGTTAATTCCTACTTCATTAGAAAAATTTATTGCTGCCATGTGTTGCAGACAAATATAACTTTGCCAGAAATAACGCAGATTAAATTTAAAAAATAAAAATTAAGGGAAAAACAATTGAAAAAGCTGTATTGACATCAAGAGTCAGTTATTACAAGTTTAAAAAAAATGCATTTGAACTTGAATGGATGAATAAAAACTATTTCATTAACGATTGAAAATTTGAACAAGATAATCTATCTATTTATCGGTAGAAGGAATAGTAAAAGAAAAAAACAAAAACCCCTGATTTAAATTACGAAAAAAAAAAAAAAAAATTTGTTCAGTAATGAGATAAAAAAAAAATTTATTTTTTTTAAACAAAAAAAACTAGTTTTGAATCGCACATATTCGAATTCACCATTAAATCTGTTAAAGGTTATATACGAGATCACACATCTGGGACGGCAACAGAGCTCCAAAATATCACGCCCGAGTATTACGCGAGGTAATTTTTTTTAGTGCATATTATTGTTTTATGCCAAAATACATAACGGAAGAAGTTTATTTCCACTTCATTTCTTAGTCTTTTTGCGTAATGACGACAACTTTTTTACTGAAATAATCAAAATAACTTGGTATCTAAAGGGTTAAATAAGACACTAGTCAGAACGATTCTTACAAAGATGTTAGGTAATCTTCCTGGAAAGAAACGTTGAAGCTAATAATTCACTTCAAACTCATTTCAACATTCTTAATAACTCTGTCGGGGAACGAAAACATATTAATTTCTGCATGTTTTTTTGGAAATGGCAAATCCATTTTTCCCAAAAGCCCTTATTAACCTATTTTATCTCACCATCCTATTTAGAGGACAGCTGAAAAACATGTGAAAATCATTATTTGTATGTATCGAATATTTTGATAGTTGGAATATGTAATGATATGCATTAGCTTTTTCCAGCGTGAGTTATGTGACTCTCACCCCCCTTCCTCTAGAGTGAGTGAATATTGACGTCGCACTTTTCAGCTACACGAGGGCTTTTGGCGATGAATCACGTAATTTTGAACCATGGTCAAGTGACGGGAACGACACCTGAGCTGGTACTCCCCTCTCCTAACTACCACACCACACCAATGGGAACACCCTCAGGGGTCTCACCTTCTTTAGGTGAGTACGGGTTTCACGCTCCCGAGGTAATCCAGTGATCTTTTTTCCCTACTTTCTCCAGCTTTTTTTTTTTGGACATTTGTTTGCTTTGGGGATAGTTTTCGTTTATGGTTTTTTGTGATAAGATATCACTGTTTTCTGTATATAAATAACCACCAAATATTGTTTTCCTTTTTTGTTCTATAACGTTGCTTACAAAAATATAAAAATCCGAAAAAAATCATAAAAGATACGTTTTTAAAAATTTAAAAAAACACCATATTTTTGATAACATAATTTGGTGCATACCTAGTTCTTAGGTCTAGGGGTCTCAGTACCACCCTCTTAGCCTCTCCCGCGAGGGATACTATTTGGGCAATGGAATGGACCCCTGCGAGGAAGGGTATGTGACAGAGGAGTTGCGTGCGTCGTCGATGACTCTGCCTAAAGCGGTCCCAGAGGTCGAGGACCTTGGTTGCGGCTAGGCTGCGGGGACTCATTCATATCGAGAAATCCTCCTTGGCTTTGGCCTTGGACCGTACCCGGTAGCACGTTATGGGGGTTTCCTCAGTGTCTAGCTTTGAAGAATCCTCCGACGGTTACACTTGGCACGTCAGAAAAGTGTGGGAATTCGGGGCCTGGCGGAGGCCATGATGGAACTAGAAGGAATGCGTGGCAGCCAAATAATGGAGACAAATAAAGGAAATAGCGTTTTGCCTCCTATGAAGTCAAATAAAATATTGCCTTTGCCTCCTTTGGCTGCGCCATCTACAGGAGCCATTTTGCATCCTGTATTGAAAAGCATCTTGTCCTCCTGGGCTGATTGTGTCGATCACTCGACCCCATCAAATCGTCTGAGACAGGGTGAAGGCCCTGTATTACCCAACCCTAACGTTGATACTATTGCAGCGCACACAAGAATTTTACTTATATCCTTACCAGACAATGGTATGTTAACAAAGTCGCCATTTGCCATCAATAAAGCTCTAATGGGAATAGGTGGTCAGCCTAAATCTGTAAAACGTTTAAGATCCGGTGACCTACTAGTCGAAACAAGCTCCACTTTACAAACAAAGTCGTTTCTACTTGCCAAATCATTTCTAAATTCTTCAGTTAAGATAAGTCCGCACAAAACTCTTAATTCCTGCAGAGGTGGAATTTCAGAATCTGATCTGTTGACCACCCCAGAAACAAAAATCCTCGAGGGATTTTCTGATCAGGGTGTGATCCAGGTTAAAAGAATAACAATAAAAAAAGATTCTTCTTTTGTTCCAACAAAACATTTGATTCTAACTTTTAATAGACCTAAACTATCCACAACAATTAAAGCCGGATACCTAAACTGTAAGATTTGTCCATACATTCCGAATCCTCTGCACTGTTTCAAGTGCCAGAGGTTCGGACATTCACAAACTTCTTGTCGTGGACAACTGACTTGCTCTAGATGTGCGTCTGCTGGACATTCTTCTACTGACTGCATTCTAGAGCCAAAATGCATTAACTGTTCACAGTCCCATCCATCTAATTCTAAACTATGCCCTAAATGGAAAATAGAGAAGAAAATACAAGAAATCAAAACTAACAATAATCTATCTTACATAGAAGCTGGAAAACTAATACCCCCTCAGATATCCCAAACATATGCCCAAGCTACTAAATCTTCACCAATATCCGTTACAACGCAGACAGATGAAAGCACCAGTAAAATAAAATATCCACCTTTAAATTTTCTGACACCGCTTTCATCTCCACCAAAACAAAATATATCGCTATGTTCTCCTGCTGTCACCACATCATCCTCAACCCAAGTACAGCTCTTGCCATCCATCTCTTCAATAGCATCTACAGTATCGAATCTCAGCCACCAACTTTCCCATGTCTGATGCAAAAAGAAAACTAAGAACAACCATCACCAAGCACGCTGGCCCCGAAAGATGGGAAAAAAAAACAGACTTAAAAAAATATAAAACCTACGACGAATTTAAGGAAAAACCCTGAAAAAAATATACCTTTGAAGATAGTGAGGGAAAAAGATCCCCTCTATAAACTATCTCCCGTCTCCAAAAGATCTCGGAGACAGAAAACGTTTCAAGCCTCGGATGAGAAGGACACAGACGCTAATCTGTCTGACACGCATTACGTCACAGATCTGGCATCCGAGGAACATGAGAGCCTTTTACAGGCTGATTTTAAACAAGTGGCAACTAATCCCTTGACAGGGCCCCTTTCGCCAAGTTCTCCCCAAAAATAACTTCCCTTATTTCGAGGAACTGTAGTGGCTATAGATCACATACCGATGACGTAAAAGAAATTATACGTAAATATCATCCCGTGTGTGTAGTACTTCAAGAGACCCAACTTCTTGAGATCTTGTCACAACAAAAGATACGTCAGTATGGTTGGGTGCGGAGAAGAAGACACGGAAAGTCTGCATCTGAAGGCGCATGTATTTTCACATCCCTCGATGTACCATCCAGTGCTCTCCCACTCCGTACGTCATTGCAGGCTGTAGCCGTGAGATTTCATTCCACGAGCCTTACCACAGTCTGCTGCCTTTACTTGCCACCTAATACTGTTATCCACCAACAAGACTTGAACAACCTGATTGATCAATTGCCAGCAGCTTTTGTCATACTAGGTGACTTTAATGGACATAGCACTCTTTGGGGTAGAGTTAAGACCAACCCTCGTGGCAGACAGATTGAACAGTTACTTCTGATCACTGTCTCTGCCTGCTCAATCACGAGGAACCAACGTACTTCCACGAACCCACACGATCATTTCACACATTACATTTAGCCATTTGCTCACCCATACCTGTATTAAATTTTTCTGTTGGAAAGGACTTATATAATAGTGATCACTTCCCTGTTGTCCTTTCTCACGATTATGATAAGAACCTTCCCACCTACGTATTCTTATAATCGTGCAGACTGAGCCCTTTTTACACAGTTGGTTGTAATCACTGATGCAATGGTCAAGACAGAAAGTGTTGATATTGCTGAGCAAGAAGTCACCAATGTTTTAATCGCTGCTGCTGATTTGTCAATACCAAAGAATTCGAGTCATTCATTTCAATATTACAAACCTTGGTGGAATGCAGATTGTCAGACAACGTATAAGAACTAGCGGAAGTTATGAGGAATTTTTCGCAGATACCCCACTACGGAGAATCTGTTGGCGTTCAAAAAAGCAAAAGCTAATGCTCGCAGAGTAAGGCGTCATAGTCAAAGGGAATCCTAGATTCGATATGCGTCTTCACTCACTTCGTCAACGTTGAATAAGCAATTATGGAGAAAAGTCAAGACAGCAAATGGTTTATATCGGGAATTTTCCTTCCCCATTTTACAAACATCCGACTCTGTCTTTTCTTCCCCAGACGAAATTGCTAATGTTCTGGGTGAAACTTTTCAGAGTGTATCTAGTACAGCCTCTTACAATTCTAGTTTCCTCAAAATTAAGAGGCGTGCAGAACGTACCCCGATAAACTTTTACGCTCGTTCCTTTTTTTCCATATAATTGCAACTTCACGATGACTGAGTTAAAAAGGCACTCGTACAAGCACACAATACAAGCCCTGGACCGGATGGAATCACTTATACAATGCTCCGTCATTTTAATCCTGACTCTCTAGGGAACATCCTCTGTTTGTTTAACAGAGTTTAGAAGAACGTGCAGCCACTGCAGCTGGAAAGAAGCCACTGTGATTCCAATCCCTTAAGCCGGGCAAGGTGGCAACAGATCCTCACAGTTACCGTCCATTGCTCCTCAGCGAGCTGCTTCTGCATGACCTTTGAACGTATGGTAAATGCTCGTTTGGTGTATGTTTTGGAGAAAAGTGTATCTCTTCTCTGCAGAGTGGATTCCGGAAGGGCCGATCCACTCTCGATAACATTGTATACCTAGAATCTCAAATCAGGGATGCCTTTGTTAAAAGAAACCATTTAGTTTCTCTTTTCTTTGACATAGAGAAAGCATACGACCGAACATGGCGTTATGGGATTCTCCGCAATATGTATGATTTTTTCTTAAGGGGAAATCTTCCCATTTTTATTTTTAACTTTTTAACTCTTTGTTATTTTCATGTACGCGTTGGTCACTCATCTTCTCATAAATTCATACAAGATCAAGGTGTCCCTCAGCGTAGCATTCTGAGCGTTACACTTTTTAATATTCATGAGCAGCATACTTCATCACCTCCCACCTTCAGTGCGAGGAATGCTTTATGTTGATGATCTTCAAATCTCTTGTCAAGATTCAGATTAGAGACTAATTGAGCGACAGCTGCAAAAAACTGTCAATCGATTAGTTAAATGGTGATTATTAAATCGATTAGTTAATTATCAAAATTGTCACTCGATCTATCTTTCCAAGAGCAGCTGTGCCCACTTTGCAGAAAGCGTAACCTACATCCAGAGTCTTCCATTCAAATAGGAAATTCCATTCAAATACCTGTAGTCAGTGAGACACGCTTCCTCGAAGTGATCTTTGACTGTAAATTGACTTTCCTTCCGCATGTTCTTTACTTGCGGAAGAAGTGTGAACGATCCCTCAACATCTTAAAAGTGCTGTCAAACACCATATGGGAAGCCGATAGTCTCGTTACTCCGAGTATATCAAGCACTAATCCTTTCAAGCTCGGACTATGGTTGTGTAGTGTATGGTTCTGCTCGTGCATCTGTTTTAAGACGATTGGACACAATACATCATTCTGCTCTGAGAATCATCTCTGGTGCTTTCAGAACTTCACCTGTCACAAGCCTGTATGTGGTATGCCATCAACCACCTTTAGAAATACGGCGGAGGCTGTTAAGTGCCAATTACTTTATTCGTGTGTGTGTGTGCCATGTGTGTTTCTTCTCATCCATTAAAACCCTTTTTTCTAGCCATTGGTCTCACTCGACTCTATGAAGCCCGTTCATTTTATATCAAACCTTTTTCGGAAAGAGCAAAACCTGTTCTAAATGACGCCCACTTAAATAACATAAATATCTAAGAAAATAATGTACTTGCTTTTCAAGCCTGGGACATCCAAATTTTTAATTATAGTAACCCTTTTTCAGGTTTTGACAAAGCAAGTATTGCTCATGTTATTTATCAGCAGATCTTTTCTTTCCACCGAAGTATTTTAAGTACATACCAATAATTTACAGGTTGGGTCAGACCGAAGGACGTGTTGGATGTGTTATTGTTTTTTAACGATACCATTATAAGTTTACGTTTCACCTACACAGTTATGTACATGACTTTAGTGCTGAATTGACTGCCCTGCTTGTGCACTTCAACATATATTGGTTTCCAGCTACCGTCATTTTTGTGTGTACACTAACAGCATGAGGGCTCTAGAATCCTTACACTCTTTAACAGAATGTAGACACCCCACTGTGATGGAAATACTTTTACTTCTACGAAAATTGGAAAGAAAGGATTTTGATATAATTTTTTCTTGGGTACCTGGACACGTGGGTAACCTTGGTAATGAACAGGCAGATAACGCTGCACGATCCATATCTGATCACATTCAGCAGCCTGTCTTTTACCAGGATTTAAAAACATCTATACAACACTATATCCATCATACATGGCAAGAGACTTGGGATCAACAGGTCATCAACAATTTACATAGCAGTCATCTTTCCACTGCTCAATGGACAGCGGTACCAGTACGAAGACAAGATGTTCTCTTGACTCGTCTTCGTATTGGGCCCACTCGTCTAACGCATAGACATTTGCTGCTGGGAGAGAGTCCCCAGTATGTGACTCTTGTCAATGTGACCCCTCTCCATTTTAAAGGAGTACAATAGAGAGTCAAAATATTCAGCCAAAAGAAACAACTTTTTTAAAACCAATCTTTTAACTTTGACTGATTTGGTCGGGGAAACTCCCCATCCAAATCTTTTTGCTTTTTTACGTTCAATTGCAATTTTACATGAAATATAATTTTCTTAAAGATTTTATTGTACGATTGGAATTGATTTATGCTTTTAATTTGATTTTTGATATTATATATGTATGTATGCATGCATGCATACATACATATGCATGTACTTTATGCATTTAAAAAAATACTTTTTCTTTTTTAACGAGTATTTGTTGCAGCTTAGCCGAAGTTGGCCCTTGCGCCATTAAAATTAAAATTCACTCACACCAACGGGAAGAAGTTTGAGCTCTCGACAGATTTAACATGCATCTGTCCCCTACAAACGATGGGTCTTTAGTAGTACTGGGCTCGAACTCGCGTGACAAGGCCAGGCACGATCCGATACCTTGACCACTCACATACCCCCACGACCAACCCTTCCTCTAGAAAAACTATGCTTATTCATAACATTTATGGGAGCAGTATTATTATCTATTTGAGGTTGCAGAATTCTTTTTCAGTTTACTTTGGGCACTTGGCTGCTAATTGTTTACGTCATAGTACTTTTTTCGTTATGATCCCGATGGTTAATTGAAGCGATATTATTCTTAGGTAAGTTTTTGCAAAATTATATATATATATATATATATATATATATATATATATATATATATAACAAAAAACAAATTACAAAACACGGCAATAATTAAAAATAGCTTAGAAATTGCCAGAGTTACTAAAGATGTGTTAATTTTTTCCATGAATGGCTTTGACTTCGAGGACCTTTTTAATTCTATTGATATTGATGATATGATTCGGGTTCTACAGTTAATTTATGATAAATATGAGCTATATACTTCAATGAAAAAGAAATTCGATATTCTTGTTAACCTCGTATTAAAGAATTTCGTTGCATTTAATCAAGATCTTTATAAACAGATCAAGGATTACCTCAGGGGTGGTAGCTAGTAATTGTTTAGCGAACCTGTATTTTACATTTTTTTTGAAATTGACCATATTGTTAATGATTCTTTACTTGATTTATCGTTATATAGATAATTTAATAATTTTTTGGTAAAAATAATGAATATAACCAAATATTACATTCTACCTGACTATCTCAACCTCCTTAAAACAAACTTTAACTCTAATATGAGGTAGAATTCTTGGATTTAGATTTGCATCTAATTAACAATAATGTAAGTCAGTAACATTTTTGACAAAAGAGAGATTCTTTTAAGTTCCATATAAGGTAAAAAATTCCTGTAATGGAACAGTAACTTGCATTTATCAATTTACAGAAATGTTATTTTAATTTTTTATTTAGAAATGATAACAACTACCCACAAAATCGATAAATTTAATAATATCAAAAAATTTTTAAATATTTGTTTTGATCATGAATACCCTTTTAACTTTTTAAAGCATATTCATCCAAATATATTAGTCGTTTCTATTTTGTTTCCCAAATCCCCACACAACAATGGATTTCAAAGTCAGCATGTTAGGGGTTTCTTGAAAATATCATAACCTCATATCAAGTTTACATCTTTTTTCCCCACACATCTTAAAAATCACACATTTTTTACAACCAACCCAAAATTAGAACCAACAAATTTACATTTTAAATCAACCAACAAAGCCTACCAAAATTGATTGTCATCTATCTCGATACATCTATGCTCGTTAGTGTAAAAGGTAGTTCAAAAGATACGTTTTAGAGATACCCAAGACTCTTGATTCTCTTGGAAAGGGATCTTAAGTGGAAGATTTGTTTAATAAATTTTTTTTTTCTGCTTTAAAAATTGGGGAGAATTTGTTTCAGAATATTAATCAGTGGTTTTATCATACTCTCTGTGAGTTTTTTTATACTTTGAATTTTGTTCATTTTTATATACTTTGAATTTTTTTTATACTTTTTAAATTTTTTTTTCTTTTTTTTTGGTTTCCTACCGAGTTGCAAAGGGGAAGGTTGGCCCTTAAAAAAATAGTCTAACCCTTATTTCCTTTGTTTCATTCTGACTCGCTAGGTTCTTTTTTTTAGTTCCGTTTTATATTTTTTTGATCTTCATGTTTTGCTTTTATATTCTTATTGATTTTTTATGATTTACATTTTTTCTGGTTTTTTAAATATTATCAAATTTATTTTATATATATATATATATATATATATATATATATATATATATATATTTTTGTATTTTAACTGTCCTCTGTAAAGAGTAAGACGATACTCATGCGATTGATGCGTTCTTTCTCTATTTTAACAAAAGAGTAAAAGTAGTAAAAATTAATAAAACACTTTTAGTGCTCTCTCCCCCTTTTTAGTTATGTCAGTACAAAGATTTCTGAAGTTAGAGGAAGCATTAGAACCATGAAGTAGCTTAGATTCCGATGGGAGCGATATTGAAATTGCTGTGTTACCAGATGTCAATGAACTAATTGGCGAATATGAAGGGGATGAGAATGAAGTAAATACTGGTGAGATTGTTGTAAAATATGTTCATGGGACTTTTGAGGTTAGAAATAGAGATGGTTTCCAGGCTGAACCACCTACAAGCTCTAGTGTTTCGACATCAAAGAGAAGAACAAAATGCTAACAGACATCAGTTATTTTGTTATTTTGAATAAAGAATAAATCACCGCATTATCAAAATAGGAAACACAGGCTGATTTAACTGCAAGTGACTTGCTGAAGCAGATGAAAAAATGCATTGAAAAAAATAAAAAATCATAAGTTTTTTTCCCGTGAAGTTTACGATCTCATTATAAAGGGGGAAAATTTTTGCAGCAGATGTAATAAAAAGAACAAAAGTTTACGAAATACGTGTTTTTTTAGAATTTTGCTTCCCAATTGTTTATCCCTTTAAATAACTGTGAAATTATTTGGTCACAGGGGGACCGCATTACCATGGTGAAAAAAAGCCATGCCGTGAAACCGCTTCCAAAGGGTTTAAAAAATTTTCCTTTGTGGAAAAAATGGAACGGTAAATCAGCATGTCCAGGATCGATCCTTAACAAAGTAAAACCTTTTTATTCGCCTTACACAATTATAATTTGATTAAATTTGGAAGTTAGTATGAGGACACAAATATAAACTTAACGGGAAGATGCCGAATTTGATAAATTCTTAGAACAAATATTTGGGTGATGTGGATCCCCATGACCGGATGGCTGGACTATCCCTAAAATTGTTGGGGGAAAAAAATGGTTTCTAGCCACTTTTTTTATGTTTCCCCAATGGCCCGGGTAAAAAAGCCCAATAATTCACAAAATTCTCAACAAAGATGAATTCCTAATCTTGAAGGAGTTCGAAGAACTGCATCAGCAGTTTATCTAAAATAACTGTGATAATAATAAAAGGTAGACCTAGGATCTTGACTGCACCTTCTTCTGGTAAACAAGATATCCATAAAGATAGTCTTAGTCATTTTTTACTAAAGCTAGAAAAACAACGTCGTTGTCAAAGAGAGGGCAATAAAAAAAAACGAAATCACATACTGTGGCAAATGTGACAAGACGCTTTGTCACATTTGTTTTGGACTTTCCACAAAAATTTTAGAGTGAAATATTTTGTAAACAGGAAAGTGTTACTCAAATAAAATAAAATTAAGTACTCTGAAATAGCGTTTCATCATTGAAGAGAATCTAAACTCTGTACGTGTAAATTTTAGCGCCTTTATCCCAGTGTCCTATTTAGAGGATGGGTCAGATTTTTTTATATAAAATGTATAAATTTTTCAAATTTTTATATTTAATTTGTTTTGATGTAACTAAATTTAGAAAATATAATTCTACTCAAATTTGAATAAATTAAATAATTTGGGATAAAACGGGTTACAAAAAAATAACAGTATCTGCTCAACTAGCCTTCGTCAAGAATACGTTATCATATAACTGTAGCTATTGTAATACACAACAGGTTTTGAGTTATTAAATATTTAAATTTGTTAAGTCAGATATACAGTCACTCAAAAAAGTATTGGGACACTTGGCATGCATAATTTTAAAGCCTTGATAAAAAAAAATATTTATCACATTAAAACAAAAGGAAATAAGAAATATTTTGATATTTGGTGTACAGTATATAAGGAAATTTTATTAGTATTAAAAAACTATAACTTGATCTAGCTTTTCATATATAATTCAAAGGCACACTGAGGTCAAAAAAGTATTGGGGCAGTTTTGAAATGAGAAATTTAACAAATTTACAGCGCATCAATAGAATTTATTTTTACACCACTTTTTTTAGACAAGAAGTGTTTAAACATAAATGTTTGAACAGATAAGGTTATTTATAGAAAAAATGACGAGAAACAAAGATACAGTCACTCAAAAAAAGTATTGGTACACTTGGCATGCATAACTATAAAGTCATTTATAAAAATATTAATCACATTAAAACAAAAGGAATTATGAAATATTTTAACATTTGGTGTACAGTATATAAGGAAAATTTTACTAGTATCATAGAATTATAATTTGATCTAGCTTTTCAAATATAATTCAAAGGCACGCTGGAGTCAAAAAAGTATTGGGACACTTTTGAAATGAGAAATTTAACAAATATACAGCGCATCAATATAATTTAATTTCACACTACTTTTTTTAGACTAGAAGTTTAAACAAAAACGTTTCAACAGATAAGATTATTTATAGAAAAAATGGCAAGAAACCAATATATATCGGTTGGTGTGTGAAATATCGTAATAAGTCATTGGAAAGAATGTAAATCAGTTCTGTGTATAGGAAAAATCTTCAAATTGAGAGTAAGTCTACTGTTTTTAACATCATTGGCAGGTTCAAGAAAAAAAATAGTGTTGAAAACAAGCAAAGATCAGGGCGTCCAAAGATATTTAATGAACGTGAAGAGAGGTGGGTTGTGTGAGACAAGTACGCATTAATACAAGAACTAGGGCAGGAAAAATGATTTTGCAATCTAAAAATAACGTCAGAAAATCAGTAAATCCTGAAATGTTTTAAGAAAACATAAGTATCACGGCAGAGTACCTCAAAGAAAGCCCTACATCAGCAAATCAAATAAATAAGTAGGTTGGCTAAAATGTATGTAAGGCAGCCAACAGAATATTGGGAAAATGTAATTTTAGTTAATGAGAGCAAATATAACATTTTCGGATCAGATGGCAAGCAAAACGTTTGGAGGAAATCAAATACAGCATTACATACCAAAAATGTACGGCCAACTGTCAAATATGTAAGGGGATAACTAAATTGTCTGGGGCTGCATGGCAAGCTCTGGTGCCGGGAACTTTCATTTTATTGATGGTATAATGAATAAATATATCTATCACGACTTTCTCAAGCGAAATTTAAAGAAAAGTGCGAGCAAGTTGGGAATCTCAGGATATTTTAAAGTGTACCAAGATAATGACCCGATACATACTGCAGATATTTGCAAGTTATGGGTTCACTACCACTGTCTTAGTGTTTTTAAGACTCCTGCACAATGTGTTCAGACCTTAATCCCATTTAACCTGTGAGCAGCAAAAACTGTATGAGCACCAAATTTCTAACAAAAAGGACTTAAGAAAATATTTGGTCGAAGAGCGGACCAAAATCGATAGATCGATTTGCAAAAGATTTATAAAATCCATTCCAAATAGACTTTAAGAGGTCATAAAAAGCAAGGTCGGCCCAACAAGATATTAATTTCTAAGTTTAATTGCTTTTCTTAATACGTTGGGAAGTGTCCCAATACTTTTTTGAGCACGCTTTTTAACTCGAATTCTTTTATTTTCAATTTTAACCATAATTGTGTGTATTAATGTATAAGTTGGGCTCAAATTATTATTATTTGTATTTACCAAAATAACATTTACTTCTTTTTTTTAGTTTCATTTGTATGTTTAAGTAAATTATTACGATAAAAATCTATGAACTGGTAGTGTGTCTCAATACTTTTTTGACAGAATGTAAATCCTTACAGTTATAAATGTTCTATCAAACGTGTTACATTAAGTGAGGAAATATTGCCACAGACAAATCATTAAGTTATTCAATATGTAGAAAAATTGGATAGAACTAATCAGGAAGAAAATTGAAGAAAATAGAATAAGTTTCATGATTTCGAAGTCATATGCACAAAGAAAGTTTAAAAATTATATTGTAAACATTATTGAAAATACCCGATAATTTTTAATGAAGAAAAAAGAATGTTCGTTTTTAAATAATGAAAATTGCCGGGAATACCACGTTTTATAAGTGAACAAATAATTAGTTTAATGAAATAAAAATCGCAAATTAAGTATTACAAATTTTTCACTTAGATATAAACTTAAAGCAGTGCACCTTATTAAACGTACCGCAAGAAGAAATGTTAACAGTACATGATCAATTGGGTTGATCGACTTCAACTTCCGCATTTTAAAATAACCATGGCAGTCAACGTAATTCTGAACCATGGTCAAGTGACGAGAATAGCACCCGAGCAGACACCACTTTTTCCACACCACGGCAACATGTGAAGTCGACATATTTAATTTGCATCAGTCCCTCTACATGGGGATTAAGGCTCGGAGGATTGGAGCCAACGACTCTGCAGAACACCGTCACTTTATAAATATGTTTTTGGTTAAGCTCTAAAGATGCAAGATACTACAGATACCAGTGGCGAAAAGAAGAATATTAGCCTTTTCCCTCCCCCTACAAGGTCAAGTTTTGGGCCGCAAGCTGGATATACAAAATATTGCAAAACTACAAGATAACGCAGGATTTGGGCTTCTTAGAATCCTGTCCCCCGCAATGCAGGGATTACGTTACGCCACTGATAGATGTATAGATATACAGTCGAAACTATTTAACGAAGTCGCTAAATCCCGAAAAAAAGTTCGTTATATGGAAAATTGGTTGTATAGAGGTTCATCTTTCAATTTTCATTATAAACCACATAAAACATATTTTAAATTTATAAACACTATATATTTGAAAAAAGTAATTATTTATACATTTTTGCAAATTAATATAAATTTATTTTATATATCTTGCCTATCAAAAAAGAAAGAAAGAAAAACTACAAGAAAAGTTTCATGACGCCTTTATCCCCTTCCTGAAGAGTTAAATTTTTTCTTTGATCCTCAAGAACTTAAGTCTTGACATTTTTAAACTATAAGAAATGTAGTTATACCAGTACGATTTATCAACATTACAAATGAACGGACACAAGACTCCACTGAGCTCAAAAGGGGATATTGAAGATATTTCTAGTGAGCTGGACAATGGGAAGGGGGGTTAAGGTTTGCACTTATTGGATAAAATGTCCAAAATTCTATTACTCTCAGTGAGTTAGGCATCTAATAAAACCGGGGTTCAAGATTTATGACTACTATAAAATGTGTTAAAAGGGAGAATAACTTGAAAGGTCGTGAAATAATTGAAAAGTAGGGAGAAAAAAAATTGAATCACAAGAGAAAAAGTTCGTTACATAGAAAATTCACTTAGCTATTGGGAGGTTATTTTACGAAGAAAATCGTGAAAAATTCTTGGTTCTAGGAAAAAGTTCGCTATATAAAAAAATCGCATTATAGAGGTCCGTTATATGGATGTTCGTCTGTATATTAAAAAATATTACTAATTCTCGGAAAAAGAACACGCACAAAAACAAAATTTCCTTAAATTAAACATCTGCCGGGTTCAACGTATGTAGAAATTTTTTTAAATTTGAGTTACACATTTAATAAGATAAATGTAGATTTGCATTGAAAGATAATACATTTGAAATATTGATATTGGAGAATTAATCACAACAATTTGTTCACATACATTTAAATATCTTAATATGCACTCAGAAATAAAATTCAAATAATTTCATGTCATATTAATTACAGTAAAAAAACATATAAATGCTATAGCTTTTAAATAAATAAATATGTATATAATTAAAGTTCCACTATTTAAAAGGGAATCTTATATGAATTCAGATAAAACTTTAAATCCAAAACCATCGAATATATCTTTTTTTTTAAAAGCGAACTGGCAGTTTTGATTAGAATACTTTGCTTTTTGTTAGACAATTCCTTCTGTTATGGGTTCCTTTAATTATTTAAAGGTTTGAAGCAAAATTAAATAGGAATCATAAAATTTACTGTTGAAAAAAAAATACCCAATAAAAAAAACCCACCTATAATATACAAATTATGCATGAGTGTGGGCTTGGATATGCAAAAAATTATTTAATATAAACATTTATTTTCACTCAATCCAGTTTCTAAAAGAATGTCTTAAAATAATTTTTAAAAAATGATCAATCTTCTCGAAATTTCTCCTAAAAATTTCTCTTTATACTTTGGTATATACTTTTAAAACATTTAATTAAAAGCAATATTTTATGATTATTAAAAAAATTGGAATGTAGTACACGCTATGTCAACTATTCCTAACGGACTGCAATTCAATGTTCGAATTCTAAGATTTTAATCATTATGAAAAATTGCAAAGAATATATTCCAAGATTAAAATTACGTGTAGCGGTGCAAAATAACAAATTTTGACAAAATACATTATGGAATATATTATGCATTCACTCTCTTATAAATCATGTTCATTAAGACCGAAAATTTATTTATATACATTAAAATTAATACTTACTTTGAGAACTTCTGGAAAACAAAATGCAAAGGGATATAAAGAAATGAACGCTAAAATATTTGTTCAACGATGAAAGGTGGAATGAAACTTAAAATGCTGATAAACATGGTTGTATTTTCTTTAATAGGAAAGAACAGTGAACTTATGCAATCATATGATTGCTTCGTACCATTCCTCTTGGAGTTAAAAATAAAAATAATCCGGCTTAAATACGCTTTTTGAACGTTGGAACAATTGTGAAAGCGTTTCTCATCTCACTTTCTTTGACCAATTATTATCAAATAGAATTAAGTAGTGCGCAATTATACAGCAATTTCGTGGTGAACAAGAAAAAAGAATAGATGCATATTTTATTGAGAGTCACTGAACTTAAATAATTGTTCTTGGAACACAGATTAGGGTTTTCTCAAATGCGTGTGAAGTTAATTTTAATCAGCACTTTAGTTTGCTAAAATAGTTGATAAATTAATCAGAGATGTGTTTTTTAAAACTTACGAAAGAGTAATGAATTCTGTAATAGAAGCAATTGTAAATGTCCAATATTTAAGAGACATAAATGCTTTGTAAGTAACCTTGGCGTTATAAAATAAAGCGTGGAAATATCTCAACTCAAAATCACGTTTTGCCTGTTTCAGCAAATTTGTTTCTATTTTCTTCAGAGATAGGGGAACGTCTACTGGCTGTTTTTGGCTAATATTAAAGAATAGGACCCCAATTCTGAATATTTTTTCAGATATAAGTACCCAATCATTACTATTATATTCCTGTAGAGAATCACTTAGTTTATCATACTACTCATTTTTATCAGAGATTTTTTTTACACATTTCTCTTTTAGAAAATGTGTTTCGCACTTTTTCTTCTATACCATAATGCTAAACGAGCTATCTCTTTACATAGTAAAAGAGAAAAAAAACATTAATTATTTTGAAATATTTTAAAATTTTAAAAACGCTATATTATAAACACAAATGCATGAGCTATAATGTCGCATATTTTTGTAAAAAATTGAGGCATTGTTTCTGACCGAAATTGTGCTCTACGTTAAATTCAAACTGTTGTGCATATGGCGAAAACACCCTCGACGCAAAAAATAATCGTGGTAAAAACGAATAAAACACTTATATTCACTAAGAAACCTTGCATATTTTTCTATAATAAGAATCAAAGTTTGTTTTTATTTTGATTTCATTTGGTGGACTGGGCGGTAACCGAGTGCCCATGGCATGAATTCCTCGCCGGTGAGTCTTGAGCTCGAGTCTTGGTGCCAATGAAGACCCGCCGTGTAGCACGCTAAATCTGTCGTCACTCAAAGTCTTAACGTTGGCATGATGTGGAAGCTAGGAAAGTGGAGTGCCAGCTTAGATGTCGTTTTCGTCACTTAAAGGTGGCTATAAAATCCGCGCGTTATCTATCACCAATTTTCCTCACACTAAGTGAGTGAGTGAATATTACCGTCAGAATATTTAGCTACACGAGGACTTTTGGCGACATAACTCTTAATTTTGAACCGTGGTCAATTGACGAGGATGACATCTGAGCTGGCACCTTCTCTCCTTACTTCCACACACCATACCAACGGGAGGACGTTTGAGCTCTCGACAGATTTAACATGCATCGCTCCTCTACACGGTGGATCTTTAGTGGTACTGGACTCGAACTCATGACACGTCCGCCACGAGTCCATTACCTTGACCACTAGGCTACCGCGGCCTTGTCCTCATCTACTGAAGTAAGTGAGTGAATAGTTATTTATCAGCATCACATTCTAAATCAGTGTTTCTCAACGTGAGGCCTACACCTCACTAGGGGATAATAACCTTTGTTGCTCCATATCCCACAAAACCTGAACTGAACTGAAACCCGCAAGGGGACAATTTGTTTTTTAAAGGAACAATGCGAAAAGTGACCTTTTGGAGCATTTTTTACCATTTTTTGATCGCTACTTGGCTGTGTAATATGAAATAAATTTTAATAAAAGTTATAAATATTTGTCCACGTGACAACAAAATATTCTTTCCAAACGCAATCATGCTATTTTTTTTTAATGGAATGAAATGAGTGATGCTGGGAACCAAGTTTCTGCAGTGTTTTGCACAGTATCACTTATTATTAATCGTTGGAATTAATTCGAAATAAACGTCTGTAAAATTGTTATAAAAGTCCCGCTGCTTGCTTAAAGAAACACATAAATTAGATAAATGTTAGGAATATATATGAGTGGGGGGAAGTAAAAAAATTTAGTTTTTTTAATTTTTTTAAAAATTTCCTTTTAGAAGCGTTTTTTCAAAACAATCAAGCGCAAGGATCTCACAATTTTTTTTTTTTTTGATGTGTAACATTTTTTCTCTCGGTTGCTAGTTTTTGTGGGAGGGATTTTGTGTGAAAAGGGACGGATGTGCGTAACAGGATGTGACGTAATTTCCCCTAACTTTATTTGACCAATGGGGTTTGGGCCCTGTCTTTTTGCTACCCCGCATGGGTCCAACTTAGTAGCCACCACTGAGCGCTTGAAAAACAAGAGAAAACACAGATTTCTGCCACCCCCGGGGAAAGGGGCCCCAAAATATGTTCCATACTTGCCCAAATTTAAAATTTTTTTTCCTCACCGGTGGTTTCCCCCGCCAAAAATTTTTTTAAACGCCTGGCGTTGTTATTAATTTGAAGCATCTTTTAAATTTTATGGAACTTTCAATTAATTATTCTCTTTTTTTTTTAATTTGATGAGAGGGTAATAGTTTTTTGGAAGGTATGATTTTGGCCGTGGGGCCCTGGTCGAGCGCTTGGGTTCAAATCCGTTATCCCATATATTGGGGGTATGGGCAGAATGCTTTTTGAAAATGGAAAAAAGGATTTCGGGGTCGATACATTTTTTGAATCAAACAGTTAAAAAATTAAAGATTAACTACATTTTGTACTTTACCTATAACGCGAAGGTTTCTTTTTTTTAAAAAATATCAATCGCTTCCTCTGATTTTAGGGGGAAAATTTTTTCATTTGCCAAAAGCTAACCCAAGTTTTTTATGAATGATGAACTCAAGCTGAAATGAACACAAACAAAATGTTTTGACTGCTAACAGTGGTCAGTTATTGACGCTGTTTTTCAACGGTTTTAAATACTTTTAAATCACAATATATGTGCATATTTTAGTTACATTCATTGTCTCGGCTATTTCCAAATTGAACAAGAATAATTATTTTTGATAAATATTGCCTTATAATTCCCGTTGTTAATTAAATAGAATTTTTCATTAAAAAATATAATTTTGAAAGCAAATTATTTCCAATCATACCCGATTTTTTTTTTCATATTTTTTTCAGGGAAAAAGTTAATATTGCGTAATTACCACGATAACATGTCAGATGTTACACATCACGTGCGACTACTGTAAGACTCGTTTCTTTTTTTTTTTATTTTTATTTGTTTCCATTGTGTAATGTTTTGAAAATTTACTTACTCTAATAATAATAATTTTTCAGTAATGTCCTAAAACATTAAAATTTCATTTATGTTATATATATATATATATATATATATATATATGGTGGGAACATAAGAATTTTTAATATGCTTACAGAGGCACAGAAAAAAAAGTTAAGAAACACTGCTCTAAAGGAAAACGAGGGCTATCGGCGACAAACTCGGAATTTTGAACCACAGTCCAGTGACAAAGACGACCCTTCAGCTGGCACCCCACTCTATTATTTCCACATCACATAAACGTGAGGACTAATAACTACGGTTGATTTTACTTGCATGAACGTCTCTAAACATTAAGAGTCATCAGTGACAATAAGACATGAACCCATAACATGACAAATCTTATCCCTTGACGGTCAGAAGCTACTTATTTAAATGCATTCATTGTTATTAAATAAAAATTTAAGTAAGGAAAAGGGCTTGCCAATTTCGAAAATATTTTAACTTTTTGTTTACAGAATCAAAACCGGTTGGGTAGCGAGGTTGGATTGTCGCTCTCCTTTTGCACTCAAGGTTTTGTGTTCGACCCCGGCCTAAATCAGTGGATTTTCATGATGCAGAAAATTGACAGTGGCCATGTCATATGATTATACGACATGTAAAAGATCCCTAGAGTGTCTGTTTGGCTTAGGCGCTCTCGGCAAAATTAAATCCAGGCTTGCATCGCCAGAGATCATGTGTCTCTCTCTAGAGAGGAAACTAGGTATCAAAATTACCTGTGGCGATTGGTATTCGCCTAAATGAGGCCAAATTAAAGAGAGATACCAGCTTCCGGGAATGTACTAGGTCTGTAATGGTAGAACACCAATCCGCAGCCATTAGAAATAAAAAAACAAGTAATATAAAAAAATATTAAATCAATTCCTACTTAGATCAGCAAAGAAAAATTTTATGTTCTCTCGCTACTTTTTATTAAATAGTTACATTCAATATAAATATGCATATACATATGACAGAATCACAACATTGATTGGTAATTAATTTTTATTAAATATCATTAAAGGATCGTATTGTCATCCAAAACATTCGTGTATATAAAATTTCAGTTCAACTGAATTCTTTAAAACGTGAGAAAAAAAATCTTTTTAAGTTTGACGCAAGTGGCTAAAAATGAAACTACCAACGTGGCTGCATCTGTAATTATTTAAATAATTAGTTTAAATCAATTAATTTTAATTAATTATAATTAAATTATCGTATTTTTACCCCAAAATAATAATGTATAGAAAATTTCAGTATAAATGAGTGCTTTAAAATGGGAGAAAAAACATTTTTCACACAATTTTTGACACAAGTCACCAAAAATGATGCCAACATGGCTGTATTTGTAATTCTTTGAATAATAGTTTTTAATCAATTATTTATAATAAAATTACTGTATTTTCATCCACGATAATCATGTATATAAAATTTCAGCTCAATCGAGAGCTTTAAAATATATTTTATTAACGATTGAAAATTCCATCAAGATAAATATATGGAGAGTGAGCTAATAGTAGGAATTGAAAAAGCTTACATAATCGATGCATTTTTTTAGCTACGGGATTTGTCTTATAAACGTTACACTTCTTAGTTATATAACAATTAATAATGATCGACTTCGTAACTTTGAGCTATTAACAAGTGACGCGGACAGCACATGAGCTGGCATCCCGTTCTCGAACTTTTCCGATTGCATCACCATAAGAATGTTGAGATTTTATCCACTACTCGACGGGTTTTGGTTGTTGATATCAAATTAAAATTTTTTGAGGCAAAAATTATACAAGGTTATTAATCCTTTTTAATATTTAACTGTCATTTTTAATTGTTTGTATCTGAATTCATAAAGTATTTCTCTAAGAATTATAGAAAGCAATTTTGGAAGTAAATATATTATTATTTTTTCATCGGTCGATTTAAATTCTTTCTAATTTTTTGTATTAAATGTTTTAATGAAAATATTTCAAGCTAAATTCTTTGAGAATAGATTTTTGGTGAACGAATAAAATGCTTACAGATAATTAATGAAAAGGATGTCACTAATTTATCATTTAAGAAAGGTATATTAAATAAATGCGCGTTAAAGTAACATACTGTTACTCAAATCTTTCCTCTCTTGTATATTATATTTTGAATTCACTAATGAGAAAACAATCCTTTCAATAGGGGTAAATTTTGGTTGTCGATCATATATTTTTACTTCTCAGAATTAATTATTGTTTATAAATCTGCATTGTATAATAAAGTTAAAAAAAAGTGTGGGTGTACTTATGTACGCCCCCGGGGAATTATACTTCTTTGGGTTTAACAAGATTAAAATCTTTCTAAAATCTTTAGCCCCAAGCGGGCAAGGACAAAAGGCGGTCACGAGCACAGTTGAACGATACTAACCCAGTCAATCGGGCCACCCAAAAACCTGGATAATAACTTTTAAATGAATTTAAAAAACCCCGTACGGGGATAATAGGAAATTATGGGGGGGGGCTTGAAGGCGGGAATGATCTGTCCCCCTGCATATTTCAACAAAGCATTTTCGTATCCGTTCCCACGGAAAAAAGCGGTTTGCTGACGCGGGGATATAGATCAATAGTAGAAATTCGACTGCAGACGATGGTCCGCCCCCTTCAAAACCGGGGCCCTTTTTCTTCAAGGAAATGAACGAAAATTTTTTTGAGGATTTTGAAGGCGGAAATGATCTGCCCCCTTCAAATATTTTATACAAAACATTTTCGTATCCATTCCTATGGAACACAAAGCAAACGTTCGCTGACGCCGGTGTATAGCTCAGTGGTAGAGCATTCGGCTGCAGATCGAAGGGTCTCCGTTTCAAACCCGGGTGTCTTCTTCTTCAAGGAAGTGAAAAGGGGTTTTGGGGTTTTAAGGCTGAATAATCTGTCCCGTTTTTTATATATTTTAGCGCTTTTTTATGTTCCTACGGAACACAAAGCAAAGGTTTCGCTGACGCGGGGGAGCTCAGGGTAAGCATTCTGCAGATCAAGGGTCTCCGTTCAACCCGGGGGTCCCTTCTTAAAAAAACGCATATAAAGATAATTTTTATGATATTCAGGTCACTTAGATTAGAATACTGTTAAAATGGTAAAAATATTATGACAAAAAAAATTTTTTAAAAAAATATTTTTTGGGAAAAATTAACTTAGAATAACCTTTTTTCAAATGTTCTCCTTTTTTTAGAAATGTTTCTATTGTATTAATATTTTGCCTGTATATACGACCTCTGTACAGAGCTCAACGATGATTTTGAAAAATTCAAATTATTTTCAGAGTTACAACCCTTTGAAATAATTATTGGCGTATTTTCTTAAAATTTCTCCCTTCTGTTTTCGTAAGACATGGATAAGCCGACATCCGAGTTATGCACTTCAAAAATTCTACTTAAGCCTCTGTACAGAGATCTGAGCTGAATACAGACAAAATATTAATACAATAGAAGCATTTTTTTACAAAAGGAGAGCATTTGGAAAAAAGGTTATTCTAAGTTAATTTTTTGCCAAAATATTGTATTTAAATAATTTTTTTGTCATATTGTCCTTAAAACAATTTTATACATGTATTGTAATCTAAGTGATACTAAATATCATAAATATTATCCATTTACACGCTTTTGCAAAATCATGGTTCCGAACGTAGTCGGATACCTTAAGGGCTGTTTAATTGAACACCGATTAACAGAACTAGGGATCAGAACTCGAATTCCTTAATCGTTTCAATCAACGCCAGCTTCTGACGTCACATTAAGCTGATTGAACAAACCGCGTGATCAAAGCAGTTTTCTTACTCGCGTTAAGTGTTAAAAAATCTCAATGCTTGATTATCAAATGTTGTAATTAGTAAAATATAAAATGCAATACAGTTAAGTTGCGAAAAACAGTTGTGGAATTTTTTTTTTTTTGCTTTTCAGTTGAATTAAGCTTTTTGTAGAAGGTCCATAGGTTTATAGATAAACTTTTAAATGTATTGCAACTCATTTATTTAAATGTATGGACCTTACGGGACTTAACAAATAAAATACATTACTATTTCATTTCATTCACCTGAAAGGATGAGAAATGGATTAAAATGTTGAAATTATGGAGCACATATAACATAAAATTTAATATGATTTTTGCCTAATGTCTCTTACACTATAACTTACCGTAATTTTTTGACTTAGATATCATAGGAACTATAAAGCTACAAAAGGGTTAGTTAAAAAGTAATAACATTACTCAAAGTTGAATGTCTATAATTTTATCGAATGAATGACTTGTAATACTCTTTTAAATGAAAATTATATTATGATGTATTTCATCTATAAGGTGTTTTGAAATACAAGAATTATAATTTATACATAAAAAAATAAAGCATTTCCATTCAAAAATGCTTTAAAGGCTTACAAAAAACCCTTAATTCTTGTTAATCAATAATTTTGTATTTAGAAATTAAAAGCAACTATCTTGCAATAGAAAATATAAAAATATTTCAGTATTTTTTATTTTAAAAAAAATAACAGAAAATTGATATTAAAGAGGTATTAAATTCAATATTAGAAATTAACTTTTTACAACATAATATTTTTAAAAAAAACTACACTTATTTCACGATTTTTATTGTTTTTGGTTTTTGTATTTAATTTTTTTAAAGGATAAACATACAAGATATAGAAATTTTTTCAAATATATTATCCTTCTGTATAAACTAATATTAATCTAAATCGATAAATTATTAAATTTTGTTACAAAGACTTTCTAAAAAATACTCAATAAAAATGAGTACCACATAAATTTGATTCAGTACTCATATATAAAAAGTTTAAGAGTTAGTTTAATTATTTAGCTCTCAAATTTTTATTTAAAAATTAAACCATGAAAAATTCGCAAATAACTGCCTTACATTTCAAAAGCATTTACAGGTTTACTTGCAGAAAAAAGAAGGGAACAACCGAAAACAAAAATACCTATTTAAATACGCAAGATGGGATCCAAAGAAAGAGCTTCCTGTGGCATCAATTTTTTTTTAAATTTCTGTGTAAGAATAGACCAAAGTCAGTTTATCTCATTTAAGGATACCTTATCTAGACAATCAAAGAATTTATACATGCTTTGGAGTTTAGATAAAATGTATATCTTTTCTAAAAATCTAGATTCTGTGTTTGTAATTTTCACAAGGACCGAAGAAATACGGCTTAATGATTCAATTCCCTGTTACGAGTATATCGCTTTTGATATTTGCTTAGTGTCTTCAGATAATTCAGTGGCTTATTCGACTAATTCTGCAAAGACGTATGCCAGTATGCGTTATATTATGGAACAGTAAGCATCAAGTAAGTCCAATGCTGATTGTAAGATTTATCATCAGCGCCCCCATTTCATTGTTATACACAAGTTATAAATATTACAGTAGTGACACAAACACAAGCATGATTTTATTTCTATGGTTTCTCATATCCTTGATAAGGAATGATGTAACTTTTATTTTTCGATAGAAGATGAATGGAGATCCTGCTTATAAAATTGTGGAAAACATTTATAATTATATATATATATATATATATATATTCGAGGAGCTTTTCTAAATTTAGTACCAGATTATTTTAAACTAAGATGGACGTAGCATAACATAGCAAACGCAGCATAGAATTGTAGAGTCTTTACGAATTCTTTCCAATAGTTTATGTAGAATTATATATTGCCCGTCGCCATAAGCTCTCAGATTACTTCTGAGAACGTAGTTGGTAAACAATCAAGCAAATATTTGATAAATGTTCCAAGAAAATGTCCAGAATTTATGCTAAGAAACTCACAAAGAAATTAAAATAAGAAATAGCTCAATAGAAAAGTATTTTAAGGATATACGAAAGAAGTATATTTAAGAGAAAAGAAATTTAACATAACTAAATAAAATGAGATGCATTTCGCGCGCGCTATTTGTTATAAATTAAAATCTAATATATATATATATATATATATATATATATATATATATATATATATATATATATATATATATATATATATATAGACTCAGCGTGTTACTGTCAAGCTGAGTGACTGTATAACAGAATTGCAATACTTCCTATATGTCCCCTTAGTTATATTTATTTCTTCTAAAAATGGTGGTATTCCAGTGCTTCTGAAGCGTTCAATATTCGCAACCCAATATTCTATCATATTCTTCAACCCCCACCACACAATAATAATGAATTGAAATCAATAATACCATACTTTGACGCTAAATCTACAATACGGCTTGAAACTCCCAAGTGCCAACAGCGTATATAACCATCTCCCTCAGCAAAAGCGTTAATTGTCCCGGACGTATATATACGTCTTTCCGAAGTACAATCTTGTTTGTGCACAGCTATCTAAAAAATTATTTCAAAGGCTTTAGAATGCAATAAAAGGACATTGACAATGATTGCGAAGGATTTATTTATTTCAGATTATTTGTTTCTCCCCCAATACATCACATATGTGCGCCTACGTGGAAAACGGTTGGCGAATCGCGTAACTTGAAATTGACATTTAAGAGATAAATTATAAATTATAAAATGTCAAGATAAGTGTTAATTTTTATATATAATTTTTTATGTATGACAATCTCATATGGTCATTGATAGTTATTAAACTTGTTAATAACTTAGTAATGTTAAATTAATTATATAAAATACATTGTGTAGCACTGAAATATTTAAAAGCGTATTATATCAGTATAAATATGTATTTTGTTTATTATGTCAGAATGTATTTTATTTGTTTACTTTCAGTAAATTAATAATTTTTTTGAATAATATTTTTTTCCGACTTTTCAATATGCTCGCGCCCCCTTGTAGAAGTATCACGCCCCCTACTGGGGCGTTCCCCACAGTTTGAGAAAGGCTTTTGTAGTCAGTTTCATCTCCTTTGGAATGCTTAAATGGTAAATCAAAGAGATAAAATTTCTTTCGGTTAACTGCTTGCTCGAAATCATATACAATATAATAGATTAGCAGCAAACAGGATAAATATGTATTTTATAAATGATAATAATAATTCTTTATTTAAACGAATTATTTTGAGATGTAATAATAAATATGTATTTTTTTTTTATTTTAGAATGATTATTTTATCGGCTGAATGAAATCTAATAGGTATGTAAATATAGTATTACGTAGATCAAGGCTCGAGAAAAAAAATGCTATCAGTCTCAAAGCGCAAGACAATTCTTCAGGAACGAGGATAATTTATGGTCAAAACATTCTTTGAAATCCAGGATACAGCATGCAATATTCACACAACAAATCTCAGAAGGCATTCATACATACTACGGTGTTCAGATACAACTATTAGTGTCTAAAATACAAGTATGTTAAAGACTTTTGAAAGGCCTCGCTCCTCCTACTCAATAGCCGAAGTATTCACTATTTGCTGGTCGACTCTTCAACAGTTAAAGCAATACTAACTCTCCAATGGTCAAAACAATACGGACTCAGTTTCGGCGAGTGACTGCCTACTTAGAACCTGTAAGGAATTTTCTCGAAAAATCCACCAAATCATAGATTACGACATTAGTGATTAGTGATTTGGGTGAATATTGTCACGATTTCTCCAGTAATTTCCAGAAGAATCCCTAGGGATTCACCAACTCAAAAAATGGTTGCCAAAATGATAGCAGCCTGAATCTATCGCCAACATTTCACCAAGTTTCCATTGAATGGCTATTATAATGTAAGAAACGGCGTTGCTTTTGAATATTACAATTTTAACATAAAATGAATATGACAGAAAGTAAAATTAACGTATTACACATCCAGAATTAAATTATTTACACAGATTTAAGCATTCATTACACAAAATTCGTAACAATAGGATGAAGATAAACATTCCTGACCTGATACTATTCTACGGTTATCACATGACTAAAATAAAATTAAAAAAATATACATGCACAAATAATGAAATTACATAATATGGATAATCAAGATAGTCAATTGTTGTAGATTAAAATTTTCAGTTCCAGTTCGCTGGATTTTAAGGGGATAAACCTCTGATAAACCGGCTGTTTAAATTCCTATTTTTAAGTTCTTACCATGCCGGATTAGCTAAGTCCTCCACGTTCTCTGCATAATTTTAATTATGCGACCTCATCCCATTTAACATTTGAATTTAGTGCTACCTTTTAGATTCGATTTCACATTTAAGGGCTTACAGGACCCTTAACAGATATCCGTGCACTCGAAAATATAACATCCTTTTTCAAACCAATATAACTTAACAACAAAACAAAACAATAATTTGAAATTTTTACCAGATGATAATCATATATATTTAGAACATTTCTGAAATTGTCAGAGAATTTGAGAAAAATTAAAAAGTTATACAAAATAAAAATTGAACAATTTTTTCAAAAATATGAAAATTAGTATTTTACCCCGTGCAGGATACAAAAGTACAAATTGGATAAAAATTTACAAAATTTTTATTTGGTATAAAAATGTTCACTTTTGAAGTTATACATACTTTTTAAAAAAATTTAGAGGAAAAGAAAAATATTTTTAAATACAATTATAACGAAAGTTTTAAAATTTTAGGAAAAATAAATTAAAATTCAAATAAAAAAATTCTATTAATTTTTTTTTTTTTGAAAATTGATGCATAAGTTATGAAGAGTCTTATTTTTAACACGTGTATTAAATTTCGATTTGATGTCATTCATAGTTTCTGAGAAATACTGCGCGGAAGCTAAATTGTTTTGTTTCGCGAAAAATGAAGTTAAAGATAAGAAAGAGATAGGGATTTCACACATTAAAATTTCACTACTTATTTCTCAGTAACTGCGGAAGTTTTCACAGTATCAACACAATTATGGTACCAAAATACTTAGAAATATTGAGGAGTGAAAAATAATACTTAGAAATATTATTTAAGAGTCCTGTGAGGTCTTAAGGACTTGCCGCGTCTGCAAAGGCTTAGTTGCCAATATGCAGTCTATTAGAGATTTACACCAACCTTCAAATTTCTCCTGATATTTGGAATTGCAAAATGTTGGAAACTTCTAACATTGAGTGCAAGTTGGTGGATATTATTCTTTCATTTCTTCCAAAATTAGACTCCATTCCCTTCACAAAATCAGTTTGATATTGTTTAAATCTTGATTTTTAACAAGCTTTCTTAAATTCTAAAGTGTTTTTTTCAAAAATCCTGAAAAATTTTGAGATTACTGTAGCGAACATTATAGTCATTAATCATGACTGCCTCATATTGTAGCTGGCAGAAAAAGAGCAAAAACCAAAAGAAAGAGAGAGCCCGTCGGAGAATTACACTGCTGACCACACAAAATGCAACACCCTGAAGGAAGCTTGCAAACCATGTGAAAATTAACATTATGCGTTGGTGGCGATGAAATTTGCAAATCATTAGCATTATTCTTTCAGCCCTAGAGACAAATCAACACTCCTGAGCCCCCGCTCCCTTAATATAATAATGTAATTTTTGTATCATTGAGTAGGACTGTCTTTGTAGTTTTATTGAGCAATAGATGAGAGAAGGGCTGATTTTCAAGAGGGAGAATATTTGCAATGAAGACTTCATTTTCAGCCGAAATGGCGTTGATTTAATATAAAGCCCAATGTATATGATTTGGTTTCACGAAGTGAATTTGCCCCAGCGTAAATATCGATATTGTTATGAACGTCCTGGTGTATTTTTGCCTTGATGCAAAATCAATAAAGGTATGGTATTAAATGTATAAAGAAATAGGCAGCGTAATAGAAGATACGTTAAAAAATTACCGGGAATTGCCCAGATATTCTCCGAGCTTTCAGGTAGGAACGCGTTGTAAATTACTAAGGTAAATGGTTTGATTAGAAAAAAAAATCACAACAGTCTCCTTACAATATATTCAAAGAAACTTACACTTAATTACAATATTATTTTGAGCTCAATATATATGTATAATCAGGGCAAAACATTGGGTTCACCCTGTATATTGCAATTTCAAGATTTGGGGAATCAAAATTAAAACTGAAGGCATTGTCATACGTTAAGGATTTCAATAAGACGGGTAAATTAAAACCTCCGTTTAGCGTTTCCTTAAAATATTAAATCAATATTCTGATGTAATTTGTGCAATGCATACAACAAATGCTTAAACAAAAGATTACCCAAATCCTCCACTCTGCCAGACTGCGATTATTTTCTCCACCCAGAGTGTTGCGCCCTCTAGCGTCCGCTATGTGAATCTAGCTTTTGCAAACAAAGGACAGGAAAAAGAATGGTCCATTCAGGAATCCCACTTGTTAGCGCAAAAACGCAATTTCAGATAGGGATGGAGGATATTTTATAGATCCATATCCCTGTGACGTGAAGAAAAAGAATGGTTGAAAGAACTGAAACAACTTGTAACGAAGCGAGCGAGCAGAATGTATTATGTAGCGGTTTTTGTAGAAAATAGTTTTTAGTTTAGAATTTATACTTGTAAATAAAGGTTAGAATTGCCTACCAAAAGAAACCTCTTTGCTGTCAAGTCCATGAGAACCTCTAATTTAATTTAGTAACGATCCAATGGATCCAATGAGAACACCACACAGAGTCAGATATTTTGCGAAAGGATATTGAATCGTGAGTATTTAGAGCTGTGGTATGGACCCCTTAATTACTAATTACTTACAAAATTATTTTTTTTCCAATTTTTTTTTCGTCTGCAGTACACATACAGGTAGTTACTTCAATCATGCTGCTAAGCTTAAGGGAGTTTCTTGCGAATGATCTATCTGATATGATTTTTTTCGCCCATAACTTCTGTCTTGTTGATTAGAGGCATTTATGAAATGAAAGTGACATTTCTTTCTTATGCAATTTAGAACTGTCTTCTGAATACGATAAGTAACAATTTAAATTTTTCCCCTCTTGTCGTGGTTCATATTTTCTTCATATTTTTACCTCTTCATATTTTTTTTTATTATACATTTACCATTGTAATTCTTTGTTCGAGTATGGTGTGGTTCATGCCAATATTACGTTATTATACGTTGCATGGTAAGATATACCGTGTCAAATGTTATATTAAATGAACAGAACGTCTGAAGAGTTCTATTTTGTGTTTTTAATTTTTTTTGGATCCTTGCAATTTATGAGTCTTTTATTTCAATTTATGAACAATTTAATTTATTGTTAGTGAGTGTTATATTGAATTCTCATGTAACATATGAGAACATCTTATAGTAGTTATATGATGTATGTTCTCCTAAAATACAGTGTACCATAAGTGTTATACCCAATTCTAATATATATATTCAGAACTCAATATTATTTCAGCGTTAATCAATAAATATCTGCTTAAACTTTAAAATTATTGAATTTTGCGGATACCTCGTTAAGAAAGGGCTTTTGGTAGGGCCTACCAGGAGTACGTTCTAGAGAAGGGGGAAATATAAAAATATAAATACCGTAAAGTCCGACGTATATGCACCTTGAAAGTATAGGTGCGTGTGCATATACTTTCAAGGTGCATTTTTTAATTTTTAGGTATATTAACCGGATAACGCGCACCGCATTTTTTACGCAGAAATCTGAAATATACGAGAGCAGTGTTCTTATGTTTTGAAATATTTTATTCAAGGTTTTATTCCAAGCTTTTAAAAATTTAGTATATATATTTCTAGAATTAAAACCCTTTAAGTTCATAAGGGATATCAATCATTTTAAATAAACAATCTATCCATACATATAAAAATCGATTTTTTTTAATGATCATGTCTTATTTTATTTTTAAAGCTACCATTTTTATTCCCGGTGTATAACGTACATTCGTAAATTACAATCTTACTTTTTGTGTTAAAAAGGCGTGATATATAACACATTTTACAGTATTTTTAATTCATTCGTCTTTTTTCTTTTTTTTTTTAAATATTTTTGGACGCCTGACCTCTTCCGGAGATCCCGTTAATAGCTTTTAAAAACAAGAGATTTTACAAATAACTATAATTGAACAAAATTTTTGCAAAATTATTTTCAAATGATAACATTAATGTATCCGACACGTTCGGAACCTTTTTTAAAAAGCCCTAAATGGATAATTTTTATATTTGTTCCGATTAGAATACATGTATAAAATTGTTTTAATGACTTTTTGAAAAAAGGTTATTTAAATACAATATTTCGGAAAAAAATTAAACAGAAAAACCACAAAATGTTCTCCGTGAAAAATGCTTCTTTTAAATTGTTTTGCCAATAGCTCAGACCTCTTACAGAGGCTAAACAATGAATTTTGAAAAATTCACATTTTTTTCAGAGTTACAAAAATTGAAATAATTATCGGCTTTTTTTTTCTTAAAATTTCTCCTGTGTTGTCGAAAAAACATGAAAAACCCCACTTCTAAGTTTTCTTCAAAATTCTAGTTGAGCCTCTTTCAAAAAGGGCAACTATATACAGGGGTAAAATTTTTATAATAGAAGTTTTTCCCCAAAAAGGGGAAATATTTTAAAAAATTTTTCGTTATATGTTCATTCTTTGTCAAAATATTGTACTTAAATAATTTTTTTTACTACTATTCAAAACAATTTTATAAAATTTTCTAATCAAAATGACACTAAATATCATAAATATTTCCCCCTTTTTTTTTCAAAAAATTTCGGTTCGAACGTAGTCAATACCCTTTAAAAAAATCACATCCCAACCCGTGGACCAAATCCCCGAAAAACCCTTTAGACTTTTGTTTTTCAATACGGTTTTCTCTGGGTTGAAATTAAAGAATAGTTGTGGCGCCCAAAGTAATCAAGGTTTGCTTGACTTTTATTGCGTGCATCTTTATTGCATTTTGATTTTGCTATCTGTGTGTTTGTCAAAAAAAACTTCAATAATTAAAACAGTGAAAATATAATGTCGAACATTGTAATCTGAAGTTTATACGTGATTTCAGTATAAAAATAAAGTACGTTCTATTTTATATTTAATCGTAGCATTTTAGCTCCAATAGGATAATTAATCTCTTCTTTACACTCTTTCAACATTATATTTTTAACTATGAAAATCCCGTGTAAAAGAATATTATTTTAATATATGCGCTCCAATTCAAAATAATAGCTGAACTTAATCTAATCTCACGACCATGAGATTCTAAATATAATTTTGAATTTGAATTTTCATACATGTAAAACAGAATCTCTGCTCTTAACAGGAAGTTGGAACAAAAAAACATCCGAACAAAAATTTAACATTTGTGTACACAGGCTAAGCACAGAATCCTCCAATTCCAGTATTTACACAGTCTAAACTTATTCAATCTTTTTATAATCAAAAGAAATCATGTGTTTAAATTTGCATTTTTACCAAATTCTTTTTTTTTTATTCTAGCAATTTCATTAACTTGCATAAAATATATCATTTTATAACTTAAAAATATCAAACTCAGATAAGTACGATTTGTACTTAATTAATTACAATATACATAAGATTTATTTAAATAATTTCTTTACTGAAAATATGGCTACCGAAGACTTCATAACTCGAAAATTAACTGGCATATAATGTTCATTCCCAGTGTCACAACGTCATTTTTTCCTTTCCTATTCATCAAAGGGTTAATTTGACTTTCACAAAATAAGAGTTTTAACGACATAATGTCTACGATTTACATCACAAGTTATTTATTTTTAAGGAAGCCACATGGCAAAACTGCCTGTACTTCGATGTTACTGAAAATGTAAATTTTTATATATATTATATATATATATATATATATATATATATATATATATAAGACATGATTTTAGAGTCAGAAACAGACTTAGTTTTTAACACACAAGGTCTTTATTTTATCAAAGTTACACATCATCTGACGCAAGAGGCAGAGAGAGAAAGAAAGTCACCGAATAATCTTAAGTGAATTAAACACTTAAATCACCGATCGCGGTGCCCATGAGTGCTCTTGAAAGTTAATGCTGACATATAGGGCTAAAAATATAACGATCTGGAATTAGACATTTTTATTGGCTAGGCCATATGTTCGGAAGAAATAAATGAGTCATTAGTTTGATACTTGAAGAGGTGAGGAGGAAATATAAAAGTGAATTACTAGATAGGGAATTTAATTTTTAATCTAATTTAATTACCCTTACACACCACACACACACACACACACACACATATATATATATATATATATATATTACCGTTAAAGTGTATAATTCAGTTATTTCATTGAATAACTAAAAATTTCATGAAATAACTGGACAAGTCAGTTAAAGTGTATAATACGTGAAAAATTGCATACTTTACCAATGTATTCTAGGAAACCACTAATGATAAATCGTTAAAGTGAAAAATTAACAATTTCAAAGTTATTTTATAAGCTAATTAATTATAAATAGCTAAAATCCCTCGAAAATACATTTTATCCAAATTGTGGAATATTAATTGATAAATAATGTAAGCAAAACAGATAATAAAATTTATTATTGATCATTATATATATATATATATATATATATATATATATATATATATATATATATATATATATATATATATATATATATATATATATATATATATAATGATCAATAAGTTAAACAGAAAGAGAAAGAAGAATATATGTTGCAGAAATAATTATATTCAAATATGATTAAAAAATACTTGCTGAGAAGAAAAAAAATGTTGCTTCATAAAAACATTGTATAAAATTTTTCAAACAAAATATTACTTTAAATTTTATGAAATACTTTTACCATACTTTTCATTATTTATCAGAGCTAGTATTGCTGTGATGACACTTTGAATCGCATTGCATATTATTTTAGAAACAAGCACACCGTTTAGTATTGCACATTTTTTACACGGGCCAAGACAAGGGGTTCCAAATTGACTAAAAGCAGAAATAACCAGTTCAAAGAACTTTCGAGTGCTGTATTTTATACTTTAACGATCAAATAATCGTTGTTCTATGGAATACCTTGTAAAACCGTAAAATTCACTAATTTTACATGCTTTAATTGATTTGTTTAGTTATTTCATGAAACACCTATGAAATAATGAACTTAACACTTTAACAGTAACATATATATAAATAGGAGAAAAGTGATTCACTCTCACTCATTCACTCATCACGAGATATCCAGAAGTATTAAACATACAATTTGCAATTTGGCAGACACGTTTCTTTTCTTGAATAGCGATCCTCTTTTACACAAATTTTCTTTTAAAAGTGAAGGTGGAGACAATATTGACAGTTATTCTTCCATTTTAAAAATTCTAGTCTAGGCCTTTTCATTCGTGAGGCGAGCGATCTAAGGGTGAGGTCTATTTGAATACAATCGAAAACTTAACGTTCGTATTTAGATATTAGTAACTTAAAAATAATACATTGACAAACAATATCATTACATACCTAACGAAACAGATGGGTAACTGCTGATGTACATGTATATGATATTCCTTATATCAAATATATATATATATATACAGTCGACTCTCGATAATTCGAAGTTGAAGGGACCAATGAAAAACTTCGAATTATCAACAAGGTAGGAAAAAACTCTCAAATTACACGAAGAGAAGTTTTTTTTCTAACACATTTAAATTTAAAATTATGTAATAAAGCAACAATTGTACATAATTTTTTAAAGTACATTTTATACAGTCTAAAATTAAAACAGTAGCTAAAAGTCCTATATTAAAAGAATACATTTATTACTTGAAAACAAGTATTAAAAGAATACACATACTATATATAATTAATTTTTTTGTCGAAAAAATCTGTTATCTTTTTTTTGTTTTAAGGCATTGAATATAAATTTGTCAATAGATTTTTCTACAACAAATGAAGCCTGTAAAATTTCTGCATCAAAATGATTTTGAAGAAAAAAGTTGCGTAGTTTGTTTAGTGACTCTCTTTAGCTTCTGACAGAGTTACCAGAGTCAACTCCTCCGATTCGTCTTGATCACTTTCTGTATTGTGGTCCAAAGCCACAATTTCAGCGTCAGATAGAGCTCCCCATACAGCCATGTCCGTGTCAAACAACACGCAGTCTTTAAACGTCAGATCTTGTTCTGGAAGTGCTTTCCAAAGGGATGGTTCAGAATTAAATTCAGTGAGTGTATCGTCCACATCAACCAGATTCGGCGAGAGGAAGCCTGACTTTTTAAAACAGCTGTGAATTGTCAAAGAAGTAACAGCTCTCCAAGCCTTGTCAATCATGATCAAAGTTGTTAAAATAGAAATAGTTACATTCTGCTGATTTTCGAGGTTATCCAATACGCTTTTAACGACTTCACGCAGATAAAAAGTTTTAAAATTATGTATGATGCCCTGGTTGAGTGGCTAAAGTTTTGAGGTTGCGTTTGGAGGGAAAAATTGAAGTTTCACATTTGATAAAGGTGGTGCGTTATTGTGCACAGTACAGTTGTCTAAAAATAAAAGAATATGTGGTTTCTCTCTTTTCATATCCGAGTTCAGTTAGACCCCAACCATTCATTAAAGAGTTTGGTGGTCATCCATGCCTTCTTGTTTGAGCGGGTTTGATAGGGAAAAAGGTTTATGTCCTTGAAACACCGGGGTTTTTGCAGATTTTCTATATCGAGGGAGTAACCTTTTCGGGAGCCGTCCATGTTTACAGCCAGTAAAACAGTTAACCTCTCCTTGCTATTTTTCCTCCATGGCATTTTTCTTTTGAATGTAAATGTTTTTCGGGCAAAACTTAAAAAAGTTTCCCGGTTTCATCCGTGTTGAAAATGTTACGTGGTTCGTACTCCTTTAAGACCCGAAAGCGAGTTCTGCCCCAGAACAAACGTTAATGTCGACATGAGCTTTCCCCGCACATTTTTTGAAGACTATCCCATTCCTTTTCTTAAAATTTGTAAGCCATCCCTCGCTAGCCGAAAACTTGATTCCTAATTCTTTGGTGAATACTTCAGCCTTTTCCTCGACACTGTCTCATCCATGAAACTAAACATTGTTCAGTACGTGAAAAATTATCTTTACTAACGCGTTTTCTCATTCTACTCGAAGAGATGCACTTATTTTCTCTTTATTATTCAGAATAGTGGAGAGCGAGCTCAGTGGGATTTCAAATTCTTCGCTACATTGGCCTTCCTCTCACCTTCTTCAACTGATTCTATCACCTTTTGCTTTTTAGAAATTGTTAAGCACTTGTACTTTTTAAAAGAAGACACGTCGTTCTTTTCGCGTGATAAGTCGACACTGAGGTGAGGTGTAAAGTAGTGGACCAAGGTCTATCGAAATTAACAGGTAAGAAACGTAAATCACCATAACTTTAGTAAAATAATATTCTTAATTTAAAATTTGGAATCTAAAATGAACACAAGGCATATTCACAGTTTACACTCAGCTACGGGGTATACTTAATAGCAAGGGTTGACAACTATGGCACGTGGAGCAATCTTTAGTGGCACATTACCGCTCTTTTTTTAAAAAGATAATAGAATAAAGTTAAATCCCTGTCTCTTCTGTCTTTGCCTCGTACATTTTTATATAAAGGTTTTATTTCTCGCTTTCAATTCTCTGCCATAAAACGGTTCTGCTGAATTATCTTGGATGTAATTCGAGTGCTTTATTTAAAAAAAACATATGTTTAAATGTGACTCATTATTAGTAATAAATACTCAATGCAAATCAAAATTATTGTGCAATACTTGTAAAAGGAAGCATCACTCATTACTGCATAGTGAATAAAAAAGAAAGCAGTTTTTCCCTTATCCATCTAAGGCTTGGGTATCAAAGGAAAAAGAATAAACAGATGGCTTAGGAATAAATCAAAATTCTGCTTAGCAAATACCAGAAATATAATAAATAAAGTAGTTATATATATTCTATCAACATGCACAATTTGGAGTGAAAATAAGTTCAGTAAAAAAACCGCTCGCGGGATAATTAGGTACAGGAAGTGTGAATCTAACTTCATAATATTGAAGATTCGAATTATCGAGAGTTTTATAGGATAACTTTGAATTATCGCATGTTGCAATCTGGTCAACCACAAATTTTACTTCGACATATTGAGAGTACCAAAACGTATGGTTTTAGTTCGAAATATCAAGAGTTTTTTCTAGGGATTGAGCATATACTTTGAATTAGTGAGAGGTTTGTATTATCGAAAGTTCGAATTTTAGAGAGTCGACTGTATATATATACTAAAGCAATCTATATAAATAAAAATATAGCGTGTGTTTGTTCAAAACCGCAAATCTCCGAAAGTACTTGACCATTTCATGTGAAATTTTGACATAACGTTTCATTTGAATTCGGACGGGTTTTTATGCACCTATTATTTCGTAACTCTCTGTACATTTTTAAAATTTAATTTTTAAGTGATTTTTTTTGGTGATATGACGTCATATGATGTCACATTTCTCTCCGAATGCAAAATTTATACTTAAAACGCAGTTTCATTTGAATTATTACATATTTTTACTACAGTTATGTTTATTGATTACCATATTTATCCATTTTTTTTTTGTTCTTTGATACGTAAATAGGATTATTTTTTTCTAATAAATCAATTTTTAAAAATTATTCTTTCAACAACATAAATATTGGTTTTGAAGTTTTGGCAACAACCGGATAGCCTTATCACGGGATGTTTACGATTTTTCTTATATTTTACATCGTGTTTTCTGTAATTTCAATCTAAATTTATTTCTCTTTATTAAGCAAATTTGAAATTTGTAATTGACTTCTCTATACGATACTTATTTTTCTGCGAAATAATTTCCATTAACCATTTATCTCAAATAAAAATACGTCATCAAATTTTACGATATGCATTCAATATTTGGAAACAATATTTATTTTCCACTTGGCGGTATTTTAATTTGGCGAAATTAATCGACAGGGTTTTTAATATAAGAATGTTTTTCTCTGTTTTAAATTTTTTTTTTTAAATTTCATTTGATACTTACGTATTATCACAACAATCGCCAACTCTTAAGATAACTCTCCAATTGGCAATCCCATTTTCACATATGTTGTTTTCGCTGTTTTACCAATAATGCGCAATCAAATGTTTCGTTTTATGCAATGTCCCCAATAGGTTGCGATAGTACGTAAGTACCTTTCATTTGATTTTACTATTGAAATATAAATGGCAAAATTAAGATTTTCAGATATATTTTTTGAATCCTCAAAATATTGCACCTTATTTTGTTTTTGATTGCTTTATAACATTTAAGTTTATAACTTTTTTAAACAGATTCCATTAGTAATTTGTTAAAAAAAAACTTGAAGTTATTAGGGTTTCCTTTTGTCAGGGACATAGCTACCGCTGTATCAGCCGTATCAAAGATGGAGGATTTCCAACAAGTTTTACTACAGTCCCATTAACATGGTGCTCATACCTAAAAATTTGTCCCAAAGAAATTTGGATACAAGATCCACCTTAGAGCTGTTTTGTAATTTCATATGTTTTTGTTTTAACCTTCTTTTTAACTGCAGTAAATTGGCCTTAGTACATAAAATTGCATTGCAGAAACTCGGTAATTGTACTGGCTAAGCAAACGCAGTACGAGGGGGTAGTTGCTCATAAAATTGGAATTGGCAACAGTGAGATTGACCGACAGATGAGCAAAACAGACAGATGGCTCAAATACGTGTTGAGGAATCCGGTGGTCGTAAGATTGTAACTATTTTTTTCATATTATACTTTTGTGTTCATAAAGATAATTCAGTTATTTTTGTATCAATTAACGTTAGCAGTGTATATCATATTTCAATTTATTTTTAAGCTCAGGATATATACTTTGGATATTTTTTATATATAAAATACTAATTTTAATTCTGTACACTATGGGTCTGTTTGGCGTGATTAAAAAATCTATCCCCGAACGAGTAGCGTATGGATTAAAGTCTTCCACTTATTTTACCTTTCTCCAATTATTCTAAAAAAAATTAAATTAATATATAATTTTTATATTTTTGTACTTGCGTTTTTTTTAATTGGTCATTTACCTAAAATCAAAAGATATCGCAAATGCTGCAATATGCATTCATTAAGCGAAAACCATTCTATGCCTGTTGGTACACAATAATAATATTTTTGCACTTGGCAGTGAATTTTTCCACTAAATAGTTGTTAAAATTTCTAAAAGTTGGGACAGAACAATTTGACTCTCAAAGGATCTATTTTGTGTGATTTCGAAAGCTTATTTGGTGTTACTGTGAAATACAAATGGGAAAATTAAGATTTTCTGATGTATATTTTGTGTTTGTTTTGGAATTTATGTATGATCACAACTGTATTGGCAACATTAGCACACAGTTGCTAATTCTCCATGTATGACACATACAAAATCGGGGTTGACATAGTTGCAATAGTACTTTCGTTTGGAACTGTTTTTGGTGATTTCATCAAAAATTAAAATTTAATTTGTTTTGATAGTTTTTTAACATTGAAGTTTGTTATAGCTGCTGTACCCAGCAATGTATTCCTGTGGCGCAGTCTGGTTAAAAAGAAAGAAAAGAGAAATCATACATTTCTAATGTCTTTTATTGCTTGCACTTGAGGTATGATTTTTTTTTTTTTTTCATAAAAAAATGTGTAAAGTTATGTCGCAGGGAAATGATTAAATTAAGAATTTCATCAAATCTCTGAGGGATAGGATCAATTCACGCAGGTTGTTAAAATAAGAACTCTTTCAGGCGATTTCCCTAAGAAAAGTAAGTGATTTGATCTCTCTCTCACATCCCTAACCAATTTGAGTGAAATGATGAAATAATATTGTCAAGAATTTAAAAGTGTTCATATTTAGCAAATGTGGAGGATTATTAAAGTACAGTAATAATACAACAATAATCATTGGTTTACAATTTATTTATTCGAAATTGAGTAACAAAATAATTAGATAATAAAGCTGGGGTTTTTTTTAAAGATATTTGTAGTATAGAATTTCATATATATATATTAAATTATACATTAATGTAGTAATTCAGAAATATCATGCTATATTTGGAACACCTTTTTTCAGTTATTATTTCGGTTTTTAAAATAGCTTTTTATCTATAAAGAGGACGTGGTCGAATTCCCTAATTTGTTTGCTTACATTTTTCAATTTAAGTTCTATCCAGTTTCTAGTTTTCAGGCATACAAAAGTGATATATCAATTGAAAGATAATAATACAAAGAGTATAGTTAAATAAAACTAAAAAATGATATTTGGGACATTTTGTGGTGGTGCGTCACGTCAGAATCCCGACCTGCCTGGCATGGATAAGGAGCGGGGGAAGTAAAAAGGAACGGTAACAAGCGAAAACAGAGCTCTGCAAATGCTGACTTGTTCATTTCATCATTACACTAAAACAGTTCGGGATTTGATCAAATAAATTACTTACATCAAGGAAATGATCTCAAAGAGACGTTATTTTAACAACTTGCGTGAATTGATCATCTCCCTTAGGAAACTGATGAAATCTGTAATTTCATCATTTTGACTTTGACATATATAGAAACAAAACTTTTCTAAACAGATTTCATATGTAATTTGTGTTAACATAATTCTCCCTAGTTATTAGGTTTTTGTCCTTATCTTATGAATCTAAAATTATTTACATTGTCTCCATAGGGGAGGTGCTAAGTTTAAAAATAAATTTAAAATGACTCTTCTTGAGGTCAAAGGGTTAATATTACGATTCTTATGGATAGACATTTTGTGTTGGTTCATTGTCTGTGCAGATATGTAAATTATCTGCTATGCCTATACTTTAGAGTAGTAGTTGTCAACTTTCAACCCTTCATGAACCACTAAAGGTGGTATTCTCAATCGCGAGTTATTGAAGAGATAACTCGCGTGGATTGGGTAACCCTCGCTCGCCGGTAACTCGCGGATAATTCTCCTTTCTTATTCTCGAACTGACGATTACCGAATCAGTGAGTTATGCGTGGCAAGATGGTACAGTCATTGTGATTGGACACTGATAATCACGTGACATATTGCTTAAATTTTATGTTGTATCTTGGAGCGAAACATTCGATCAGCTGTTTTTAACACGCTTTTTTTGTTTGACATATTTCTCTTGTTTTGTTTTGCTATGTCGAAAAGCAACTTTTCAGTTCAGGAGATGGAATTGTTATTAAATCTTGTAGGAAAACATAAATGTTTAATGTATATAAATGTAAATCCTCAAGCAGAAAAGAATCGAAGCGGTCGTCCATCTTTGTTTACAAACAGATTCGCGTGATCGAAATCCGCGAGTTACCCTCCGAAATCGGCGGGTTACCTTTGGATGATTAATCCGTGGATTTGGCGCTATCCGCAATTGAGAATAATGATGTTTCGCCACACACAATCTGCGAGTTACCTCCGGTTCGGGGATAACCCGAGGTTAACTCACGATTGAAAATACCACCGTTAATGTATAACTTTATAATTTACGCACCACTAATAGGATTGGCCTCTATGTGGCAAACCACTCTAGCTATATTTTCATCTTTATTTAATCTTCCTTACTCCTAAAAATAAACTTTATGAAAACAATAACAATCAACAGACTGAAGCGTTTTACCACCGATTTACTATGGTTGACAATGCTGTCTTTCAAATTTTGATGGAAAATCTGAAAAAATAGCTAAAAAACTGCTAACTTCTGGAATTTCGTCCTTTTTTTCCCATCGTTTAGTTTTATTTCCGTAACTAAGAGTTTTTAGTAAAGTATAATCCATGTTCCATAAATGCTGCTTTTGTTGTTCATCTTTTTTAAACTGAATCTTCATAAAAGTATAAATAATGTCCCAATTTTTCTGCAGACCATCCAAAGTTTCTCGCGGGTCGTCAATTGGTGACTGCTGCTCTGGAACGCACAACAGTACTTATGTATTAGCATCACCGTAACAAAATTAGTTCCCGTGTAACGAACCTTAATATTTAAACAACAAAGTTTCTAATTTTCTTTTTGTGAAAAAGAAATCAGATTTGGATGGAAAATAGCGTGATTTGCATGGTGGCAATTTGACCACGGTGATCCTAATATTTAGTTATCCAGACAACAAATAATTATCCATGTGAGAAGCAGTCTGTGTCTAGATATAGGCCCTATTGTTTTAAAAATAGGCCCTTAATTTTTTTATAACAATTAATAATGCTAATCGAATTGTGAATTGCAAAAATTCTCCACTATTATTAATACTTTGTCATGAGTGAGTGAGAGAATATTAACGTCGCACTGTTGAGCTACACCAGAACTTTTGGTGACGGACCACGTAATTTTGAACCACGGTCAAGTGACCTGGACGACACCTGAGCTGACACCCCCTCTCTAACTACCACACCAACGGGAGGACGTCTTAGATCTCGACATATTTAGCGTGCATCGCTGCCCTACAAATGGCGGGTGTTTAATGGTACTAGGCTCGAACTCGCGCGCGTGACAAAGTCAGCCACGATCCAATACCTATACCACTCGGCTACCGCAGCCTCCAATACTTTGTCATAGATTTCTGCTGCAAAATCCGTGTTTATATTTGAAATTTCCTTTCGCGTATTCGACTGAAAATATCTTCAACTTATCATTACGTTGGATTTTAGCTGTGTCAATTGATTTACGTTTGAAGTTAAATATTTCATTAGTATTTATTATTTTTTTATTCCTTTCTTTTTGTTCTTTATTTCTCCTTTTTTTAATGATTTGAAATTTTATATGTTTTTGTTTTAATTTTATTTTCTTTTTAAGTGCAGTCAATTGGCTTCACAACATAAAAATAATGTCTTGCAGGAAATCAAATAAGTCGTCATACTCGCAAGGCAAAAGTACTGCAACCCGCATAGTTGCACATCAAACTGAAAAAAATTGGGCATCAACAAACGAGGAAAAACAGACAAAGAATGGCACAAGCACATGCTGAGGGCGACGCAAAGTTATAAGCAGCCAGACTTGAAGATGTACATTTGCGAGCACATCATTCGTGTTTTGCAACATCAGATCTGCTTTTGTTAACAAAATGAACACAATAGATTGCAAGTAGCTGAAAGATGTCAACTAGAAATAGCACATAAGTGTCAAAAATGACTTTGTGGTGAGCATTCACATAATAATAGCCACCTTACATTCTGGTACATTGTCTCAGCAAAATGACAAGTGTATCCTTATTGCAATGTTCTGAAATTTAAGGGAGAAACAAAAGGAATGTTTTCTACCATTAGAAAAATTAAATTGCCTCAACTTGGAGAACCACCAGAGCCATTACAAACTGTGCTTGCCAGATAAAATTAAAAAATCAAATCATTTCCCATTTTAACATCAGGAAATAAAATTTCATTTTTCCCAAAATGGCATTGTTTGGAGAAATTAGTATTTGTGAACACCCCCTCTGATTTAACAGAAATACCCCATAAGCATTGAAAAAACTAACCCATTCCCTTTTTGGGGGGTTTTTCCCCTCTGAAGAAAATTAAAAAAAAATTCCCCGGTTTCATAAGGACAAGAATAAGCCGCAATACTCGTAAGTTCAAGCATTTCATTAACACATTACAAATAATATCAGTTAAAGAAAATTTTGTGTATATATATTTATACATTTTTTTACTAAAAAATCATACCTGCAATTTAAATGTTTTAACATACTGAAAATATGTACCTTCTCTTTAACGAGGCTAAGCCACAGCAACGTGTTGCAGGGTACAACTAGTTAGAAATAAAAAATATTCAGCTACACTTACCACTTACTTCAGCAACGACACACAAGCCACGAAATACTCCTAACGACAATGCAAGTTTTAAATACCATCGCAAAAGGTGACTTCTCTTTTTCTGTTAGTTCTCATATTTGTACCTATGAAAGGTTTGGTCTTGAAAGAAGATTAGTAAGAGGAAGATAAAAGAATAAGTTTGAAAGTAGATAAGTATCTTAAAAAATTGTGCATATTGTTTTTTAATATTAAATGTTCAATTCATTTTTCAAAGTTGCCCTACAGCGTGATCTAATTCTTAAGAAAATAATCGCCATTTGATGAAGCATTCATAATCTTATGAATATGAAAAAAGTGTCTATGGTTTGGTTCATTAATAGTCGTCGAAAGAATACATATAGTAATGCAACTGTAGGTTGGTGATAAACTGTGTAAGGATGTCAATGCAAAATAGTTTGACAAAAATATCATTGAACCTTAAAGTAGATCTATACTAACAACTCTACATTTTTGTTTTTTATAATTAATTTTATTCTCTAAATCATCCACAAACAGATGCTGTCTCTTAAAAATTTACTTTTCTTAAAAGAAGCCAGTGTAGTTTCTTTAAAATGTAATATTATATAATGCTTTTTTAGTATTTAACAATATAATGTTTTTGTAGAGAAGATTTTTTGCAAATGGAAAGCAGAAGAAAACTAAAGAAATGAAGTAAAATAAACATGCAGCGCTTGGTGACATTTCTTTAATATCAAAAAACCAAAAAAAAAAAAAAAGATTTTGAGAAGTAGAAACTAAATACTTTTCTTTGTTCGAAAAAGTACTCAGAGATCAGGGTTTTGAGAGATTTGATAAAATTATGATTTAAATCAAATAAACGATGTTTTTTTTAAATATCCATCAGGCTAATTTTTTTAAACTAGTCTAGGATTCTCTTTGATATTTAATGCATGTCTTAATTACCGCCTTCGTAATAAAAGAAATGTCGCTTGTTAGAGAAAACATTTATAGCAAAATGAATTAATGAGTGGGAAGTACTCGCGAGAAAAAGAGAAATTCTGAAATAATACACATTGACGGGAAAAAATTCCCAACACCAGGAAAAAAATATTGTAGAGTAATAAAATTTGGGCAATGCAATTTTTCCAAATTACTATTTTTAATTGATTAAATTTTCAAATCACAGGTTAATTTAAGCTCAAGAAAATGCATTTCAGATATGAAATGCTGCTACATTAATAGCCGGTATAACATATAAAATTCTGAATGCAAGCCTGCAAGCGTGCATGCATTGTGTCATGCAGGTGCTGAATGTCATTTTGTGGTATGGAGGTCCATGCTGGTTGTATTTGTTGTGTCAACACTGGGACGCTCCCTGCTGATTGTGGATGATATTAGAGTTGTCATCCCAAAAATATCCCCCACGTTCTTTAATTTGAGACGAAACTTTGGGGATCTCTCAGGCCAAGAAAACATGTCAATACTCTGTAGAGCACGTTGCGTTTCAACAGATGTGTGAGTGCGAGTGCTATCTTGTTAGAAAACTCCGACTTGCATACTGCTCATGAATAACAGTATTAGAGTTTGAATTAGCAGATGGGCGTACAAATTTACAGTCAGTAAATTTGGAATAACCACGAGCGTGCTCCTGCTGTCAAAGGAAATTGTCTCTAGACCATGACTGCAGGTGTAGGTCCAGAGCGTCCAGGTTGTTTGACACATTGGTTTCAGGCACTCACCTGACTCACCTGGCACACACATCCTTCCCTGTCACCAAGGCAGAACCTGCTTTCATCAGAAAACGTAAACAGATCTCCACTCCATTGCCTAATGAGTTCTGGCTTGACACCAATTTCGTCACAAACCACAATGGGTTGGAGTCAGAGGAATACACACTACATGTGGCACCTGGCACGGAGCTGTTCTTGAACTAATCATTTTCTAAATGTTCATTTTGTCTCTGTGGTACCAATTTCAGGTCAATTTTCAGCTACAGACGCCGTACGATGTGTAAATAGTCCTGCGCTGTACAACTCGAGCTTTCCTCTGAATAGTGCCACGTGGCCACTCGGAACCTAATTTTCTTCAGGCAGTACCATCCCTTGACCACTGCTCCTAACAATCACGCACAGTGGATACATCTCGGTCAAGTCTTTCTGCAATTTCACAGAAAGAGAATCCTCTTTCTCGTAGCCTTATTACATGACTTATTTCAAACACAGTGAGATTTTTTTAACGACTTCTTTGGATTTTTAAAAACATTCTTGGTTAACATCAACTCAATAAGTCAAATTTTACAGGCAAATAACGACCACGAACTTAGCAGCACACATTTAAAGCAACCCTGATTTGAAAGTTCTCAGTGACGCTATTAGCCCCCTACTTTAGTGCAAAATAGGAATCGATGTCATCTTTCAGATGTATAAATACTCCTACCAAATTTCATTTATCTAACATAAGTCTTTCTTGGTGTTGGGATTTTTTTCCCGTCAGTGTACGTAAACTGTAACATTTTACAACCAAAACTCCCACAGTGAAATTTTCCAAAAAAAGGTTTGTGGGGCCCTTTCCCAAAATCCCCTTTTTGCCAATCAGATCTGGGAATATGACACAAAATTAACTATCCTTGTTTTTTAGAAAATCTAACAAAACTTAACTTAAACAGAAATCAACAATCATTATAGTTTTAAAAAGTTGCATTTAAACTGAAGAGTAAATGAAATTACGATAAATGGAAAGTGTAAGCTATTAACCCGCGATCACTCGCGCGGGGTGTTCTGTACACCCCAGCAACAAGAAAAAACCTCCCAGACAAAAAAAATGTGCAGAACCACGATTTCTTCTGTAGCTGCAATTTTTTGGTCTTTAACCTTCAGGCGTGATGCAATCCCCCTTTTTAAAAAACGGGGTTGGAAAAGTAATGACCTTCAAAAAGTTTTTTTCTGGAGGCTGAGAACTCCCGCGGGAAATTGAGCATTTGTATACAGTCTGCTCTGAAAGTTTGGAAAATGATTAAAATATATTATTTTTCTACTTTCTACTATCCTTATCTCATTAATTATAAAGTATATTTATTACTGGCATATACGTTTTATACTAGTTTATGAAAAAATATAAAATTATGTGTTTTAAAATGAAAATTGTGTATGTTTAGTTTAAATTAATGTTAGTCTCATTTCTGTGCATAAGACACGTTTAAAGAACATTCAGGACTCTATGCATGCATTTTAAATAAAACAATTAACAAAACTGTTATTAGAATCCCAGTAACGAATTTGAGCACCAAGAGTGAACAGTCAAAAATCTCAAGACTGGAAGGAAGATTCGGCACCTAGAGAAAGGTGACGAACAGGTCCTTCCGAAATGATCTTTGTTGGGTCAAACTGAAAAAGCACCCCATTGCCTCTCCGCGGAGAATGAAGACCGGATCCCTCCCCCCAAGTCAAAACGTTTTTACAGTTACCTTCGATTTCACCGTGCATTTTATAATATAATTCCCAAGTCAATCGAATGCAAAAATTAAATAAAATTGGAGAATCTCAAAACTAAAGAACACATAAATACAGTATCGGTAATTTTAAATTTGAAATCATACCTCACTTATACACAAACAAATTCACAATAGTTATCTAGATGGCTTATAACCGTTACTGAAATGAATGAAATATAACAATTTTTCCTATTAATTTATTCTTTAAACTTCTCACATTTTAATTTCTTATTCTCAAAAAATTATACATTCAGATTTTTAGAGAAAAGTCACCTATCTCTTCACAATGCTTGGCTCTCTTTCACTCTGTTCCAGTTCAAGAGAGATGAAAAAATCCAAAATTTGCAATACTTCCAACGTACATCTTCTCGCAGGAAAGGTGGCGAAACCCTAGAAAATAATTTTCTGTGTATGAATTATTCATGACAATGAACGACACGCATTCAAAACACTTTAAATTACTAGAATGTATCCAGACAACAAACGATTTAAATCGAATATTTTATGAAACTCATCTCAAGTACAAAACGAAATATTTTGCTAGAAATAACTGAATTAAATGTACCTTAAATGGATGCTTCCCAGCGGTTTTGGGTTTTTTGAAAAGTTTTTACCGTTTGTAAGTTTGGTTGTGTGGAACTATCCACGGACCTCTGCTTTTCTAAAAAAAAGAAACAAAGACAAAAAAAAATTCTTCCAAATTCGTTGAAGTTTCTAACCCTGAACATAGCCATCCTGTGATGACCATGTCTTCCCGGGTTTCCCCTAAGCAGGGTGTGGGGTTATCAAAATGATGGGCATAATTTTAAACAACTTTTTTTAAGGTAACTTATAATACTTAAATTCTAATTTGACAATTATTAATTAGGGGAGAGTCAAGCCCAAAGTAAATCACGTATTTAAATCAGATCACCAATTAGATCCTCTATCTCAATTTTCTAAATAATCCTTTATCTAATTACTTATATCTAAAATTTTCCCTTTTCCCGTTCTGGTCCGTAGAGAATATAATCATATCTTTATATATGAAATTCTTGATCCCCAATGCATAATTTTGACTGCTTATTCTTGGGCCGCAGATTCCACACCAACTTTGTCACGCTATTGATCAGAATGATTCCCACACTCAACCTCTGAGCCTGCTACGCTATGCTATCTTATGTTATCTCTAACTTATCACGATATCCTTTTATAGTATATCCTTTTAATATTCGATCCGTTTCTCTTCGGGATTGGGTTGGAAAAGTTTTGCCATCAATCGTGGCCCCAAAAAACATAGGGTCATGTTAAAACAGAAAACGCGAGACTCACAACCCCCCAAGAAGAAAACGTGATTTACTTGGGTTCTTGCCCTTAATAAATTACTGTCAAAACTCTATTTTTAAATTTCTTTTTCCCCAGTTTTATTTAAATTTTAATCTTAAATCTTCATTTTAACTTTTTTAATTTCCAAATCATTTGACTTTAATTTTCATTGCAATTTTTAAACTTAAATTTTCTTTTTTAATTTCCCAAAAATTTTTCTTGACTTTAATTTTCATTACTCATCTTAGAATTTTAATATTCAATTTAATTTTAAATGTGACAATAAATTTTTTCTCCAATAACTAGGCCAATTAATAATTACTGTTTTAATTTTGCCCCCTCACTTTACATTTCGTTACTTAAAATATTTATACATTAAAACACCATTCTGGGTGCGCAGACCCAATCTAACACTGCATATGGGCTGGTACTTCTGCCCCCTTTCTTAACAACCTGGAAACATTTTTGAAGTTATACTTTTCAAGTTTTTCAGGGTCAGTCCCCCCTAAAATAAACTATTTGGTATTATTTCCATAATATTAATCAATTTTAAATAATTTATTTATATATCACAAAAAATTTTTTATCTCCATCCCTACATTGGTTTCAAAAAAACTCCCAATGAGCCCCCCTTTTTTTTTTAGGTTGACTACCCCCGGTTTCCCCTGAACCAGATGCCTCTTACTAACAATACAACAACATATATATATACACATATTATACAATTACAAACATTTTTTAAAAACCATTATAACAAATAACCAAAGGAATTTTTGCATCTCACGAAGTCATACATCGAAATAAACAAATGTGTGAATAAAAAGTTTTTTTTCAGAAAAAAAATTTTTAAAAAGTCAAAAGTTCCAATAAATGAACACTCATTGTAGTTTTGACGGGTTTTAACTTTGCACCCCCCGGACTTCCTTCTTTGCAATAATTTTCCCACCACTTGTTGGAAGATCATAAAAAATGAAACAATACAACCTGATTTTTATATTCGGGCTCCACGTTCACGTTCAACGATGAGGTGTCATCACTCTTCATTCCTTGTTTGTACTGGAATTTCTTGTTGTAAGGCTTGTAATCTCCTTGTCTTCCTTTCCTTGCCTTCCCAACTGTGTTCTTGGCTGGTCGGGGTTCTTCTGTTCTCCGTCGTGGCCTTAAATTATAAGTCTTTTCATATGGAACTTCAGTTGATTCTCTCCTGCTCTTTTTTCTATCTCTGGAAATAGTACTAGATGACATTTGTCTTTTATTATTACAATTATTACTACCCTTTCTTTGCCACTTTCTTTGTGGTCCACTTGTCCCCGATATACCTGATCTTTAATACCTTGGTTATATTTAAACCTTTTATTTTTATTTTCATTCCTACTGAACTAGGTAGTGATCTGACCAGTGATTTGTTTTTATGGGTCCTCTCTGTATTTTTATATGGATTTGATTGGTTACCAATCCCTTTTGCCTCTAACCTACGTTTCACCGCAGATTTTTCTTTCCCATATTGTGACTCATTTAATCCTTGGTATACTTTTTCCGAAGTACGAGTTTCCTGACTTGATCTTATACTATTTGGGATACCTGTTCCTAATTCGACCTCGTCACATTTCCTATGACGATATATTCTTATTTGATCTACGTTAACTGTTAATCTTTTTCCCGATTTCCATATTACAATATTGTTAAAGTTCCTAACTTCTAAGACTCTATAAGGTCCCTCAAATTTTTGTTTAAATTTAGCACATACTTTGTTAGCAGCTGAACTTACAGGGTGTGTTTCTAATAAAACCCAATCATTTACCTTTATTTTTATGTCCTTTCTACGTCTATTATAATATTTTTCCCACCTTTCTTGTTTAATTTTCAGTACTTAGTCTAGCTTCTTTAAAGCTTTTCTGTATATCTTGAATTTTGAATTTAGAGCTTTCCGATATCATAACTAGTTTTTGAAATGGTGTAATCAATTTTCGACCTAAAAATAACTCAGCCGGTGTTTTTCCCGTTGTTTCATTCACCGCCGTACGAATAGCGTAAGCAAACTCACGTAAGAATTGATCCCAAGTATCATGTTGATCATTAACGTAATTTGCAATCATTTGCACTATATCTCGATTAACTCTTTCAGTCCGATTTGCTTGTGGTCGATATGCAACAGTCTTCACATGCCTTATGCCTAATCTTTCACTTAAGTGTTCAAAATCTCGGATATAAATTGGGACCATTATCACTTATTAATTTTATTGGAGCTCCATAACGCGATATAAAGTTATCAAAAAAATATCCGCTATTATACGAGATGAGGCCTTTTTTAAGAGGTATAATTTCAGCCCATTTGCTGAAATGATCGGTTATTACTAAAATATAGCGGTTACGTCTTACTCTCGATATAGGATACGGGCCTAATAAATCTAACGTCACTATCTCATTCGGATAATTCGATATAATTGGATTTAACCGACCAGCTGGTAACGCGTTTTATAGTTATTAACTTGGCACATATGGCATGTAGAGACATATTGATCAATAAATTTTCTCATGTACGGGAAATAACAAACGTCCCGAATTTTATGATACGTTTTAAATCTGCCGACGTGTCCACTTATTGGCTTGTCATGAAATTCTCTCATTATTTCATTCCTTAAAGATTTTGAAATGTATACACGCATTTCACCTAATGACGTTGCGTGTTTCGCATAAAATAACAATCCTTCAATTAAAACGGAAATCGTGGGACCACTCTCACATATCGTTGCATTAACCGAGTTATCTTCCGGGTTTTCTAAATATCTATATATATGACCTAATTCTGGGTCATTTTTCTGTTCCTCTATTAATTGTTCCCGCGAAGTAAGTACCAAATCTTTGATTATGGCACAATTAATTTTATCACCAATTATACTATTCCCATGGTTTTTCGGTAAAAGTGTAGCCACCATGTTTAACTTCATTTCTGACCCAATAACGTGTAATTTCCCTTTATTTACCTTATTATCTTCAACCAGTGTATTTTGAATTTTTAACGATTTCTGATCAAAATCTAATACGATTTTGACGCTTTTTATGAAATCGATACCCAGAATACATGGGTATTCTAAATCTTTCAGCACATGAAATGACCAATTTCTTTCGAATTGTCTGATGTGAATTTTTAATTCTACGATCCCATGTTTTGGCATTTCGCACCCTGTGCTGTTATTACCTGGGCTCTGATTTTTTATTTGTTTATAGAAAAATATTTTCTTATACCTCTTCCGATATAAAAGATTTATCTGCTCCGGTGTCCCATAGCGCTTTCAAAAATGTGTTATTTAATAATATAGGTACGTGGGAAGTTCTACGGGTGCTATACATATTGGAGAAAGTCTAATTGTCTCTCTTGTCGACACCTCTTGAGGTTGATCATTAACCTTTACAATATTTAATCGTCCCCTTTGCGTCCTATCGCCTCTATTGAAATTATCACTCGAACCCTTATTTCTACGGTCCCTCTATTAAAATTATCATTTCGCTCATTTCGAAATGAGTAACCCCTGTTGCTGAATCTTTGATCATTATTATTAAACCTATTCTCTCGAACCCTCTATTATTTTGACGGCTATTCTCGTAAAACTCATTTCTGTTATTTGGTCTACTCCTTATTTCCGAATTCCTCCAGTTTCTACCATTAGCTTCAAAATTAGGCATCCTATGCGCATTTTGACCTCGTCTTTCTACATTATGGTTCTGATAACCCCTTTGTGATTTGCAAGAATATCTCTCTTCGAATTTAGCCAAGACTTCTAAAAGTTGTATCGTATTTTGTGGATTTCTAACTTCCACGTAGTCCTGTACCTGTGGTTCGAGTCGAACTAAAATATGATCCACCAAGTCTGCTTGGGACATTCCTAATTCTAAACTTCTCTCTATTTTTAGTAATCTATATACAAAATCAGTCGCCTCCTGATTTCTTCCCTGCTGTGATGCATAAAACTCCGACTGTAGTTCTTTTTTATTTTTGATCGCGGGAAAAGCCTCGCAATTCAGCTTTTGAGCTGCGCAAAATCCTGTGGCTGTATTTTGTACTAACAACGACCAAATATCGAATACCAATCTGAGCCCTTCCCTGAGATGACTTTTAAGTAAGCACATGACAGATTACTTGGGATTTCAAGTAACTGAATATTGTTATCGATGCACTCGATAAACTCAGCAACATTCTCCGACCCTGAAAAGTACATTTCAGGTAGAATTGTATTTCCACCTACATTCCAAACCCCAAAATTTAAAAAAACGTTCGGGCCCCTTGAGACATAGCCATCCTGTGATGACCATGTTTACCGGTTCAAAAGCTAAGGTGTGGGATTATCAAAATGATGGACATAATTCTTAATACAATTTTTTTAAAGGTAACATAATTTAAATTTAATTTGACAAAAAAAAGAGGAAGTCAACCCAAAAAGTAAATCACGTATTTAAGTAATCACGCAATTAGATCCCTACCAATTATCCTAAATAATCCTTTTATCTAATTACTTATATCTAATATTACCTTTTCAGTTCTGGTCCCTTGCCCCAGAGAATATAATCTATATCTTTATATATGAAGATTCTTGACCCGTGCAGCAATTCTTGACTGCTTATTCTTGGCCCCAAGATTCCACCAAGCTTTTCACGCTATTGATCAGAATGTTTCCCACACTACAACCTCTAGCCTGCTACGCTATGCTATCTTATTTTATTCTAAGCTTATCACGATATCCTTTTATGTATATCTCATTTACATATTCGCCCGTTTCTCTTCTTGGTATTGGGTTGGAAAATTTTTGCCATCAATCGGCCGTCAAAGTTCATTTAATCAAAAGCGCGAGAGACGTCCACCCTTTGGAAGAATTTATTCCCCTTTTGGTTTAATAGGAAAAGAGAACGCGACGCTCCCTTCCGAAGACTTAGTAATAACCGAGTAATGTTTCATGACAACAATTCCTTCCGAAGACTTCGTGATCACTGACTTCAATTAATGCCATGTGTATTTTAAGATTACGAATTACTGAGCAGCTTGGGACATAGTTTGAAAGTGTCATTATCAATGTCAGTACAAGTTCAAATTTGTAGTGGAAAACTGCAAACAAGTTTCACGGTTAAACTAGATGCACGACGACTCGGCTGTGGCATTGTTTGTGGGAGGGCAAAGATAAAATGCTCGAATTCTCTCTCATCCAATGGGAAAGGAACAGGCAGCCAATAGTGAATCTAACTATGGTAGCACTTCGAAGTCCAGATTTCTTTCTCCCTGACTGCTATAGGTTGCTTTCCTATTGGTCGATCTCTGAAGCAACGTTAAGTCTTTAAAAAGATGCCTTTTTGAAGAAATTCTAATTTCCGTTCCGTTCCGAACTCTAAGTCAGAGTGAAAATTTTAAAGAACCGAGATGTTTCAGGCGGTTGAAAAACGGGCATTGTTGTCATGGAGATTTGACATCATTTTCCCGCCTCCTTCGAAAAAAAAACAAAAAACTTACTCAACTGAGAAATTCAAGGGGTTCCCCCCGGGGGGGCCCCTTTCTGATTATCAGCGTGAGCTAGAGGTGTAGGAATAAATGAAGCAACAGAAGCTGCCATACAATCTTAATATTACTTTATTAAGACCTTAACTTAAACCAATAACATATTAGGTAATAATATGGTATGTGAAAGATTCTAAGGTGGCGAAACACACACTATATAATACCGAAATAACGTAACCCGGACCGCTCTCAATAACTAACTCGCCTAAGCTCAATTTCAATGTAAATACTGATCCGAATATTAAAATGGTAACTCCTACCTTAATGTCCAAAAAAGCAGCAATCTATCTGATCCTAGCTGAAGTTACGGTTCACTGGCCTGCAGTTGTATGAACCTTGACTAAAGGCTCTCTATCACGAGTAACCTCTTTTGACTGTCACTTAACTTCTCGAAATACTCTTTACATTTGCAACGCGGACTATCATAACATTCCCAAATGCCACCTCGCTTACTCTAAACTTCTGTTATTTAAAAGCTTCCTAATTTGCATGTTTCATTCACGTTTTACCTCTCTGGTTTGTTGGAAAAGAATTGCCATTTATTCTGGCCCCAAAGAACCCAAAAGGACATGTTAATAAAAAAACGCGTGAGTCACAAGTGGTTTCTCACTCACTCCTCCATCAGCGTTACGACGTTGCACTCAGTGCGGACTGCTTCCTATTTTAATGTAACTTTAACAAATTATTTCTATTTTTAACTAATTTTGATAAGTGGATAATAGATCCTTCTCTAAGGTTCCACTTAAATGTGTTACCGTTACCGAGTGAAAATTTCGTCCGTGCATCGAAAGTTTCTTCTTGCTTCAAAAAGCCAAATCGGTCGCAATTTGCGTTTTGGTTTGCCAGGCACAAGCATGAGTGACACAGAAACTATGACACATTTAAATTTGGTACATCAGTGCTTCTCAAACTTTCACTACTGGCGACCCAATTTTCCATCATAATTTTCATCGCGCCCCCCCAAAAAAGTAATAATGTATTGAATGCAATAATAATGCACTTTGAGTATTAAATTTTGTATACGTTACTTTTAAGTAATATATATTTTAAGCAAGTTATATATATATATATATATACTTTTAAATAATAGTTATAATGTTATGTTATTTTTCCTTTCTCTAATTTTTAAATAGGAACAGATTGCAAAATGATATTTAATTAAAGATTTATTTCCTCCATCATCCATTTCTAGAAGTACAAATGTCATTAGAATAAGTAATATAAAAAATAAATTTTTAAGTCAATTCCTATACTTAGGCCAACAAAGAAAAATTTATTTTAGTTACTTTTTATTAAATAGTTACAATTAATACAAATATGTAATACATATGACAGAATCACAATGTTAAGCTACAAAATATGAAAGCACCTTTTCCTTTGCCAATTTTTCATTTTCCCTTTCTATATATATGGCATTGGACTGTTCTTTTTGTGTGTTACTATTTATTCATTAATTAAATTTAATTAGTGCAAGAAAATAGTATAGTAAAGAAGAAACCACACACATTCTCAGAAATTTAAAAAAATAAAAAAAATAAATGTATTTGAACTTGAATGAATGAATAAAAAGTATTTTATCTACGATTGAAAATTTGAACAAGATATATATGAGAGTGAAATTATAGTAGAAATTGAAAAATAGTCTACTTTATGTTGCGCTCTATCATATACATCACATCTGTCATTCTCATGAGCGTCTGCGTGAGTCAGGCCTAACTATCGGACGTCTGCGCAAAAACATGTAATAATGCTGTACCTTGTACAATTCCAATCAGTCTTGGTCGATTCCGATTTATAGCTACCAAAACCTATCCTGAATGTACATTTTATAATTTGCTCTTATTTGTAATTCACACGGTATTAAGTATTTACTGCAGAAGATTGAAACAAAATCATGGATAAATTTTTAAGTCAAGCGAACATTCTACGATAATAAGGCATCAACAAGTGCACAGACGAGCATAGTTCAAAATTAAATCAAGGAAATATTCTCAAGAATACTTGACTTGGATTTCACTATTACTGAAGTAAATGGAGAAGAAAGCCCCTGTGTTTTATTTGCTCGCAAATATTAAGTACAGACAGTATGAAACCTAATAAACTTAAAAGACATTTTGAACGCTTCCATGGTGACATTGGACAAATCTCGAGAGTTCTTGAATCAAAATTAAAATCATATGAAAAATAAAAAAATTTAAAAAAAAAAAAAACTTTGTCAGTGAATGAAAAGTTTACTTACTTACAAAGTATCATATAAAATAGCCAGATGTAAACAGCCCCACACTATTGCCGAAGAGCTTATTTGCCCGCAGCAATTGAGATTATAGAAACTATGTTTGGAGACAATTTACAAAGAGTTGCAATCTATACTTCTATCAAATGATACTATTGCCCGTCGAACTGATGAAAAACCTGAAGATCTAGAGCAGCAGCGTTTCGGGAAGTTGCGTGACAAATTGTTTTCAATCCGGCATGATAAGGCAATAGATAGCAATACAGATGCTCATTTCATTGCGTGTGTTTGATTTTGTGATGGTATGTCAGCAGTAGAAGAACTACTTTTTTGCAAACCAATAAAACTTAGAAAAGCAACAGCAATAGCATTATTTGATATTTTAAATAATCTATAAACGAGGCAAATATAGAGTGGAAAATTGTGTCGGAATATGCACCGATGGCGCTTTTGTACAATGTCAGGAAGATTTAAAAGTATACAAGCACTTGTTAAACAAAAATCTCCACTGTGCATCTGGACACATTGCATTACGATCCACAGAGTAGTTTCCTTGGCTTCCAAAGAAATGAGTCCTGGTCTGAATATTGTGCTACGACAATTGTGACTATAGTAAATTACATAAAATGAGACCCCTAAAACAAGAATCTTTCTGGACTTTGCAAAGACATGGGCGCAGTGCATTCATCATTGCGTTATTTTATTGGTGAAGCAAGATGGTTATCACGCGGGAAATTTTTGCAACGTGTTTATGGTATTAAGAAATGAAATTGCCATTTTTCTAGAAGAGGAAAACTCGTCACGGAAGCTGCGAAATTTCTATTTTGTTTATTTCTGGATGAAGTTGAGCTACCGAAGTCGAGTATTTGAGAAATTAAATATATTGAATCTTCAACTTCAAGGATCCAATGTACATATGTTTGACACGAGTGATAAAATTAATGCTTTTGTAGAAAAATTAGAACTATGGAGCCAAAATTTAAAGCAAAAACCTAGAATTGTTTGAAAAATGCGGATAAATGTGTACAAACTATTAGGTAAAACTGAAGAAATCGTAACATGCAGTTGTTCATAAAACTATTGAATATCATTTAGTTATGTTGGCAAAAAAGTTTTAAAAAATATTTTTTTGTTGAGGACAAACTTGATAGCAAGTTACGAATGTAAGGGATATCTTTCAAAAATACCCCAGAAGGCTCTCAACTATCGAAGAAGAAATTTTCATAGATTTCACATCCAGTGGCGAAATTAAAAGACAATTTTGTAATAAAACTCTCTTTCAATTTTGGGCAGAAGTGGATGATGAACTTTCTGCACTGAAAACAAAAGTATTTCGTATACTACTACCATTTTCAACATCGTACCTTTGTGAAACCGGATTTTCTGCGGTGGCTGCTTTGAAGACAAAGTTTAGATCTCAGCTAAATATAGAATAAGAACTTAGAGTGTCAATTTCTAATATTAAGCCTTCATTTGAAAACCTTTGCTCTGCAAGACAAGCCCATGGAAGTCACTAATAATAATTTAAAACTTGTTCTTAAGTTAGTATTAATAAATTAGTTATAAAATACATTGTGCAGTACTGATACATTTATAAGTACACTGGCTGAAGTACCCGTTCTGCGATTATTTTTTTAAAAAATAATACATTATTCTTGATATTATAGCTTAATTGTAAGGAGAGTAAAATCAAATGCACAACAATGTATACAAAAATATAAAATGATTTTTTAAATGAATGCTCCTATTATAAATAGTTTAAACGAACTGTGTACTTTTAAGCCTCACAGAATTAGCATTTTAGAATTGAATACAACAAGGAAAAGAATGTAAAATACTAAAGATCAATAATTGTGTTATTTTTAATATTTAAAGCGAGAAACTTTCAAAATGTTTTCACCAGGGAGCAGGCGCCCAATCCACGCTAACGTTAATGGTGCTAACGAGCGGTGTGACTAAGTCACCCCAATCCTTTTTTTTATAATTATTTTTAATATACACGATAAAAATCACAATTCCATTGAATAATTTGTAATTAAAAGAAAATATACTCACCTACTTTCAAGGACTTTGTATTTTTCTTTGATGTTTTGAGAAAAAATCCAATAAAACTAAAGAAACTGTTCCAAATGTGAGTGACCTTAATAAAGAACATAAATCACAGACACTTTTCACTAACAATGCAAGAAAGTTATTTGCAAGCAAAACTGTCACACACATATTTTGCTCACGTTATTGTAATTTGTTGTTCTTTTGATGATCTACAAATGGTATGTTGAACCTTTTCTGCTTGTGTCTTTTTGGCAAGGCGAAGAGTTACATTTATGGCTTCATAGCTTTTTGATAGATTTCTTTAGGCAGCATTTGAAAATTTCTATTCAACTCAAGCGTTTTCATGTCTATCGCCTTACTCATATTTAATACTTTCGCTATCACGATTAGTATGCAATATTTCATCAGGTTCTTCAATTGCTTGATCAGTTTTTAATTTCTTCAATAGAGATCACAGATGCCCATTTTTATATATATATATTCTGCTCATTTACATTTATAAACCATAATAAGTCGAACAACACAGCAATCAAAACCACAAAGTTAATCATAGGGGAAAGTATACATATTCATAGAAAATATTTTTAAACAAAAGTGGTCGTAGGAACTCGATCAAAACAAGTACCTTGATTGTAAAAACGTTTGCCACTCTCAAAAAGAGACATACATGTGACAAATTCATTTAGTTCCCATTAAGGCTAGTCTACTAATAGGAAAATACTGTCAAGGTCACTGTTAACGAATAAACAGTTTTACCAGAATTAACAATTTCGTGAGCCTGAGTGATTCAGCGCCTCATGCGACCGCTCCCATGTAAAATGTGTATTCGATACGAAAACATCGATGTCAGTTCTAGAAAAATAATTGTGTAAAAACGTTTTTCATTATGTGCATTATATGTTTCAGAATACTCATAAAATTACATCTTTTAGCCAAATAATCCTTCAAAGTGCTCAATATGTGCTTATCCATTTATCATAAAACTCATTCAAATGGGGAAAAAAGCAACAGAAAATATTATTTAAGCAAGTTTCCTAAAGGAAAGAGACTGAGTTAAATATACCAGTAAGTTTGAAGGTCAAAGAGATTATACTCAAAAAGAAGTACCATGATTAACAGGAAACGTAATAAAAAAAAAAAAAAAATCTCTCATCGTGGGATTTGCAGCAAAGCAAATAAAATGTCTTTTTTTATTTGCCTTTAGGATCAAAGATAGCTAATGAACGTTTGAAGTGGAATCTTTGAAAGTGGGAAAAACCAGATGATATATATATAAATTGGATATCAGTGTAAATATGTATTTTTATTTTTTCAGAAAGCATTTTGCTTGGCTTCATTCCAAAAATTATTTTTTAAACCTTTTATTAATATGCTCGTGCCCCCTAGCTCTGCCCACAGTTTGAGAAACACTGTGGTACATTGCACACCTTTAATTATTTAATTGTATGTTTTCTCTGATAAATTGTAAGTAATTTATTTCTGGATTATGCATTCTAATGAAACAAACCATGTCGTTGCCATGTTATCGAAGTATAAACCATACACAAAATCAGTCGATGCTTTTACTCTTTCAAAAAAAAATTGATCTTAAAATCTTTTTAAAGAAATTTTTCTGCCAATTATTATTATAATTATTTTGCTTAAAAAATTCTTAAATATCGAAACAATATTTTGATACTTAAAAATTTTTCTTAAAAGTTTATCAAATTATTTTTTAGGTAAATAAAAATAAAAAAAATAATAAACAATCTGTACAAAAACACAATAGAAATATTATGTTTTAACTATAAATATTCGTGCATTTTTTTTCAAGCTTTCTTTTATTTATATTTCAAGATTTTTTACTTCATTGCAAAACCAAAGTACTATTTCTTCATCAGATTAATTTACCATAAAACATACAAACTGTAAACTATTGCGGAATGTTAGAGACTGTTTCTTATTAAGAGAAAATTATGTCAAGAAATGAGTCTTAAGAGCCTCCCGTTAAAACAGCAAAAAAAAAAAAAAATTTCTTGCTTCTCGTGTGGAAACTATGATTTAGAATTTGAGACCACTCTTCCATCGACATGAAAGACAGTAAATCTTTGTTTTATTAAATGAAATAGTGAAGCAGTGAGCATAATTTTCTAAAAAAAAAGTGTAGCATTCAGATTCAATGGGAAGACGGTATGTGTGTGTTGTGAAAATAGCCCTGCTTTGAACGGCGCTGAGGGGGGGGGTCCTTATGCCCAACCCTGTGATATAATTCCCTTTTCGGGACTCCGAACTCAGCAGGTAGAGAGTGATGTCATTGCTCTACTGCCTCGCCGTGTAAATAAAGCATTTTAACGGATCTCTCTGAAAATCTTATAACCCATTTTATCCCACTGTTCTAATTATAGGACAGCTAAAAAATATTATGTGCAAATCATTATTTGTATGTTGCGAATATTTTGACAGTTGAAACATGTAGGTATATGTATTAGCTTCTTCCAGCGTGAGATATATATGTCTCATTCCCTCACCCCTCCTCTGGAAATTTTGCTTATTTATCTCATTTATGGGCGCAGTTTGTATCACCTCTTTGGGGTTGCAGAATTCTTTTTCAGTTTACTTTGAACACTTGGCTGGACATTTTTTATGTAATAGTACTCTTTCCTTATGATACCGTTGGTTAATTGAAGCGATATTGTTCTTAGGTAAGTTTTTGCAAATCACACACACACATTTTTTAACTGTACTCTAAATAGGACAGTGGGATGATACGAAATCATTGACGCATACTTTCTCTCTTTATTCCGAAGAGTAAAAGAAATAATTTCACTCTAGTGCTTCTCCCCCTGCTTAATTATGTCATATAAAGATTTATGAAGTTAGAGGACGTATTAGAATTATTAAGAAGTTTAGATTCAGATATTGCGATATTGAAATTGATGTGTTACCATATACCAGTGAACTTAAGTGACGAAAATGAAGGACGCGTAAATACTAGTGAGATTGTTAAAAATATGTTTCTGGGTCTTTGGAGGTTAGAAGTGGAGATAGTTTCCAGGCTGAACAGCCCGCAAGATCTAGTGTTTCGACAACAAAGAGCAGAAAAAAGCTAAAAGACATCAGTTATTATGAATAAAGAATAAATCACCGCATTATCTATATGGGGAATACAGGCTGACTCAACTACAAGTGACTTGCTCAAGCAGATGGAAACTGCATTGAAAGATAAAACTCCATCAAAGCTTTTTGAGCAGTTTTATTTCAGTGAAGAGAACAATCTCATTGTAAAAGAAACTATGCCAGATGTAGCAGATGTAATAAACGAACAAGATTTCTTGACCCCTGCTGACGACATACTTGTTTTTATAGGAATTTTGATTCTCACTAGTTATCATTCAAATATCTGTAAACATTATTATTAATCAGATGCTGACACCTTGGCGTTACCATGGTGAAAAATGCCATGCCCTAAAACCGGTTCCAAAAATTGAAATCTTATTTACATTTTAAGGACAATGAAATTGTAAATCAGCATGTCCAGGATTGATCCTTTAAAGTAAAACCTTTATTTGCCATACTCAATAATAATTTGATGAAATTTGGAGGCAAGTGTGAGGACACAAAGATAAAGTTAACGTGAAGATGGCGAATTAGATAAATTCTTACAACAAACAAATGGTTGATGTGGATCCCCATGACTGCTTGTCTGTGTTCATTAAAATTCGTGGGAAAAAGTGGTACTGGCTACTTTTTATACGCTCACTGGATAAGGATATGTTAAACGCCTGGATAATTCAGAAAATTCTCAACAAAGACGAAGTCCTAAACTTGAAGGAGTTCCGAAGAGCTGTAACAATAGTTTATCTAAAAAAATACTGTGATAAAAACAAAAGGTAAACCAAGGATCTTGATATATCTAAGATACCTGTAATGATAGTACTGGTCATTTTTTACTAAAGCAAGAAAAACAACGTCGTTGTCAAAGAGAAGGCTGCAAAGAAAAACCAAAAACATACTGTGGCAAATGTAACAAAACGCTTTGTTAGGCTGGCTTTGGACCTTTCCGCCAAAGTTAGAGGGAAATTTGACTGAAAAGTGAAATATTTTGCAAACAAGAAAGTATTACTCAAATAAAGTAAAATGTTGTACTCGGAAATAACTTTTCAGCATTGAAAAGAATACTAAATGCTATACGTGCAAATTTTATGCCCTTTATCCCAGTGTCCTATTTACAGGACAGGTAAGATTTCTCATATAAAATATATAAATTTTTCAAATTTTGTTATATTTAGTTTGTTTAGGTTTAACTAACTTTAAAAAATATAATTCTCAAATTTGAATAAAATAAATAAATTGGGATAAAACGGGATAAGAAAGTCAACAGCACCCAACATCGGGTAGATGCAGTCCTCACACTTTTGAATTTAAATTTGATTATATGTTACACTGAACCGTAACGTTGTATGTTACACGGTCTCATTAAACGAGCAATAAAAATAATCAGTGTAAAAAGGAAAATAAAAAATAAAAATTAAGAATTGTTTTTTTGTTTCGTTTATATAAAATGTGTGTAATATCTAAATGCCCAGGAAAATAAAAAAAAAACATATTTCCAGAACAGCATTGCAAATAAATTGTTTTTAATTTGCAGAAATAATAAAGGAAAGTTAAAAATGTGTATTTTTTTAATCAGTTTCAAACTACTACATTTTATCCTTTTATTTTGGAAGGAAATAACATGTTTTGAGTGAACATAAATATTTGAGTAATTATTTCTAAATTTTAGTACTATTTCATCAACTGAATAGTTTATGGAAAGAAATTTGTTAGTCTACACTAAGAATAAGGAAATAAAAAATAAAAAGGGGTTTGAAGGAAATTATTTCTTTGATTGGTGCTGCCATCTATTAAGAATATCCAAGAACAAGATATCATTGCTAAAAAAAATAATTTGTAAAAATATATTTAATTTATTAATTAAATAATGATTCTGTTTTCGTTTTGATAAATATGCTTAATACACAGTGTTTATTTTATCTCAAGGAATACAAGAAATGATATAAATTTGAGTAAAATAACAGTGTAGAAGAATGTTGATATGTTTCAGCGTTATCTTGTTTTATTTTACTGAACGAATTTTAAAAAAGAAATAGTACATTTCGTAATTTGGACGTGCTGAAAAATGCTACATATCGTGACTCTCTCATTGAAATCATTTTGAAAATAAACGCATTTTCAATTCAAGAAAGAACATCCGTCTAAGTCAAATTTTGTCGACTCACGAAATCATTAATCTGTGATATATGTTTCCGGAGAACCTTATATCCAAGGTTTAGAAAAAAATATATCTTAATGTTTTAAATACATTCTCATTTTCATAGTTATCAAAATAATAATTTGATATTTTAAATTTTTGTAAGGACGGACAAATTGCTATTTAATAAACAATATGCGCAAGAATACATTAGAAATATTATGTTTAAACTATAAAAAATTCTTCCTTTTTAGAACTCTAATAATAACAGATATATATTTTTGAAAGTGTAAAATAATTTTGTCATATTTAATTACCAAAGATAAAAAAGACATTATTTCATTGAATTAAAAAAAAGCTTTGTAATCAAAACTTTTATAATATTAAAGCACACAGAAATTCTTTTTCCAAGATTTATTACCTTATTACACAACTTAAAAACAATTCCTTTACTAGAATAATTTACCACATATTGTAGAAACTAGTTTCTTATAAAAATTGTTTTCTCATTACAAATGGAAGGAAATAATGCCAAGAAAAGGATCTTTGGAGCCTCACATGAAAATAGAAATTGAATAACCTTCAAGCTGAAACTATCAATTAGAATTTCTAACCACTTATGTGGCAAATGATAACTTTTGTTTTATTAAATAAGATAGTAGAGCATTGAGCATTATTTTCTCAATATACATAGTATTTAGATAAATCTGAAAGATGGCATGTTTGTCTTATTAGATGAGCAATAAAAAAATAGTGCAAATAAAAAAAATTCAATTTTTTCTTTGATTGTTAAAAATGTAAATAATATCTGATAAAATGAAAAGTTATACATAGAAAGCTTTTTAAAGTAATAATCAATAGTTTGTATTAAATTTCAAGAAATAAAAAAAAAAATTTTTTTAAATATTTTTGTTTGAACACGTTTTAAAACAACTTTTTTGCAATTGTTTTTCTGGAAGAAAATAACATCTTTCGTGTCGTTACAGATATTTGAGCAATTATTTCTTATATATTTAAAACGATTTCATCATTTGAGTGTGATTATGGAAAGAAATTTGACTTCATACTAAGAAAACTATTAACCAAGGAGGAGGAGGGAGAGAAATTGCGTGTTTGCTTGGTGCTGCCATCTATTAAGAGTTTCCGAAAACAAATCCAGTATTATTGCAAGAAGAAAAAAAAACCTTTAAAATATACTGTTACGAATTTTATATAAAATAGTGTAAATAGTTTGTATTTGGGTGTGAAAAACATTTATATTACTTATTGTTAGGTGAAATTGTCGAATCGGCCGCCTCTCCACCAAATTTTGAAAAATCGCCAATTTGGCGCGTTTTTGTGAGTAGTGTTTTGGAGTTGCAACCCTACCACAACACGTAACGCAGGAGCTAGAAATTCAAGATGGCGGAAGGAAAATCATTTAAATAGCATTTTAAAGTTTTGAAACTAAAAATTGCTGCAAAAATTTTCCATTTAAAAACGGAAAAAATTTCACTTACCTTCAAAAAATGCTGCTTTTTTCGACTTTTATGATGACGGTGAGTTCCCTACTGAAATTATACCAATCTGCGACTGCATATTTCTGAGAGCAAAACATTTTTATTTTTACATCCCTAACAAAACGGTACATATATACATATTACTCAGTTCAAACTAAGACCCTTTCCTTACACTCCTAAACACATGATGTTTATTCTTTTTCACTCGACTGATTTCTGCAGAAGCATTCAAACACCATCATTCACTTTCTTACCCGTTCTTTCTCTCAATTTCATACTTTTTCCACATTTTGGACATGCATACGATGATCCAAAACAACTCTTTTTCATGCACCATTCTAGAACAGCTTTCTTTTCAAGCATAGGCTACAGGGCAAAATAACCTTTCAGAATATTAATCTTACTTTTTCATGCATTCATTCAAATTCTCTCTAATAGCATAGCTGGACATCGCGGCAATCTGTGAAAATTTATATGGAGAAAGCGAGTAATATTACCTGTGAAAATGATTCCACAACGAAAGAATGAAGCCATAACAACAGCTGGTCTAACGGATTTTCCGGAGCAAGCGAAGAAATTACCGTTTCCTCAAATAAAGGCCGTTATAAAAAAGCTGTGCATGTGCAGAAATTAAGAATCGTTAATTTTTAAGTAATGAAAGCTTTCTGCCCATGCGCGAGATAACACCGTTTTAAACTGTTAAAATTTAAAAAAAAAAAAAAAAAAACGAATTACGCATGCGCTAAATTACAGCGATATGGTAGAAAACTGATAAAATTGAAGAAATGTAATGCTCATGCGCAAAATTTCGCCAAAATTACTTCTCCTTCACTGGAAAAAAAAATCAGAAGGGTTGCCAGATTTGGCGCCTTTATCGATTTGGCGAGAAAAAACTTGGCGTGAGAGGCGGCCGATTCGACAAATCAACTTATTGGGTGTTATATTTATATTGCATTAAAATTGTACTATTCCCAAGCAATGCCGTTCCTTACTTTATAATGGTGATTCAATGGGAACTTGACGAAATCTTAGCGATAGAGCCAAGTTAGCATCATTTTTGGCGACTTTGGCGATTATAGCGAACATTTTGGTGAGTTCGGGACCCTCTGGATTCTTCTAGAAATTAGTGGAGAAAACCGCTAATTTCAAGAACTATGACGTAAGCGGTTCTTTCTCGAATTTTCCGCTAGGCCTATATATAGAGAGATACTCGCCGAAAGTCAGACAGTCTGGTTTTAATCAGCGATTAGTTAGTATTGCTTTGATTAGCAATTAGTAGACTTGCCTTGACCGATATTACCGATTAGCTTGGCTGTTTATTTGCACATGAGGTGCTTGTGAAAAATCTTTTACGTACGTATATTTTAGACATTGATAATTATGTTTGAGTGCTTTTAAAGGCGTGCAGACATTTCAAAAGAGATTTATTCTGTGAATATTGCTGCTGAATCTTGCATTTCAAGGATTGGATTTTCGACAATAAATTCTCATCACTCTTAAATAGCTGTCTTATTCTTTGCGAATGATTTGCATAAAATCCTCGAACCCCCATCACCGTAACAATTTGGTGTCAGGAGTGGGGTTTTATGTTTAAATTACGAGCAATGGATGAGTACCTGAAAGCTCTGTTAGAAGGCAGCAATGTCTTGAAAATTGGCCAAGAGACAAAGGAGAGAATGGAGATGGGAAACAAGGAATTCAGAAAGGTCTGGCAAGTAGGCAGAAGAGCCAAGAAGAGACTAAGGAAAGAATGGAGAATAGCCAAGAAGAGGTAAAGAATGAATTGAAGGAAAGAGTGGAGATAGGGCAGCATAAAATGCAAAAATGTCAAGACAGAATGCAAACAGTCAGGAAAACCTGAGGAAAAAAAATCAACAATGTTGAAGAGAAAATCAACAATGTGGAATAGAAAAAAGACATAAAAATGGAAAAGATGGCAGTAGTTTAAGAGAAGATTAGGGGAAGAAATAGAAAAAATTAAAGAGCAGGTTGAAGAAATAATTGAAGAAGTAGCTGGAACTTTTTTAACCTTGTATTAGAGCGAAAAAAAGCTTCTAGCTTGTGCCTTTCTCCAGTGCCTCTAACTGCCTCACCAGTATCAATGAAACTGTCCATCTATGACGGAAAAACCAACTGGGAGGTATAGACGACGTTATTTTCCCTAATTTTAGAACCTGATGGATGGACTGAAGGGATCAAAGCATGTCAGCTAGCAGCATCCCTTAGAGGAGAAGCCACTGAAATACTGCAGACTCTTACCGACACAGAGCGTCTGAATTTGAACTTCATCTATAATGCTCTAGATCTTTGGTTCGGCCAGAAATACTCCAAAGACTACGCACGCCTGCAGATGAAAACAAGACTCCAGAAGACTGGAGAAAGTTTGCAGGAGTATGCATCCGAAATAGAAATGCTCGCCAACTTAGATTTCTCCGACTACCCAGCAAATGTGCAAGAAATAATTTCTCTGCAGTATTTCGTGGACGGACTGAAGGATGGAAAATTCCAGGAGGCTATACGAATAGAAGATGTTCAAGATCTAAAATCTGCCCTGTTATATGCCCTGAAATTGGAGGCCACCACTCAAGCCAGTCGCAGAGACCGCCATTCCATCCAAGGAGCAAGAGTGACTGAAGATGCACCCTGTGAATCTTCTTGGAAGAAAGAGATTAAGCAATTGAGAGAAGGGATCCACACAAGTTTTGATGGCTCATAGTCATAACCATAGGAGCCTTAGCAACACGTGCCGAGATGTGTGGTGAACCAGGGCATTTAAGAAGTAACTGCTCACGATCAAATAAAGAAGATCGTAGCGCCAAGTGCTGGGGGTGTGGTGGAGCAGGCCACCTCAGGAGTTACTGCCCTTGAACAAATAAAGATCGCATCATCAAATGCTAGAGGTGTGGTGTAACCCGGCACCTAAGAAGTAATTGCCCTCGAGTAAATGAGGAAGATCCTCACCATACACGTGTAATTGTGTATAAGAAAGTGTGTAGTCATCGGAAAGGATCAGCAGATGGAAATGGAGACACCCCTTCGAGAAGACCCTGCCCGGAGAACAGTAAATACTGCTCCAGAGTCGAAAAGAAGTTTGAAATGTTGGATCCATTAATCCGCCAAGTTATAACGCCATCAACATCAGAATCAGACCCTTGGAGGGATGAGAGCGTCCGGAGAGATCCCAGCTGGCAAGACATCGCACTTTTCCACCCTACAACGAATCGCACTCCATCGAAATGGTATTTTATATCAAAAAGGGGAGTCTGATGAGGGAAAAGAACTTTCAGAAGGCAATTAATACTCCCAATGACAAGAGTATCGGCGCTTCTTAACGAAATCCATGACAGTACAACTGGTGGTCATTTTGGTGTTATGAAGTCCCAAGAAAAAGTTCGTGAGGGCTTCTACCGGAACAATGTGCAGAGTGAGTGGAGAAGTGGTGTCGCACATGTGATGAATGTGTTGCATGCAAATGTCCCATAAAATGCACTAGAGGAAGACTGTAGCTGCATAATGTGGGAACGCCTTTCGAACGAATAGCTTTTGTTATCCTACGCCCACTTCCGAGATCATCAGATGGAAACAACTACATCCTGGTTTTCATAGACTACTTCATTAAGTGGCCTGAAGTATATCCTATATCTGACCAAGAGGCCTGGAGTGTTGCAGAGGCTCTAGTTCAACACTGGATCTCTATAGATACGGAGTTCCTCTACAAATGCACTCTTATCAAAGGAGAAACTTTGATTCTGTTGTTTGCAAGAGACTGTGTGAGATATTTGGCAACGACATAACCCGGACAACAGCTTTACATCCTCAGTCCGGCGGCATGGTAGAGAGGTTCAAACGAACCATCCTGAACAGCTTTTTTCTTCTGGTATCCAGCAATCAACATGACCGAAATGTTGGTCACCAAAAATTATGCCAACTTGGCTCTAAGTTGGCATCCTTTTTCGCGAACAAGTTGGTAATTTGGAGACTTTGATGGTCATGTTGATGGCCATTTTTGTCGAGTTCGGAACCATCTGGATACTTCTAGAAGTAATTAAATTCTAGAAGTTACTAATTTCAAGACCTATAATGCAAGCGGATCTTTCTCGAATTATCCGCTAGGCCTATAAATAGAGAGATTCACACCGAAATTCAGTCAATCTGGCTTTTACAAGCGATTGGTATTGCTTTGATTAGCAATTAATCGGTAATCACCTTGAGAGTGATTACCGATTACCTCGGCTATTTAATTGCACGTATGGTGCTTCTGAATAATATTTTTCGATAATAAATTCTCATCGCTCTTAAAGAACTTTCTTGTTCTTTGCGACTGATTTGCATGAAATCCTCGAGCTCTGATAATAGTAAAAATATCAAATTAGTTTAGTAAAACATGATTCTCTGTTTTCTTTTTGAGATTATATACTAAGAACCCAATGTTTAATTTGCGTAACAGAATACAAGAGATGGTGTAAATTTGTGCAAAATTCAGTTGATGTGCATCTCTTAAAGCTACACAGCTTTTTTTTCAAAAAAAAATTTTGGACTCAGTAACAGTAAAAGTAATTTATGTTTTATATTCAGATTATATTAAGTTGATTCACTATGACCAGACAATATTTTATAATTTTGAAAAATTAACTACTTTTGAAGTTTTTCAAACTCTTATAAAAAATTTTCCTTTTTTAAATTTTTTTTTGTC